>JARHVA010007587.1:120000-645000 GCA_037957365.1 Torreya grandis | reverse complement strand
TATAAAGATAAATAATTAAATTAAGAACCTTTATCTACCTATGAAATGATGGAGGGATTGAAAAATGCTCAAGATAAGTTTTATCCATGATGAATTTGTTGAAATACCTAAAAAATTCTAATTTCTACAAGTAGTTAATATTACAAATAAGAAACTTGAACTTTATCATAAAAATATAAATTTTATCTATAAATTAAAAATATATATGAAATAATACACCTAATTGGTATCAAACCTAATTTTGTCATAATGTGAAAATAATGCTCATAGTTTGATAATTCCAATTATAATATTTCAAGACAATTTCTAGACATAGCCACCACTTCTCTAGTAATTTTTGAACCATCCTCCTACTTATTGATCAAGTAAGTATATAACGTTTTTCTAAAAATAACATTTGATAAATAGTGTCTAATAAATTCTCATGACTAACTTTCACTTGAAAGTACTCTAAAAATGCTTTGATATTCTCCCCCCTTTTGAGGTAAGGGATTGAATATCTAGTACATGTAATCAATCATATCAAAATAAATTTGGGTTAAAAATACCATGCATAATAATATTACATATATCTTACAATAATTTTAAATTTTCATGAAACACATGAAACTGTTGTAGACCATTAAAGCTCAATATTAAGCTAGATAAGAACTAGTCATTCCCAAAGTGTCATATCACATAAGATAGTTGACATCATGTAAAAATCAATGCTTAATATTATACTATAATGAGTATAAGAGTTATATAAAAGTGTATCATTGTGTAGTAAAAAATAATATTATGCAATTCTCAAGACAAGGGTACAATACCCCCATGGCAATGGAAGATATAGACAACCATGACATCCCAATGTAGAAAACATGCCCCTAGTAGAGATAGATAAAATAATGAGAAACATAAAAAATTAGTGTGCCAAAAAATATTCATGGTAATTACCATGGAAACATAGGAAAAAAAATATTATATCACAATATAAATGCATGATGTAAATCGTGCTACCAAAAGTGGTATAATAACATGCACGATAAACATTATGGTAACAAGCATAGAATATAATAGTAAATTACACCTACGGTAATACCAGATAAATTAGTGAGACTACATGGAAGGATGAAAATTAAAATACAAGAAAATAATATGATACTTTATAGGCAATGACACACAAACATAAATAAGCCTACACATGCATCCAAAAGTGAGGACTCACACATAACACTTAATGTAACAAGTATAAGTAGATATACATATAACACTCAAGATTAAGGTACTAATAAGATATTAATGATATATGTAAATTAGATAAATATGATGAATGAACAATAAGGAAAAATATCACTATTATAATCTATTATATGAATATGCCACTAGTGTAAGCATGGCACCAATGTGATCATGCTCCCTAGGGTGTTGGCCGTGTGTCCATATGATATCTAAATAATCAAGTATCATATATAACATGTGTATCTACATACAACCACTCAATATAATACCATGAGAAGTACATGGGTATTGATATGAAAACCTCTAACACAAGTAAGTATGCCACCAATGATAAATTAATATTTTATATCTTATTATTTTTTTGATTTTTTATAATTTTTTTGAAGAAGATAGATTGAAAAATAAGGCACAAGGGCACAAATAGGGTAATGGAGTAAGACTCACAAAATAAAAAATAGAATGATATACATGTTTCATATTCACAGTTTTTTATTTAGGAGCAGTGTGATTTTATAATGGCTTGCTTACTAAAGATGTATATGTGTTGATTAAGCTTCATAAAGATTCATTAAGTTTAGAATTATGACCATAAATTATAATAGTCTTGTCATCAATCAATTCCTATATCTTATGTCTTAATTTTAAACATGTTCATGAGAGTTTTGTTGGGCTTACCTCTTCATCAAGTTTGGGATCTACGCACTACAAGTATTCATTAGAAGATATAACCAACTAGAGCCATTTTTGGGACATTTTCAACCTTGTGGAGGACTTGCACTACCTATGGTATAGTTTTATACCTAAAGATATAGTAATAAAAAATAATTTTCAATAGTATTTACTAATGTTTAACATCTAAATTAGTAAAAAATCTATCCCTTAGCCTTTCTAAGATTCCTAAGAGCCTCTAAGGCAATTTTTGAAGATTTTCTATTTTCTCTCTACTCCCAAGCAACATTATTTTACCACGTGCAAGCTAAAAATTAGTAAAATATTAGTTTTTGGGCATAAAATCTCAATTCTGATCACTTCAATTCCTTAGTTTGGCAATTTCCAAACATTTTTTACCTTTACTTCAAATGGTTTGGACCCCTGTAGATGATTTTAATTTCTCTCTTTCCATGCATCTTTATATGGCTTGTGAGAGGTAGAAAACATTAAAAAAGTAATCTATACATATTTTTTTATCCTTATATGATTTGGAAGGGAGAAATCAGGTAGATTTGACAGTCCAAAACCTTTACAGAATCTATGAATCACTTTTTTGGCTCATTTTAAGTTTTTATTCTCCTCATGAGTGCCATTGTATGATTGGTATGACTCCTTGAAGGAAAAATATAGTAAACAAATATTCCAGATCAATATGCAGTCTCTTTATTATATTTAAAGGTTGATTTATCTATTTTAAGCCTACTAAAATGGTTTGAAGAGTCATCTATAGAAGCTTGTCATTATTATGAGTTTTTTCCTCACACCTGGGTGCATCTATATGGATATGTATAATAACAACAACAACAATCATTTTTTGATCTTTAACCTCACATTTGGTTGTGTTTTGTTCTTTAAAGACCTTATACAAGGTATTTGAGGTGCGTTTTGAGACCTGGTGTGATCTCCTTGAGCTCCCTTGTTGTTACCAACTTCTGCCATGTGCCATACTTCTACTTGCTACCTCTATCAAAATGAAATATAATGTTTAGTAATAGTTTTCTGAAAGTATTTATTGAATCTTTACTTTTAGTAAATACCTTTTTCCATGCAAGCATTGTGGTGGGCCCTCCATTTGCTGAGTTATCTTTTTTGAAATAAAGTGAAAAACATTTAATTATTTTCTTTATATAGAAACACATATTCATTTTTTACATGCATTTAATATTTTGATTTAAAAAATTATTATAAATAAAATATGTTTTAAAAATAGTATTTTGCATGTAAAGGCTTATGTGTGGACAAAGGGGAATTAGCCAAACTAATTTTTGATAACACTTGTAGATCCAAGGTCTTGAGTTCAAATCCCAATTACAATATTTTTTTGATAAAAATTAATTAATTTATTTTAAAATAATTTGTCAAAATGTTCTTTTCTTAGCTGCACAAAATCTCTCACGTGTGAATCTTACAACACTTTCGATACTTTAAATACTTTTTTACCTATCAATTTTTTTGTCGAAGATGGTCATATGACTAGGTGATCTTTAGGTTTTTACACCTTCAGATGCATTGGGATGGTGTTTTGTTTTATTTGAAGCTTTATTATATGTTTTGAGTGTTAAGTTGTCTTGCAACACTTTACAACACTTCACTTTTATTGTAGTTCTTTAAATGTTTTTTGAATTATTTTACAATAAAATAAGTGAATATTATTGCTTACTCACTAGACTATTCATTTTTATTAAAAAATCAAGTATAAATAACATTAAAAAGTTTGATTTCTAAACCTTTCTTGTGTTGGTTTAGCATAAAATGCAAACTTGTAGTGTCAAATTTAAAAGGCTTCATGACTCAAATTATAATATGCATTATTACTAATAAGATATCTAATATTTGACTAACTTAGTATCAGATTATTAGTGAATTTATTGTATGTGCATCACATAACATGCTTGTTAAATTTAACATACTTGATTTTTAGTCTACATCTACTCCTATTGAAGTTGGTGTTAAGTTTGATCCAAAACTTGTGTGTGATAAAGATAACCCCTCTTTACAGATATATTATTGGTATTTTGATTTATCTAACCATTAGTAGGATATATATATATATATATATATATATATATATATATATATATATATATATATATATTAGTGTAAGTTTATATTTTTCCCTATTATTTAATCAGGGAAATTATATATTTGTGCATACATGGAGTTTTCCTACATTTGTGGGATAGGCTAGCTTATGTGGAGATGTGTGTCATAGATGTGTCATAGGTGTCATAAGTAACTCCCTTGATGGGAGTTACTTCTCTATTCTTATCACCTTGTCACCACCTTTCATGGAGGAGTTATAGTCTATTCTTTGGGTGCCTTGACCACCTTTTGTGGAGGAGTTACGTACGTGCTCTCCTATATGTATTCTTCACTTTGGCCATCTCATGTTAATTAGATTTTGGTTTTCTCCATTTTGTCTTGTTCAATTTATCTTCTTGTATAATTTCAAATTGCTTTAGCATATATGTGGTGTGCACTTGCTTCATCTCGTGTGATCACGTCTCCATTGCATTCGCATTATCTAGATTCTGGCAAAAACTCTGATATGGTATCAGAGCCACTCTGGTAATCATGTGTTTAGTTATGATATTAGTTTATTATGAAATTCTTACTTTGCTTTCTTAGTAATTTTTTGTTTAACTCCGTTGCATTTTAGAGCTTTGGTATAGTTTCTTGAAAACTTATGCAAATCCATATGAAAACTTGTTAAAAAAATTACTTCTGAGTTAAAATTTGCCAAGAGATCTTGTATAGATCTGTTGTGGCTTCAGCAAAGGCAATAGAATTCTTTTTTTTGTCATTCTGCAGGAAAAGATAGATCTCTGCAATCTAGTTTCTATTCTTGGACGCCACTTTCAGTGTGGGGCATCTGGTAGGAAGGGGTGAGGACTACTAGTCTAGGCGTTGCCTAGTCATAATAGCAACCTTGACAAGCATGTGCTTGTTGTGCTTACCCTACAGAGAGACGACGTAGGAAGACATCGACACCAAGCTGACATTGGGGTTGCCAGTCACAGCCTGGGCTTCGCCGTGATGCTTGTTTGGGAGGAGGAAGGTGTGGGCACTGTTGCCACATTGGCAGTGATCGGCTGACTCAATTTTGACCTTGCTACCCTTCAGACTTAGCCGACTTTGCCGCTCTTCAGACTCAGCCAACCTTTTCTAGTTTCCAATGCCCATTTGGTGGGCCCTCCCTCTCTCTCTTGCTGTTTAATTGGTAATTCTACTTTTGTCCAATAATTATTCTGATATTCATAAATCAGTAATTTGATTTTTTGAATTAAAGTCAAATTGGAAATTAGCATTCAAAAAAAAAATAGTTCAGAGGTTTAAAAAAAAAACTTGTATCTTCAACCTACGAAGACGAAGGGTGAGACCCAGGTTGGCAGGAGGCTAATTCCTCCTCACAAAGACCTCCTTTGGATTCCTCACTCTGTTTCAAATCCAACGAGTGGTTGGAAGGCCACTTTCTCTCTCAAAATAGGCATTTTAAAAATGTTTTAGTGTTTTTTTTGTAAAAACACTAGTTTTTAGATCTTTAATATCTTGTAAATGGTAGCTCAGATTTGGGTGCCATTTTTTGCAAAAGTGTTTTTAATTCAATTATCCACAGTGTAGGCTTCTTATTTGTCAAAAATGCACTATTTTATAAAGTGCCTAAAATTTGGGTCTCTCGAGACGCATTTTTGGTTGAGTCCGATGTCCTGTTTGCTTAGACTCTTGCACTAATTACTTTAAGACGCATTCTCAACTGAGCCTAATGTCTTTTGAGCATGCACTTGCATATTTTGGGGGGCTCAAAATTTTGGGGGGGGTGTGTTTTCTTTTCACAACTTGCATATCTTTGCTTTCATTCTCCTTTCTGCATAAATTTACAACTTGCAATCAACACAACTTCACCTAAATTTAACTTAAAATAGATTATTTTTAACTTAAACCCATAACACCCTTCAACTATCATGAATGGAAGGTTAAAATGTCAATCATTCTTAGAAGCAAAGGGTTGTATAGGATCACCATGGGTACTGAAGTAAAACCTAGCACTGATGTTAAAAAGGTTAAGTGGTACAATCATAGTGATGAAGCCTATGGATTACTGAGCTTGTCCATGTCTCTAGAACTTCTCTTCCATTTAGAAACCTTAAAGACTCCCAAATACATATGGGACACCTTAGAACTTTTATTTGGGAAGCTTGATGAGATGAGAGGTCATGAGCTCAAAAACGAACTCATAAGTCTAAGTCCTAGCAACTTTGACACCCTACAGGACTTCTTCACTAAGTTTGAGGCCCTTAGATTGCAATTGAAAGAATACGAGATAGAGAAGAAAGATGATCAACTCATCCTTTCTATTCTCAAAAAGTCAGGTCCAAGCTATTCAGTCTTTGTCTCCACTTTCCATGCCACTAAAAGTGCCCTTGGCACTACATGGAAAATGCCTTCTTTGGATTCATTCATTGCCAACTTGACTAGGGAGAAAAATAAGCTAATTCAAATGGGCACAATGAAGTCTACTCAACTCCAAGCTTTGATAGCTAAAAATGGTAAGGATAAGACTTCAACAAAGGAAAAGAAGAAAAAGAACAAGGACCAGGAGAAGAATAAAGAAAATAACAATCCTACCAAAAACCTACACTAATACCCCCCATAAGCACAGCTTAGGTGGGTAGTGTGGAAATATAAAATGGGTCCTAGCAACTAGGCCTAATGAGGTACCCATGTACAAATGCAATCTCCCATAAGATAGAGAAAAAGAGAAATCCATCAAGGTTCTTTGAACTGATAATGAAGGGGAGTATGTCAGCAACATGTTTGAGTAGTTTTACACCACAGAGGGGATTGATTTGCAATGCATAGTAACTTACAGTTCTTCACAGAATGGGGTTACTGAATGCAAAAATAGGTTCTTGAAAGAGATGGGTAGCTGTATGATTCACTCTAAATCCTTAGCACCATAGTACTGGGCCGAAGCCATCAATTGTGCTTACTACATTCAAAACAGGGTTCCTCACAAAGCTTTGAAAGGGATAACACCCTTTGAAGCTTGGCACGAAAAGAAACCTGATGTTGAACACCTTAGTGTTTTTGGATCCCAAACCATGGCCCACATTCCAAAGAAGAAATGCAAAGCTATGGAATGTCAGTCCAAGCCTTGCATCTTTGTAGGATATCCAGATGGTATTAAGGGGTATCGCCTTCTAGATCCAGTCACTCATGAGTTGTTCATCGAGAGAAGTGTTCATTTTTAGGAGTCCTAGAGACTCAACACTTGACACTTCTTCTCCCTCATTGGATCTACTTCTTAATGATGATTCCTCATCAGATTCAGATTAGCCACAATAGGCTCTCAAGCCAGAGACATCTTCTTCTTCTTTGAGTTCAAACAACAAGGATAGTGATGCAAAGTCATCCACCTTTAGTCAGTCAGAGGATAAGGAGTTAGCACCTGACTCACCCACTTCCAGGCCACTTTGGGCTAGACAGACACTTGAGAGTGCTGGCACCTGAGTAGGAGATCTTGCATATCATAAACGTACTAGGGGGATTTTCAGAGAGATCCACATGCCTTCTTTACTTCAGTTTCAGATCCACAGACTTTTTGAGAGGCATCGGGGGTACCTGAGTGGGATAATTCTATGGAGGAATAATATTCTTCCTTAATCAAGAATCACACTTGGGACTTGACTTGACTTCCTAAGGGAAGAAAGATGGTTTGATGTAGGTGGATATATCAGACCAAGTTTGTAGCAGATGGGTCGGTTGATAAGTACAAGGCGCGATTGGTCACCAAGGGTTTCTCATAGGTGGCAGGCATTGACTACTCAGAGACCTTTGCACCTATTGCAAAGATGACTTCTAGCTGACTCACTTTGGCTATTACCAAAACACATGGTTGGGATGTGCATCAGATGGATGTGAAGAGTGCCTTTTTTCACGGAGACCTAGAGGAAGAGATCTACATGGAGCAGCCACCAAGATTTTTTCAGGATTCTTCCTTAGTATGTAGACTTAGGAAATATATCTATGGCCTCAAATAGGCCCCTTAAGCATGGTATGCCAAGATGGATTCCTTCCTTCTCACAACAGATTTCACTAGGTGCCATTCTGACCCCAATGTCTACTTCTTGTGGTAAGATGTTTCGCCCTTGATTTTGGTTCTATATGTTGATGACCTTTTGATCACCAGGATTTCTTCATCAGCTATTGCAGTGGTGAAGGCATCTCTCTAGGATAGATTTGACATGACAAACTTGGGTTTGTTGCACTACTTCCTTGGCATGGAGATCGCATAGTCAGATTCAAGGATTTCTCTTGCACAACCTAAGTATGCTCTTGATTTATTGGCTTGGTTTCACATGGCTGATTGTAAGCCATCTCTGACTCCCTTTTTATCAGGCATCAAGCTTGAGGCTGACTATTCTTCACCATTGGTTGATGCCACTCGGTATTGACAAATTGTTGGCAGTCTCATCTACTTGACTCACACCAAGCCCGACATATCATATACAGTGGGACTTGTCTCCAAATTTATGCAAGAACCTCATGAGCTACATTAGAAAGTAGCTAAGAGGATCTTGCATTACATACAGGGTTCACATAGATACGAGATTCATTACAGATTTGGCCTAGAGGTTGACTTGGTTGGATATACAAATTCAGACTGGGCTGGCGATTCACATACTCATAAGTCCAATTTTGGTTACAATTTCTCTCTAGGTTCCAGTCTTATCAGTTAGTCTAGCAAGAAGCAGAATGCCATTGCTATATCATCCACAGAGGCAGAGTACAAGGGAGCTATTAATGTAGCTACTGAAGCTATTTGGATTTAAGGGATTCTTTCTAAGTTTAGCATTCCTATCAGGCAACCCACCATAATTTATTATGACAACCAGAGTACCATTCAAATTTGTAGAAATCTGGTTCAGCACCAGCAGACCAAGCACATAGATATTCACATGCATTTCATTCAGGAGCTTATTCATAGTCAGGTCATTGACTTAATCTTTTTCCAGTCTTCGAAGCAGGTTGCAGATATCTTCACCAAACCTTTCACCGAGAGCAAGTTCATTCATCTATAAGCTCTTCTTGGGGTGTGGTCTATATTTGCAGTAGCATCATCTTCAGGGGGGGCCTTCTAGCCTCTTCATTTTTTTTATGTCTCTCTTTTGTGGGAGAGTTTTTTCCTATAGGTTTTCTCCTTTTCTCTATCTTATGGAAGATTGCATTTGTACATGGGTACCTCATCAGGCCTAGTTACCGAAACCCATTTTATATTTCCACACTGCCCACCTAAGCTACACTTATGGGGGGTATTAGTGCAAGTTTTTATTTTTCCCTATTATTTAGTTAGGGAAATTATATATTTGTGCATACATAGAGTTTTCCTACATTTGTGGGATAGGATAGCTTATGTGGAGATGTGTGTCATAGATGTGCCATAGGTGTCATAAGAATGTCATAAGTAATTCCCTTGATGGGAGTTACTTCTCTATTCTTAGCACCTTATCACCACCTTTCATGGAGGAGTTACAGTCTATTATTGGGGTGCTTTGACCACTTTTTGTGGATGAGTTACTTACGTGCTCTCCTATATGTATTCTTCACTTTGGCCATCTCATGTTAATCAGATTTTGATTTTCTCCATTTTGTCTTGTGAAATTTATCTTTTTGTATAATTTTAAATTGATTTAGCATCTATGTGGTGTGCACTTGCTTCATCTAGTGTGATCACGTCTCCATTACATTTGCATTATTTAGATTTTGGCAACAATTTCGATATGGTATCAGAGCCACTCTGGTAATCGTGTGTCTGGGTATGCTATTAGTTGATTCTGAAATTCTTACTTTGCTTTCTTAGTAGTTTTTTGTTTAACTCCGTTGCATTTTAGAGCTTTGGTAAATTTTTTTGAAAACTCATGCAAATCCATATGAAAACTTGTTAAAAAAATTAATTTTGAGTTAAAATTTGCCAAGACATCTTGTATAGATCTGTTGTGGCTTCAACAAAGGCAATAGAATTCTTTTTTTTGTCATTCTACAGGAAAAGATAGATCTCTGCAATCTAGTTTCTATTCTTAAAAGCCACTTTCAGTGTGGGGCATCTAGTAAGAAGGGGTGAGGACTACCAGTCCTGGCACTACCCACTCACAACAACAACCTTGACAAACACGTGCTCGTTGTGCTTACCCTGTAGAGAGATGGCATAGAAAGATAGTGATGCCAAGCTAACATTGGGGTTGCCAGTCATGGCCTAGACTTCACTGTGATGCTTGTTTTGGAGGAGGAAGGCATGGGTATTGTTACCACATTGGCAGTGATCAGCTGACTCACTTTTGACCTTGCTGCCCTTCAGACTCAGTCGACCTTGTTGCCCTTCAGACTCATCCGACCTTTTCTAGTTTTCAACGCCCATTTGGTGGGCCCTCCCTCTCTCTCTTGCTATTTAATTGGTAATTCTACTTTTGTCTAATAATTATTCTGATATTCATAAATCAATAATTTGATTTTTTGAATTAAAGTCAAATTGGAAATTAGCATTCAAAAAAAAATAGTTTAGAGTTTTTAAAAAAAAAACTTGTATCTTCAACCTGTTGAGTTGTGGAGCTAAAAGCTTCACTAATGAGCTAATGTGGAGGTTGTTGGGCTTACACAATAATCGGCATTGGTCAAAACCAACTGACATTGGTTAGGGGTCGACCGGCATCAGTTAGGGATCGATCGACATCGGTCATCTTCAGACTGACACTGACTTTTGTGCGTTTCTAGAATTGCTATTTTTAGGTGAACAGATTAGATCCTTTAATTTAAGAGGTGGATCTAAGGGTGGCGAATGCATGGCTCATGAACCCTAGTGTTGTAGTATACTATATAGTAGGGTTAGATCCTCATAGCATGTAAAATTTAGTAATTGAGTTGATTGTAATTGATTAAGAGAGAGAGAGAGATAGGATTTTTGAGGGAGAATTACTGTACATCTGTGAGGTGTGAGGAGAGAGAGATTTCTTCATTATATTTCTTTCTAGAAGAATTTAATATAGATTGGTTATTTCTTGTATCTCCTATTATTTATTGTTTCTAATTTTTAGTTACTTATTACTTCTGATTTCAATTCTATGTTTAGTTGCTTATACAAAAGTAATCAATTGTACTCTAAGATCCTAACAATTGGTATCAGAGCGTGTTAGTGTTTGTTGATTATAGAATTCACTCACAGGGATTTTTGATTGAGTGGGAGCAAAGCAATGGTAGAAGAAAGTAAACTAAGAATGGAGGAATTCAATGGCAAGAATTATCAATTATGGAGGATGCAGATTGAACATTTTCAGTATCAGAAAGATCTATATTTACTGTTGGGTGGGGTTTCAAAGAAGCCCATAGATATGGAAGATGAAGAATGGAATGTTCTTGATAGAAAAGCTCTTGGATCTATAAGGTTGAGCCTGGCAGTTTCTGTGTTTTCAAACTTATCACAGGCAAAGACAATGGTAGAGTTAATGGATACTTTGGCAAATTTATAATAAAAACCCTCAGCTTCGAATAAGGTATATCTTATGAAGCAATTATTTAATTTGCAAATGTAAGAAGGTAGATATGTATCTTGTCATCTTAATGATTTCCATATAATAGTAAATCAGTTAAATTTAGTCAAAATAGTTTTTGATGATAAAATTAAGGCTCTGTTAATGTTATGCTCTTTACCTGAAAGTTGACATAGTTTGGTAATAACAGTTAGTAATACTGCATCTGCTTCAAATATCTTGAAAGTTAATGATGTTGTTAGTGTAATCTTGAATGAATAAATTCACAAGAAAAACACAGGGGAAGCATCAGGTACTGCTTTAAGTGTTGAAAGAAGGGGAAGGCAAAGAGAGAAGGGCAAGCAAGGGAAATCAAGGTCAAAGATGGGAAGTAGATCCAAATCCAGAAATGGAAGAATAACCTACTAGAATTGTGGAAAGAAAGGGCATGCAAAGAAAGATTGTTGGTTGAAGGATAAAAAAGAAAATCAGCATGAAGGTAATAAAGAAGCAAAATTTGCAGGTATTGTTGCACAGGATGCTCTTATATTTTCTTTGGATAATAAAGTAGAATCATGGGTTTTAGATTCTGGTGCCTCTTTCCATGCAACCCCAAAGAGAGAATTTTTCAATGATTATGTCCATGGAGATTTTGGAAAAGTTTATTTAGGGGATGATGAGCCTTGTAAAATTGTTGGCAAAGGAAAAGTGTTGCTGAAATTGCAGAATGGCAACACATGGCTGTTGAAGGATGTCATGCATGTACCCATCCTGAAGAGGAATCTGATTTTTGTAGGAAAGTTGGGTGATGAGGATTGCATAGTAACTCTCACAGCTGAATCTTGAAAAGTTTCCAAGGGTGCACTTGTATTAGCAAAAGGTAAGAGAGTAGGTACACTTTATCTATATACTTGTATTACTGATTATTCTCCTTCTATTTTATCTACTTCAGATGTAGATACAAAGTTGTGGCATTGTAGGCTTGGTCACATGAGTGAGAAGGGAATGAATTTTCTTAAGTCAAAAGGTAAGCTTTCAGATTTGAAAAGCATAGATCTAGATTTCTATGAGCATTGTATTTTTGGGAAACAAAAGAAAGTGAGATTTCTTAAAACGAGGTCAACAAAGAAGAAGCACAAGTTGGAGCTTGTTCACACAAACGTGTGGGGACCAGCTCATGTATCTTCTATTAGAGGATCATAGTATTATGTTTCTTTCATTGATGATGCTACAAGAAAGGTATGGGTTTATTGCATAAATGGGAAATTTGATGTTTTTGACACATTTAAAAAATGGAAAGCTTTGGTTGAGAATGAAACAGGTTTGAGATTGAAGTGCCTTAGATCTGACAATGGTGGTGAGTACTGCAGCAATAAATTGAATAGTTACTATTCTATGAGTGGAATACACAGGGAAAGGATGGTTCCAAGGACACCTCAACAAAATGGAGTTGCTAAAAGGATGAATAAAACAATAATGGAGTGTGTACGGAGTATGAGGTTGCATGCTGGTTTGCCATTATAGTTTTAGGTAGAAGCTGTAGATACTGTTGTTTACCTGATTAATAGAGGACCTTTTATTGCACTGGATGGTGGAATTTTAGAAGAGACTTGGATAGGTAAAAAGGTAGATCTTTCATTTCTTAGAGTTTTTGGTTCTGAAGCTTTTGTGCACATTGATAAAGAAAATAGAAAGAAGCTAGATGCTAAATCTATGCGGTGCGCTTTCATTGGTTATGGTTTTGGAGATTTCCGATTTTGGTTGTAGAATTTAGAAACTAACAAAATTATTAGAAGTCGTGATGTAGTTTTCAATGAGAAGGTCATGCATAGTGATCAGCTCAAGAGGCTGAATAATTCTAAGCAAAGAAATCTTGATTTGGAAGAGGTTATGATCCAAAATAATCTTGCGGGTAAAAATCATTACTCACAAAAAAACATAGAGACGGATGTCGGTCAGGTGGAAATTGACGTCAGTCAAGTGGAGACCGACGTCGGTCAGGTGGAAATTGGCATTGATCAAGAGGAATTGATATCGATCGAGTTTAGACTGGCATCGATCAGAGATGATCAGGATCGATCACTGTCAGAAGAAGATTTGGGCATACAGCAAGTTGTAAATGAGTCTCAAATGCCCATAAGGAGCTCTAAAAGGGTAAGTAAACCTCTAATTAATTATTTTCCTTCTTTATACTACTTGTTTCTCACTGATGGTGGAGAACCAAAAAAAATTGATGAGCTAATGCAGGTAGAATCCAGGAAATAGTGGGAGCATGGCATGAATAAGGAAATTGATTCCTTGGAAGAGAACCATATGTGGGATTTGGTTGAGTTGCCAGCCGAAAAGAAAGCACTAAAAAACAAATGGGTATACAGGTTAAAGGAAGGAGAGAATGGACAAATGAGACATAAGGCCAGGTTGGTAGTAAAGGGATTTGCACAGAAACCAGGTATTGATTTTGGTGAAATTTTTTCTCCTGTAGTAAAGATGACTTCTATTCGGACTGTATTGTCTTTAGTTGCTATTGAGGATTTGCATCTTGAGAAACTTGATGTTAAGACAACATTTCTTCATGGAGATTTGGATGAAAAGATATATATGGATCAGCCAGAAGGTTTTGAGGTCAAAGGTAAGGAGAAACTTGTGTGCAGGTTGAAGAAAAGCTTATATGGTCTTAAGCAAGCTCCAAAACAATGGTATTTGAGGTTTGACAGGTTTATGAAAGAGCATGGCTTTAGTAAATGTCAATCTGACCATTGTGTTTATTTTAATAGATTGGATAATGGTAGTTATATTATCCTATTACTATATGTAGATGATATGCTTGTTCCAGGTTCACACATGCAGGAAATTACTGAGCTTAAGGTAAAATTAGCTTACACATTTGCCATGAAGGATTTAAGAGCAGCAAAAAAAATCCTTGGCATGAGTATTAAGAGAGATAGAAAAAATCACAGTTTGATTTTGTCTTAAGAGGATTATGTGAATAAGGTATTAGAGAGGTTCAATATGCAAGATGCAAAACTGATAAGCACACCTTTGGCTGGACACTTCAAGTTAAGCAAAGAATAGTTTCCTAAATTGCATGATGAGGTTGAGTACATGAGTAGAGTTTCATATGCTTCAGTAGTTGGGAGCTTGATCTATGCAATGGTATGTACTAGACTAGATATTGCCCAAGCAATAGGAGTTTTTAGCAAGTTTATAGCCAATCCAAAAAAGGAACATTGGAAAGCAGTTCAGTGGATTCTCAAATATCTGAGAAGGACCAACAATAGGCATTTATGTTATGGAGGGTCAAACACTTCTCTACATGGGTATGTAGATTCGAATATGGCAGGTGACTTGGATGGTAGGAGAAGCACCACAGGGTATGTGTTCACTGTTGGTGGAATGGTGGTTAGCTGGATTTCAAAGTTGCAGAAGGTTGTTTCCTTGTCTACTACAGAGGCAGAATACATTGCAGTCACAGAGGCTAGCAAGAAAATGATTTGGATGAATCGGTTCATGGAAGAGTTGGGAAAAGAGCAAGAGAGTTGTAGATTGTATAGTGATAGTCAAGTGAAATTTATTTGGCAAAGAATTCAGCCTTTTATTCAAGAATAAAATATATATAGCTTAGGTACCACTTCATTAGACACGTATTGGAGGATGGACAGTTGAAGCTGAAAAAGATCCATACAAATAAGAACCCTGCTGATATGTTAACAAAACTGGTAACAAAGGAGAAGTTGAATATTCATTCAACCTTTTTTGGTCTTCAAGATTGAAATTGAAGAGGGAGAAACAAGCCATAGATGTTTAGAGGATGTTGTTGTACAGGTACAGGTGCAACTATTTATCTCTAAGTGGGAGACTGTTGAGTTATGGAGCTAAAAGCTTCACTAATGAGCTAATGTGGAGGTTGATGGGCTTACATAGTAATCAACATCAATCAAAACCAATTGATATTGGTTAGGAGTTGATCGGCATCGGTTAGGGGTCGATCGGCATCGGTCATCTTCAGACCTACACTGACTTCTGTGCGTTTCCAGAATTGCTATTTTTAGGAGAACAGATTAGAGCCTTTGATTTAAGAGGTGGATATAAGGGTGGCCAATGCATGGCTCATGAACCCTAGTGTTATAGTATATTATATAGTAGGGTTAGATCCTCATAGCATGTACAATTTAGTAATTGATTTGATTGTAATTGATTGATTGAGAGAGAGAACTCTTGAGGGAGAATTACTGTACATCTGCGAGGTGTGAGGAGAGAGAGATTTCTTCATTGTATTTTCTTTTGAAAGAGTTTAATACAGATTGATTATTTTTTTTATCTCTTATTATTTGTTATTTTTTATTTCTAGTTACTTATTACTTCTAGTTTCAATTCTGTGTTTAGTTGCTTATACAAAAGTAATCAATTGTACTCTAAGATCCTAACACAACCTACAAAGACGAAGGGTGAGGCCCAGGTTGGTAAGAGGATAATTCCCCCTCACAAAGACCTCCTTTGGATTCCTCATTTTGTTTCAAATCCAATGAGTGGTTGGAAGGCCACTTTCTCTCTCAAAACAGACATTTTAAAAATGTTTTAGTGCTTTTTTTGTAAAAACACTAGTTTATGAGAAAATTAGATCTTTAATATCTTGCAAACGGTAGCTCAGATTTGGGTAACATTTTTTGCAAAAGTGTTTGTAATTTAATTATTTATAGTGTAGGCTTGTTATTTTTCAAAAATATATTAGTTTATAAAGTGCCTAAAATTTGGGTCTTCCGAGACACATATTCGACTGAGTCCGACGTCTTGTTTGCTTAGAGTCTTGCACTGATTGCTCTAAGATGCATTTTCAACTGAGCCTGATGTATTTTGAGTGTGCACTTGCATATTTTAAGGGGATAAAAATTTTAGGTGGGGTGTGTTTTCTTTACACAACTTGCATATCTTTGCTTTCATTCTCCTTTTAGCATAAATTCACAACTTGCAATCAACACAACTTCACCTAAATTTAGCTTAAAATGGATTCTTTTCAACTTAAATTCATAACAACCTTAAATTATCATGAATGGAAGGTTAAAATGTCAATCATTATTAGAATCAAAGGGTTGTATAGGATCACCATGGGTATTGAAGTAGAACCTAGCACTGATGTTGAAAAGGTCAAGTGGTACAATTGTAGTGATGAAGCCTATGGATTACTGAGCTTGTCCATGTCTCTAGAAATTCTCTTCAATTTAAAAACCTCCAAGACTCCCAAAGACATATGGGACACCTTATAACTCTTATATGAGAAGCTTGATGAGATGAGAGGTCATGAGCTCAAAAATGAACTCATAAGTCTAAGTCCTAGCAACTTTGACACCCTACAGGACTTCTTCACTAAGTTTAAGGCCCTTAGATTATAATTAAAAGAATGTAAGATAGATAAGAAAGATGATCAACTCATCCTTTCTATTTTTGCAAAGTTAGGTCCAAGCTATTCAGTCTTTGTCTCCACTTTCCATGCCACCAAAAGTGCCCTTGGCACTACATGAAAAATGCCTTCTTTGGATTCATTCATTGCCAACTTGACTAGGGAGAAAGATAAGCTAATTCAAATGGGCATAATGAAGTCTACTCAACTCCAAGATTTGATAGCTAGAAATGGTAAAGATAAGACTTCAACAAAGGAGAAGAAGAAAAAGAACAAGGACCAGGAGAAGAAGAAAGAAAACAACAATCCTACCAAAAACCTACACTAATACCCCCCCATAATCATAGCTTAGGTGGGCAGTGTGGAAATATAAAATGGGTCCCAGCAACTAGGCCTAATGAGGTACCCATGTACAAATGCAATCTCCTATAAGATAGAGAAAAAGAGAAATCCATCAAGATTCTTCGAACTGATAATGAAGGGGAGTATGTCAGCAATAGGTTTGAGCAGTTTTGCACCATATAGGGGATTGATTTGCAGTGCACAGTCACTTATAGTCCTTCACAAAATGGGGTTACTGAATGAAAACATAGGTTCTTGAAAGAGATGGGTAGCTATATGATTCAATCCAAATCCTTAGCACCACAATACTAGGCCAAAGCCATCAATTGTGCTTGCTACATTCAAAATAGGGTTCCTCACAAAGCTTTGAAAGGGATAACACCCTTTGAAGCTTGGCATAAAAGGAAACCTGATGTTGAGGACCTTAGGGTTTTTGGATCCCCAACCATGGCCCATATTCTAAAGAAGAAATGCAAAGCTATGGAATGTCAGTCCAAGCCTTGCATCTTTGTAGGATATCCAGATGGTATTAAGGGGTATCACCTTCTAGATCCAGTCACTCATGAGTTGTTCATTGAGAGAAGTGTTTATTTTCAGGATAGTCCTAGAGACTCAACACTTGACACTTCTTCTCCCTCATCAGATCTACTTCTTCATGATGATTCCTCATCATATTCAGATTAGCCACATCAGGCTCTCAAGCCAGAGACATCTTCTTCTTCGAGTTTAAACAGTGAGGATAGTGATGCAAATTCACCCACCTTTAGTTAGTCAGAGGATGAGGAGTTATCACCTAACTCACCCACTTCTGGGCCACTTTGGGCTAGATAGACACTTGAGAGTGCTGGCACCTGGGTAGGAGATCTCACATATGATAGACGTACTAGGGGGATTTTTAGAGAGATCCACATGCCTTCTTTGCTTTAGTTTCGGATCCACATATTTTTCGAGAGGCATCAGGGGTACCTGAGTGAGATAATTCTATGGAAGAATAATATTCTTCCTTAATCAAAAATCACACTTGGGACTTGACTTCACTTCCTAAGGGAAGAAAGATGGTTCAATGTAGGTGGATATATCAAACCAAGTTTGTAGCAGATGGGTCGGTTGATAAGTACAAGGCACAATTGGTCGCCAAGGGTTTCTCATAGGTGGCAGGCATTAACTACTTAGAGACCTTTGCACTTGTTGCAAAGATGACTTCTATCTGACTCACCTTGGCTATTGTCACAACACATGGTTGGGATGTGCATCATATGGATGTGAAGAGTGTCTTTCTTCACGGAGACCTAAAGGAGGAGATCTACATGGAGCAGTCACCAAGATTTTTTCAGGATTATTCCTTAGTATGCAGACTTAGGAAATCTATCTATGGCCTCAAACAGGCCCCTTAAGCATGGTACACCAAAATGGATTCCTTCCTTCTCACAATAGGTTTTAATAGTTTCCATTCTGACCCCAATGTCTACTTCTTGCGGTAAGATGATTCGCTCCTAATTTTGGTTCTATATGTTGATGACCTTTTGATCACTAGGAGTTATTCATCAGCTACAGCAGTGGTGAAGGCATCTCTCCAAGATAGATTTGACATGATAGACTTAGGTTTGTTGCACTACTTCCTTGGCATCGAGATCTCATAGTCAGATTCATGGATTTCTCTTGCACAACCTAAGTATGCTCTTGATTTATTGGCTTGATTTCACATGGTTGATTTCAAGCCATCTCTAACTCCCTTTCTATCAGGAGTCAAGCTTGAGGCTGACTATTCTTCACCATTGGTTGATGCCACTCGGTATCAACAACTTGTTAGCAATCTCATCTACTTGACTCACACCAAGCCCGACATATCATATATAGTGGGACTTGTCTCCAAATTTATGTAGGAACCCCATGAGCTGCATTGGAAAGTAGCTAAGATGATCTTGCATTACATACAGGGTTCACATAGATATGAGATTAATTATAGATTTGGCCTAGAGGTTGACTTAGTTGGATATACAGATTTAGACTGGGCTGGTGATATATAAACTTGCAAGTCCACTTTTGGTTACAATTTCTCTCTAGGTTCTGGTCTGATCAATTAGTCTAGCAAGAAGTAGAATGCCATTGCTATATAATCCATAGAGGTAGAGTACAGGGGAGCTGTTAATGTAGCTACTGAGGCTATTTGGCTTCAGGAGATTTTTTTTGAGTTTGGCATTCCTATCAGGTAGCCAACCATCATTTATTATGACAACTAGAGTACCATTCAAATTTGTAGGAATCTGGTTCAACACCAGCGAACTAAGCACATAGAGATTCACATGCATTTCATTTAGGAGCTTATTCATAGTTAGGTCATTGACTTAATCTTTTACTAGTCTTCAGAGTAGGTTGCATATATCTTCACCAAACCTTTCACCGAGAGCAAGTTCATTCATCTACGAGCTCTTCTTGGGGTGTGGTCTACATTTGCAGTAGCATCATCTTTAGGGGGGCCTTCTAGCCTCTTCATTTCTTTTATGTCTCTCTTTTGGGGGGGGGGAGTTTTTTCCTATGGATTTTCTCCTTTTCTCTATCTTATGGGAGATTGCATTTGTACATGGGTACCTCATCAGGCCTAGTTGTCGGGACCCATTTTATATTTCCACACTGCCCACCTAAGCTACACTTATGGGGGTATTAGTGTAAGTTTTTATTTTTCCCTATTATTTAATTAGAGAAATTATATATTTGTGCATACATGGAGTTTTCTTACATTTTTGGGATAGGCTAGATTATGTGGAGATATGTGTCATAGATGTGTCATAAGTGTCATAAGTAACTCCCTTGATGGGAGTTACTTCTCTATTCTTAACACCTTGTCGCAACCTTTCATGGAGGAGTTACAGTCTATTCTTGGAGTGCCTTGACCACCTTTTGTGGAGGAGTTACTTATGTGCTCTCCTATATGTATTCTTCACTTTGGCCATCTCATGTTAATCAGATTTTGGTTTTCTCCATTTTGTCTTGTGCAATTTATCTTCTTGTATAATTTCAAATTGCTTTAACATCTATGTGGTGTGCACTTGCTTCATCTCGTGTGATCACATCTCCATTGCATTCGCATTATCCAGATTCTAGCAACAACTCTGATAATATATTTTATATGATGTGGGTGTTGCTTCTATATTTATGTAGAATCCATTCTTGAATCATTGAAAATTACTAAAGCAGATACTTTGGTATATAAAAATAATTGTAAACTTTAGTTTATATTATTTTTAATTTGATAATGCTAATTTATTTGATTATTTTGATTCTAATCATATTATGATGAGTCAAATTCTAGATATGTTTTTATGTTTAGTATAGGTTCTATCACTTGGAGCACTTCATGTGGAAGTTGTTAAAGAAGCATTGTGGTTATGAGGTATGATAGAAGAATGTCCTGTGTAATTTCCTCATTGTATCACCCTTCTTGGTGATAGTCAAATTTGTATAGATTTGGTGAAAAATTTAGTGTAACACCAACAATATAAACAAATTTGTATATATTTGGTGAAAAATTTAGTGTAACTCCAACAAATTAAAGCCTATTGAATTTCATACAATGTTAGGCCTATTGGAGTTGCCATTGAGGGGGAGTGTGTATGACAATGTCACATCCTAACTATCATATGGGTTGTGTGTTTTATTATATCTCTCTATACTTATTTTCATTGTAAAGAATTGTAATATATCACTTTATGTGACTTTATTAAACTTCATATAGAAGTATACATTGTACCCAATACATAGTAGCATGTAGGTCCTTATGTTATCAAAGACTCCAACATGCTTGGTTGATTATTCATGTGAAATTGTGGGATGTATCCTCACTGTGGGATGTAGTCTCATGATCATGCTAGCCTAAAATCACTATGAGTAGTTTAGAGTAACATAGTGTAATTCATTTAAAGGTGTTTACAAGGACATAGTACATTACCTTTGAGTATCTATAGTTATATAGTATAATTCCTTTAAAGGTGACTATGTGATTTTGGTTGCATAGTGAAATACCTTTTGTTATATGTATTAAAATAGTGTAATACATTTGAGTGACTATGTTTAAATATAATAATTCCTTTAAATGTGATTATGGCACGATGAAGGATGTTTCCTTCAATTATTACCTCCTAAAACTCATCATGTGGATGGTTCATGGAGTGTAAGTTTGTTATGTTGTTATATCCTAAAACTCATCATGTAGATGGTTCATGGAGTATAACTTATTTTTTTTAAAGGTGATTATGGCATGTATCCTCACTTAAAGTTAAGGGGAAGTGTTAGAACAATTAATGGTTAAGTGGTGTTATTTATGTACCCTTAATACATTAAATTATATTGATTAAATAATAATATATTTTATTATTTATCATGAGTTTATTCTCATGTAAATAAATAATAAAATATATTAAATGAACTATGGAGAGGTTGGACCCATTAATGTGGTGGTTGGAAAATGTTACATTATAATGGTCAGATTACCTTGCTATATAATAAAGAGTTTATATTGTAAGATGTAATGAAAAAAGGATAGCTGAGCCAAATGAGAAAATGTGGAGAAATGTGAATATTTATTGAGAAGAAGTGAGAGGAAGAAAGACTATATTGGGCACTTATTAGTTTCTCATATTATGAATAATCTTTATAGGGTTATTACTTCTTGGAGGTTTTCCCACATATATCTTATTTTGGTTTCATGTATGCCTTTGCTATTGATATCATATATAGATCCATTTCTCATATGCATTATTTTGTTTGTTTTATCAAATACAAGATGCAAATAAATATTTGATATGCTGAGATGGATCCCCATTGCCACTATTAGTTCAAAATTTAAGCACTTGAAATGATGGATTTAAGGGGTGAACAAACATTTATTGATCCAAAGGGTTGTGTAATATGTTATAGGATGAAAAAAATGAATATGTTTGATTTATGTTTGAGATAATTATAAACTTTATGTCATCACATCATTAAGTTATTTTTGCATTACCAAGTCAACAGATGTACCAATAAGTGCAAGAAAAATATGTGTATGTAAAGGTGCCTTAGAATGATTAGAATTAGTATGTGAGGCATGATGAGTGTATTGACCATGTCCAATTAACATATTAAAATATTAATTCATTAGAGGCACATTTGGTAGGTGGGAATATCAAAGTATTAGGAATAAAAGTATCAACATGAGGGGGTGTTTTAGAAATAGGTGGAAGCATATGAGGATTAGTACCATGAAGGCTACTAGCCTTACCCCATAATGTAAAATTTGTAGAACCATCAAATTAAGGTTACTCAAGAAAACTATCCTTATTCCAAATTCATGTATTGTAGGATTTGATAAACAATAAAATCTTAGAATTAAGCTATTTAGAATTATTTGCAATAAAATCATGAAATTTTTCTTCATTCATTTTTCTAAAATTTAACACGTCCATAGGTTTAGAAGGTGTATCATCATAACCATGTTCATTATCCTTACTAGAATCATCATCAAAACTAACACTACATAATGGAATCCCTTTCCCAAGGGAAAAAAAATTATTATTCTAACTAATGTTGGAAGGGGGAATATCAAATTAAGGTGTCTCAGTAGGTATTGGAATTTTTAAAACATGAGTGGCATGTAAGGGTTATTGTATCAATTCATAAGTTTCACCAATCAATATAACACTATATACAGTAGAATGGAGAGATATGTGCCTCCTAAGCATAATATATAAGTATGAATAATGCAAATAAAATAATGTAAGGATCTACATACAAGAAGCAAATCTGAAAATTGGATTTGAAATAAGAGGACAAAACCCTAAGTTACCTCCATAGATATATGAAATAAAGGAACAAATGTACACACATTTAATTATGAAGGTGGATGAAATCCATAAGGAAAAATATGTGAATGAATGGTAATATTTTAACAAACATGTAACCAAAGATGTAGTTCTGAAATCAAATATAAAAAATAGAAAAACAGCTATGAAAACCTAGGAGGAAGGTACAAGTATTGGTAGAATGGAAGGGTTAACCAAAATATTTAATTTTTTAAGTTTTTATAAATGAAAATAATAATTAAAAAATACAATATGGAGATTTACCATTCAACTATGTAAAACAATACTTTCAAATCTGCCTTAGTGGTTACATGCAAAATGAAAATTTTAAATCGATAATTGAACTTGAAAAGAACTAAAAGGTAATTAAATGAGCACACCTTGATGTTTTCTAGAATTCTTAATGTGTATTTGTATTTTTGAAGTTTTTATTTGTTTGTATGAAAAATTTGAGCCTCTAACTATATAGGGATGGGAGTGGTTCCACTGAATGCCATGCTTATTTGCACATGTGATTCTTTAATATGGTGGGTAGAAATGTATAAATGATGTCTTCTTCATTATTTTTGACCCATATTTCCATCAACTCACATTAAAACAAATTTATGTGTCAAATTTTTTTTTTGGGGAGTTTTAGTTACATATCTTACACTTTGAAATCAGACCTTAACACATTTTTGTGTAGTGTGAATGAAATCTCAATCAAGGTTTTTTATCTATTTTTCTTAGATGTTTTGATGTAACTAAATTCAATACACATAAAATAATCTATCGGTATAGGAAGGTGATGAAATACATATATATATATATATATATATTATTAGGTAAATATCTTGGTTTTATAGGGAATAGGAACTAGAGTATAAACAAAATGCAATAAATTTAAACAAACCCCAAGAGTTGAGAGCCAAAAACCAAAATATCAAAACTAACAGCTAACTATTGAATCAAATGAAAAAATAAATGGAAATTAAAATGAGAAGCTACTCCTAGAGGGGGGATCCCTCCATAAGTACCTTATCAGCCTTTGTCTCCATATCCTACTCAACCTATCTATTCTTGGTGATTCTAGACCTAGTTCTATTGCCTAGGCCTTCCGCATCATCCTTAGGCAAGATCATTCTAGGTTTTTTTCATGGCTATTATTTCATAGGGGTCTTTTTTATGCGGAATTTTAGGGGGAGATTTGGGTAAGAAGTCTCCACCTCCTCGATAAATTTCTTTTATGGAGTACCTTCAACCTTTGCCAATTGAGAGAAACATTGAATCATTTTGGAGACCTCCTTATTCATGGAATTCCAATCCTGGATTAAACCTACCAAACATACCCTACCTCATGTAATTTTCTATTAAACCCTTCTAGTTTCTCCTTGTTGGTTTTAATTACCTCTAATAGGGGGGTCTTACCTTTATCCACTACTTCCATTAAGTTTTCTTCCTCTGACATAAGGAGTTTAGGCTTGATGACAATGAGTTTTAGGGGAGGATCCCTAGTAGAGCTCTTTGAATTAGGGACAACAAGGGAAAAGTTAGGCATTAGGCAGTGAGAGCCCAAGGTAGGATATTCCATGGGAGAGTCCTCCTCAGTGGAGGACCCCTCTGATAGGACCTCCTTACCCTAAAGGGTTTCACCATTTCATATGATGAAATAAATATGAATTCATTATAAGTGAACAATATATATGGCAAGGGATAGCAATAAATTGAGTATGGAGCAGAAAATGGGTACTTGATTCCTTTCTCTCTCTTAGATTTTCTTCTCCTTTATGTTTTATATCACTAAATATATTGGGATGACTTGGTATAAACAATATGCTATAAGACATAATTCACACTTAGGATGAACCAGGCAATAGTAATAAGTGACAATCAAGGCACATGTAATGTAGAAAAATGCAAATGAACCAAATGATGAAGGAGAGGATCAATGGGAGAAAATATCCCATCCCAAAAAAAATTATAACATGTGGTTGCTGCATCAATTATTAACATAGGGATGTGTGAAAGTATAATAAAACTTGAGAAATTATATGCTTAAAAGTATCAAATTCATTTAGAAGTCTTAGGGACAAAATGAGGGGTATTGTTAGGTAGTCAAATTACTATAAATAAATAGTTATACAAAAGTGTAGAAATCATGTTAACATATGGAAAATAAACTATGTAAAAGGTTAATATAGAAAAAATAGGTGTCTATAGAGTGAAATATCTTGTGATTAGATGTAAAATGTTTCATTTTTTATTTATTAGACCACTACAAAAGAATATATGACTATAGGTGTGTTTGAATGTTAGAAAAATGATAAGAATATACTATATGGTTTGTATGTTATCTCTCATATTTATGAATAAATATGTGTTTGATAAATGTGGTTACAACACACACACACACACACACACACACACACACACACACACACACACACACACACACACACACACACACACACACACACACACACACACACACACACACACACACACACACACACACACACACACACACACACACACACACACACACACACACACACACACGCCTGTGCACATGTGCATGAACATGTGTGCATGCATGCGCGCGCACACACACACACACACACACACACACACACACACACACACACACACACACACACACATGTATGGTTATAATATGATTGATAAATTTATTATAGTTTTAAGAATGACCATTATTAAGTCTCTTCACCTTTGTTAACTAAGTGATGAATAAGACTAATGTGTGGGATGTTGAGGAGTTGTTTTGACATGGTGTATACATGGATTTTGTCACATGGTGTGTTGTGTGGTAAATAAGTGACAAAAATTGAACACTAATGTGTATAGGGTACATGTATGTGATGACATTTATCATGCAAAGAAATAATGCCAAAAGTATGCTAACACATTGTAAGGCTGCAAGGTGTTATAAAATGGTACATTAAGCTATGAAAAATGTAAAGTGGTATGTTAAATTGTATAGGTTGTGAATATTATGTGTGAAATTTTAGAAGCTATGAATACTACAAAATGATTTGATGTAATGCTAAAGATATATGCACATTGCATAGTGAGATGCACATGACTATAAAAGTTGTGAATGTATAAAATTTATTGCATGGGATTATAGAAGCTATAACATAGCTGAAAAGAAATTATGAATCATGTGTGGGACTATTCAAAAAATTCACCATAGTACCATAACAATTCTCAAATACTATGAAGTGTTAGGGAAACTATGAGATAAGGTATAGTATCACAACGTGTTCCAATGAATTGTTCCACTATTCGTGCATGACATTGAGTCTAAATTCTTGTAAGATGTCATAAATGTGAGGAACTCAAGATATCCAAGAGGAGTGTGGAGGCTTATGTGGTTTCAAGATAGGTTACAAGCTATGCATAGATCAAAGTCTCATATATGTTAACCATTAACATCATATTGATCAAAATGCCTTTTATAATCCTTGTTAGTAATATCAAAAGTAACATTTAACCCCACTTTATTCTTCTAGATGTTTGAAGAGGGAGATGCAACCTTGTTTTCATCCATAAAAAGATAATGGGTTTGAGAATAAGCCTCATCTATGTCCTTAGGTATGGAAATTAAAATGGGTGTCTTCAAGTAACTACGCAATCTTATAACATACTTCATGAGGATATCATGATAAAACACATTTTTTCCCATTTGAACCATATTTTTGTAATACTCATATCTACCCGCACATTTTTTCCTTCTTGTTACCTCAAATTCATAAAAAATATGATACAATTATTTCTTAATAAATATTTTAAATTGATTTCATTTTATAATTAATTATTTTTACTACGAGCTAAGTAATGAAAATAAATTTCAACCCAAGGTAAAAAATGACTAGCTAGTTTTAATCTTGGAAATGAAATTTGTTGTTCTTCACTATTTTGATGCAAAATGAAAATACCTCTAATTGGGCTAACTAAAGATCAAACTATTCACCTCACTTTCATAGCAATGATTTTTTCCCCTATGCTTTGAATAAAGGTGGAGCTTGGTTGCTATGGGGATTATTTTTTTCAAGTCATGGAATATTAAACTCTTCACTTACTTCAAAAGTCTCCATATAAACTCTTAAATTAACAATGAAAACCTTCATAATATTTTGAATCCTCATCACAGATTAACAGATGTTTAAAATATATTCTTCTAATTTTTGGAATATTTATTCACCATTTGAGGTACTTTCTCATATGTGTGATCCATATTTATCAATTCTCTATTCCACTTTCTTTTGAATATCTCTTGATACAAAGGAATCAAGAGACATTTCCACCAACACTTTTTGCTCTCAAAATTGGCATACATTTGCACAATAAACACACCAAATAAATCACACACAAAGGAAAAATAAATATATATGATACCAATATGATCTATAATTTTTTGGATATTGTACAATTAATTCATCAATACAAATCCTATACTTAAAAACCTAACAACTTGATTGGTATACTTAATGTTTATATAAATTATACTCAAACAAATCTTATAATTTAAAACCTAAAAACTTGAATGTTGTACTTACTATTTGTATAAATTATAATCTCAAACAAATATTAATGGTGATTTAATTGAATAAAACAAAATTTTAGAAATGTAAAGGAAAGCTAAACCATATAATAAAAATGAAAAGGACACTACAGGAAAAACTTATAAGGAGACACAACATTACCCTACATAAACTCAATTTGATAAAAATCCAAAAGAATAAGGTAAATACTCCTCTTTCCACTATCTCTTCAATTACATATGTAATAGTGTTTTAAGGATGTCTATGAAGATTATTTAGAATATAATAATGATCAAACTTAGAACTAAATTTTCATTTGTTTAGTCTCACTTCCTCACACACAAAAAAACTCCTAACATTAACAATAAAGAAGAAACTTCTAGGAGAACTTAAATGTATATGTGAATGAATCAATAAACTACTTTCTTACTAATTCAATATAAAGATGAAGGAAAAAATCAATACTCTCATAGGGAAATCAAATATAAGATCAATGGTTTAAATCATGTTTTATTGGTTAGAAGGAACTTTTCCTTGGAGTATGAATAAAACTCTGATTCATGCAAGTGACAGTTTCAAAACTATTAATTTGTATAGGTGGGTGCTATGAAACCATCACAATGGTTTCAAAACCATCATAGGATTTATGTAACCATCAGCCAAATTTGAAATATATAATTATTTTAAAACTGCTATAGGGTTTATATAATCACCAATCTATTACTGTAGTACTTTTTCCCATTGGGTTTTGCCTACATGGCATTATGTCCATTCTATGTCAATTAAACTTTCTTAGGTTAGTTATAAAAGGATCACATAGGCTAATTACATTTTAATGTAATTATTTAATTAGGAAAATTATAGGCTTCTTCATATTATCCTAATTTTTCCTATATGTACCCCACTTTTCCACTTTGAAATGTTAGACAGGTTAATGTGAATTTATGCAAGTAGGTCATATTTTACAATATTGTTATGTGAAGATAAGATTCTTCCTCCTTTGTAATTTATTTATGATTTCATTGATCCATACAAAGATTTTTTCAATATTTTATGCAAGGATCCAAGATCATGGCCAATCTGACATGGTATCAGAGCCATTTTGTTAGTATTACAACAATCTTTATGGTGAAATCTTGCATACATTCACTATTCCAACATAAAGAAGGGTTTAGTGGCATTCCTTCGAGAATTTGTGCAAAAAAAATTACTAGAGATTTAGATCTCAAAAATGACCGTGCCATTGGTTTTAGAAGGTGCCAAAACCCTTGGATTGAATATAAACATGACCTAGTTCTGGAATAATCATTTTTCCTTTCTTTTTGGCATCCCAAGGCCCTATTTTTCATTTTATACAAAAATCCATACGTCCTATGTTATTGTGCAAAAAAACCCTCTAGGTTTTCTTCCTCAAGTCAAAATCTCAAATGGGTCTCTTGCAAAATTTCCATCATTAAAGTATTTTGGGTGTTTTTATCTACCTTGATTTGCATGCCTTCATTCCAGTTATACCTCTGTATTAATCTAATATGCAGGTGGTTATTACTTCAGCTATGCATTTTATGCACCTCATGTTGCATGCATTAAAGAGTTTGCTAACCAATCCAGACTTTTAGAGGGTTGTTACTTAGCTAGTAGACTAATCAAAATTTTAGCGGTGAGTAACATCACTTTTTTTAGTTGAGTTGTTTGATAAGTCTGCTTACTTGCCCATAGAAGAAATCAGACTTGTGGAGTTGCTTTAATTAAAAATTCATGAAGTTAAGTAAGTAGGGTGAAAAAACCTAGATTACACTACTATATATACCCTCAAACTTACAGGGGGTAATTACTTGCAACTTCGTCTACCTCAAGCAAAGTAGGCTAAAACTCCAGATATCATTTCACTCAACCAACTCAGACTTTCAGGGGTCTATTACTTGGGTTTTCAAAGGGTGATTAATTCTAGAAGTCAAGTAGAGTAGGGTTAAAAATCTGGTGTACACTGTGAAAAACCAATTTAGAATTTAGGGGTACCACTACTACCTTCCTCCATTCAACAAAGCAGTTTGGGAAGTCTGATTACTCTTCCAAGACCGACTTAAAATTTTGAAGGAGCCTTATTGCTTAGAGTTGCAAGGTACCTCTACTTCAATTTTTTTAGCCATGTTTGTTTTTTGGTAAAAGAAAATTCAATTTTTGGAAAGAGTATGGGAATGTGTAGAAGTAAGAACTTGTAAGTTCCATAAGTTTCAATCCATAACTCCATTTTGGGTGATATTTTTTTTAAAGTGCATATTTTTTCAAGATCTACACATTGGTGGTATTGTTTTAGGCCCTTTTTAAAATCCATTTTATTCATGGTGTAATGGTTTAAAACTCACTTCAAACCTTTTATACCTTTCTTGGATGCATTGTCAGTTATGATCGATGCTTCTCTTGTACTCTCTCACACTAATTACTCATAAATGTAGTACTCTCTCACACTAATTACTCATAAATGCATTCTCGATGGTGCTTGATTTCCAATATTGAGCATGTGATGCATTGTAATTTAAGGGGGGTATTATTGATAGTTCAAGGGGGTACTTATATTATGTGAAATCTATTATTTGATTTCATCTCAATTTTATCAATTGTCTTAATCTAATATGAACTAATGGAACTAAACTGAATTAAACCACTCACACCATTTAACTATCTCAACTATAAGTCTAAAATGTAACTCACATTGAGAGGTAAAAGACTCTATCTGATTACTATGGGTGAGGAAACTGAGTCATCTATATATGTAAAAAAGGTTAAGTGATACAATAGATATGATGAGGCCTATGGGTTCTTATGCCTGTCAATGTCTCCTGACCTCTTATTTCATTTTGTATCTGTAAAAAACTCCCAATTTTATCTAGGCCATTCTAGATAAGATTTTTGGAGTGTAGGACATCATGAGGGGTCATGAGTTGGATAATGAGCTCATCACATTGAGCCTAGGTGACTATGACACCCTATAAGACTTATTTACAAAGTTTAAATCACTAAGACTATAGTTGAAATAATGTGGCATTGAGAAAATATATGACCAGTTGATTCTATCCATGCTTGCAAAATTGGGTCATGACTATTCAATTTTCATCTCTACATTTCATGCTACCAAACATGCACTTAGATTCACTTGAAAAATGCCATCATTTGATGATTTTGGTGTTGATTTAACACAGGAGCAAGATAAGCTAGTTCAAATAGGTGCATTTAAAATTTCAAAATCACATGTCTTGATTGTCAATTAGGATAAGAAGAAGCCTTCTTGCAGTGGCAAATAGGAGAAGAAACAATCTAAACCAGATCATGAGCACAAGAAGAACAAAAAATTAGATGCCAAGCCTAAGGCATCATCAAATGAGTCCTCAAGTGAGAAACTTAAGAAGGAGAAAATTAAATGAAAATTTTGTAAGAAACTTGGGCATGATGAATCTCAATGCATGAAAAAGAAGATTAACACTTTGACTAGATGCTTGAGAAGAATAACATCAGTGTTCTTAAATCCTCAACTCAAAACATGACCACACAAGATTCTGCAAAGGTTAAAGATAATAAAAAGGGTAAAAATTAGGGCAAGGCACTTGTTATACGAGCTTCTCAACCTTTGACTTGGGTTATTGACTTAGGTGCTTCTTATCACATCACCTCCTTAGATGATTTGTTTTCATAAATAGAGCCATGTTTTGTGCCTTTAATTCTCATGGGTGATGACACTTTGGTAGAATTCAGTGGTAAGGGATCAATTGATGTAAGTGGTGGGACCTTCAATGATGTTATGTGTGTTCCTTCACTATCCACCAATCTTATGTCAGTATACCAAATCACTCACATAGGTATAGAGAAGCGAGTTAAATTCAAACTTGATTCAATGGTTATCAAAGAGTTACATAGTGATACCTTAGTGGCTTACGGGAAGGCCAATAATTATTTTAGGTTGTATACCTTCTCACAATTTACCCTAGATCAACCCTCAATTGCATTGTTTACTCATGCAGATAGAGTGAGCAAACTATGCCATGAACATCTTGGTCATTTGAACTACCATTACCTAGAGCAAATCAGTCATCAGGATATAGTTTTAGGGTTGCCTAAAGTCAAATTATTGGATGGCCTATGCAATGGATGCATTTTTGGCAAGCATATAGAAGAGAAATATGATAAGGGAAAAGCAAGGAGAGCCAAATAGAAGTTATAAATTATCCATAGTGACATAACAGGTCCATTTTCAAAAGCTTAATTCAATAGGACTAGATACATGCTCACATTCATTGATGAATTTTTGAGGTACACCTAGGTTTTTTTTCTCAAAAATAAGTTTATGATCTTTGATCACTTCAAGGACTTCAAGGCACTTGTGGAGAAGCAATCAGATTGTTCCATCAAAATATTAAGGATTGACAATGGTGGGGAGTATGTCAATAACAGGTTTGAGTATTTTATCACATCAAAAGGGATTTAGATGTAATACATAGTTCCATACAATCTTTATAGAATGGTATGGCCAAACATATGAACTATTCCTTGAAGTAAATGGCTAACTACATGCTTCAATCAAAGTATTTTGCTCCTCAATTTTGGGATAAAGAAATCAATTTTGTGTGATACATTCAAAACCATGTTCCACACAAAGTCTTGAAAGTAATCACTCCTTTTGAAGCTTGTAACGGTCACAAGCCCATAATGGATCACTTTTGAGTGTTTGGATCACTAGAAATGGCTTGTGTTCCCAAGAATAAATGCAAGGCAATGGACCCTTAGAATCAATATTATATTTTTATGGGATATGTAGAGGGTGCTAAGGGATATAGGATTGTCCATCCTAAAAATCATGAGTTTTTCATAAAAAGGAGTGTCAAGTTTCATGAGGACCCACTTGAACTCTCTACTCCAGACTCTTCAAAAGTCTCACTATACATTGATTCTACCTCAAACAATGACTTAGATCCACCTAAAAATCCTCATAATGATCAGGATGACTCTTCTTATTCTTCAAGTTCAAGTGATGAGAGTAGTGATGAGGATTATCCTCTTCCATATTACACTCATACTTCAGATGTTGATGACTCACCTCTTGATTCTCCAATCTCATATAGTTTTGGTCCCACTTGGTCCAAACAAAAACTTCAAACTATTGGAAAATGGGTTGGAAATCCATCAAATACAAGGTGAACACATTCATAGTTTTAGGGGGCTTCACATGCCTACCTAACCATTACCTCAAACCCACAAACCTTTTATGAGGCATTTGGCATTCTGAAATGGGATTCTACTATGCAAGAGGAGTATAGTTCCCTAATAAAAAACAAAGCATGGGACTTAATCTCTCTTCCTAAAGGAAGAAAATTAGTATATTGTAAATGTGTTTATCAGATTAAGTATGGTGTAGATGGGTCTATTGATAAGTAAAAATATCATCTAGTTGTAAAGGGGTTTTCTCAAGTGCTTGGCATAGACTACACCAAGACATTTGCTCCTATAGCCAAGATTACATCTATTAGACTCACTCTAGCCATCGTAGCCACACATCAGTGGGATGTTCACCAAATGGATGTCAAGTGTGATTTTATACATGGTGACCTTAAAGAAGATATCTACATGGAGAAACCACAAGGCTTTGTGGAATATTCCTCCTTAGTCTGTAGACTTAGTAAATCTATCTATGGACTCAAACAAGCCCTTTGGGAATGGTATACCAAGATTGACTCCTTTCTCCTCACAATCGGGTTCACCAAATGCCACTTAGATCTAAATATCTACATCTTATGGTAGGATGATTCTTTATTGATCCTAGTTATCTATGTGGATGACTTGATAATTACAAGGATCTCAGATCTTCCATCTCAATAGTGAAAACTATAATTTAAAATATATTTTCAATAATTGGCATGTGATTGCTGTATTAGTTTCTTAAGATTGAAATCATTTAGTCAGATTCTAGGATTACTTTATCACAATCCAAGTATTCTCTTGATTTGATTACGAGGTTTAACATGGTTGATTGTAAGCTAGCTCTTACTCCCTTCTTGTCTGGCATGAAGATTGAGGCTAATTGTCCTACGCCATTGGTTGATGCAACTCCATATCATCAACTTGTGGGTAGTCTTATCTATCTCACACACACTAGACCTGACATATCTTATGTAGTTGGCATGGTCTCTTGGTTTATGTAAGAGCCACATGAATTGCATTAAAAAGTAGCTAAGTGAATTCTACACTAAATTTAGGGTTCACACAACTAGGGGATACACTACAACGTAGGAACAAAGGTTGATTTGATAAAATGCACAAATTTTAGACTGGTTTGGAGATATTTAGAGTCAAAAGTCCACTTTAAGCTATAGTTTATCACTTGGTTCATGTCCAATAAGTTGGTCAATCAAGAAGCAACATGCAATTGATTTATCATCTATAGAGGCAAAATACAGAGGGGCTATCAATGCCACCACTGAGGTAATTTAGATTTAGGGGATTCTCATTGAGTTTGGTATCCAATTTCATAAACTAATAATCATCTACTATGACAACCAAAGCACTATCCACATTTGTAAGAATCTAGTTATCCATCAAAGGACCAAACACATAGAGATTCACATACACTTCATCATGGAGCTTATCAATGAGCAAGTCATTTATCTTCGGTATTATCCAACATTAGAGTAGATATAAATATTCTAACCAAGCCCTTCATAGAGAATAAATTTATTCATCTATGAGCTCTAATTAGGGTTAGGGCTACTCCACCTTCTTCTTCCTCCTATGGAGATTCTTCACTATGTACTTGGGTACTTCATTAGGATTTCAATGTCGGGACCCAATTCTCATCTCACCTAAGCTATACTTAAGGGGAGGTGTTAGTGTAGTGATTTTTCCAATTGGGTTTTGCCTAAACAACCTTATGGCCATTGTATGTCAATTAAGCTTCCTTAGGTTAGTTATAAAATGGTCACATAGGCTAATTTAATTTTAATGTAATTATCTAATTAGTAAAATTAGAGTCTTCCTCATGTTTCCCTATTTTTCCCTATACGTACCCCACTTTTCCACTTTGGAAGGTTAGACAGGTTAATGTGATTTTATGCAAGAAATTCATATTTTACAATATTTTTGTGTGAAGACAAGTTTCTTCCTCTAAAATTTATCTATGATTTCATTGCTCCATACATATATTTTATCAATATTCTATGCAAGGATCCAAGATCATGGCCAATCCGACACAATCTACAAAAACTAGTAGTTTCACCACCATTTAAAAGATATTTAAAGTGACTACTCAGAACAATCAAGCATGATGTGTGGACTATTTTAAAATAAAAAGGGAGGTCAAAGTGTGTGGAATTATGTCACTATTAGGACACCAAGATTTTAAGGTATTTTTGGAAGAGCATTTGATCCATAAGGATCTATAAAATAATTCATTAATGAAGAAAAAATAGAATACCTTATTTTAGACATCAAATAGAGATTCAAGGGAGGAATTCTAGTATTGGTGGTGAAATTTTTGCTTCATGTAGGAAAAAGTTATGTAGTTGTTGATTCTTATATTTGAGGGTTTCAAAACCATTATGGTAGTTTGAAAACTATTAGTTTATATTAACTAATTTGTTTCCCATACTAAAAATAGGTATGTTACAAAAAAATGGTTATCTCTTCAACTACTTAGAATATTGGGTATCCTTTAGTACATAAAAGGACATATCCAAGGTATATAAAAAGGATTACATGTACATAAGAAGGAATCAGTGAATAGAGCTTGTGTTTATTTGTTATAGGAAGGGTTGAAGAGAGTAAATAACAAGGAAATCTTTGCAAGTAGGATAGTTGTATATTGTTCTTTCTCTATATTTCATTTTAATCTGCCTTTAGCTAATATAAGATAATAAATAGAGATATTTCCTCTTGTAAATGGTTTTTACCTACACCTTACAGGGTTTTCAAGGTCAAAAATATATGTATCACGTGTATCTATTGATATAAGTTTTTTTTAATGTTATTTGATGCAGGAGCATCCAAAAAACAATAGTGTAAACATGTAAATAAGTTCATTTGTGTGTTTTAAGGATCCTATAGGGTATGTTGTCAATAATTAGCTTTAAAATGGCTCAAATAGTGAAATAGTGGAGTTTCTGTAATTTTTCTCCAAAAGTAGGAAGTTTGAATTTCAAATTAGACTTCCCTCCAAAAAGTATGTATGGCCTATTTGAAAGACTATGTGAGAGAAGTAGTCATATGTAAAGGTTATGAAACTTTGGAAAGGGTAATAAAAGATTATAAATATTATTTTTTGTCCATTTTAATTGATAAAATACACCTCAAAAATCATACACAAGGGTAAGCTACATTAGAGAGTAAGACAAGGTAAACTTGACCAAGTATAAGTTGTTGAGATAAGTGTGGAGGTTGTTTGACCCTCCCACTAAACTTGGACAAGATGATATATCATTATATGGTTAAAAATAATTTAATAAGGATACTAAATCACTATAAAAGGATTCCTAAGACAATCATTTAGACAAGTTGATAACTTTGTAGATGATGGAAGCTCAATAAAATAGAGGATTCTTGTATAAATAAGCCTCTTATAGGCTCTTCGTACATAGTATGAAGTTTAATTTGTATGTATATCATTGGATTTGATTAAATAAATAATAATAAATTCCATTTTATTTCCTGTTCTCAGTACATGAGTTTCTTATGGTATGTATTGGTCTTTTAATGCATGATTCTTGAGACAATTCTATGTTCTTGAGCTAGAATAGCTTCATTTGATAAGATAAATGGTGTTTGTGAATAAATAAGGACTAAATATTGTTGGATTAGTTATTTATATGTGTTAAATATCTTAATAAGTTTTAAAATCCATTTTAAGACAAAAAAAACTCAAAATAAGCAAATTTGGTTTCTTTAGGCCTGAAATTAGTGTTATAAGAATCTACTTTTTGAAAATATTCTTTTCTAAGAAAATCCATACAGTAAAAATTATTGGAAATAAAATATAAAAGGTATAGGAATTAAAATAATAAATTTTAAAAGTGCAATGATGTTCTAAAATTATGTACAACTAAAGTTATGATTTTTTTTAGCTTGCTACCCTGCGATAGGACAACCTCAGGTTTCAAGAGAAAAATTCTATTTGTGAGAAATTTAACCATATAAAAATTTTATAAACTTTTATTAATTTTATAATAAGTTTAATTAAACATATTAAAAAAAATTCATTGGATTTGGATCAATACGGATTGAGAAAAATCAAAAATACAATCCTCAAACCCTATTTTCCCACAATCTTAGAGCCTAGGAAAGGCTAAATCTTGAATTGTGAGGAAATTATTGAGATTTGTCATAATTCTTAAGTTAAAATATGTGTATAATGATTAAATTAATAATTTGGCTAATCTTTAAACCTTTAAAATCCTTGCAAAGGTAATTTGGGCTTGAATTCCACCTTAGGCAGGCATAAAGCAAATCTATAATCATAGAAATTTAATAAAGGAAAGTTTTGAGTTAGGATTTTATTTTTAATTATGTCATAAATGGGATTAATTTTGATCCAAATCTGTAAGTTTTTGATAAATAACCACCCAATTAAAATTTATCCTCAATTTTGTGTTCAAATAAGGCTACAAGGCCTTAAGGCAGTTGTTGCAATTTTGTGAGCTTTGATTCAAATATGAGTTTATAGATGAAGAGTTGGGTTTTGTATGAATTAATGAATTTATGTGAATGTAATTAATTATAAAGGAAAATTTTTAAGTCTAGAAAGATAAGATTTTGTGATTTAAACCTTTAAGGCATACTTTGCATTATATCAAGGAAAGTCATCAAATTGAACTTTGAGTTGATCTCTTAATTTGGGTTCATGATGGAATGTTTTTAAATTGAATTATTATTGTAAATGTATTTAGATGATACTTAGGTCAGATGAATGAAATTTTTTTCCTATTTGGTGTATAGTGAATTTAGTCCTTAAAGAAGGCTTGTGCACAAAAGCTTTTGTGGGTAAATTGGATAAAGTTGGATTAGAAAGAATGGGAAACTTATTCATGTGTATGTGATAGAACCTTATTGATTTATTATTTATATTGAACATGTGAACTTTTTTTAAAGGATGCTATAATTTTATATGAAGGCTTCTTTGAACACTTTGCATGTTTCATTGATTGAGGTGAGTAAAGAGCTAATAGTAATCCTGGGTTAAACAGGTGTTAAAACAATACACCTTGCACCATTACTAACATTTATAATTAAATTCTTAAGTTATATCTAATATTATAATATAAAATTTCATTAATTATATATCATTGTATTAATTAAATTATCATTTTGGAGTAAATTCAAAGTAGAAAAGCAAGTTGTGATTCTATAAATTTAATGAAGTTAGTAACATTAGAGTTTATAGATAATTTTGGTATCAAAGAAAAATAAACTTTGAGTTATTATAGAAATTTTGACTGATTTGTATTATAGTGAAAATATCTCAAGAATGGGAATCACTACCAAGAAAGTGGAATCAACTAGTGAGAGACATTGATCACAAATGTGAAAAAAAGTCTTGCCAATAGAATAAATACATTGGAATCATACATGAAAAAAATGATGAAGTCATTATACACTATCACTTAATACAAAAGTATCATGGATAGGAATAAAATATACATTTAAACTATGGTTCACTCTATATTAAATAAATTTTACATAGAATATCCCCATGAAGAATAATCTAAAAGTGGAGAAAAGTCCATGGATGAACATGAAGAGAAACCTCCTAAAAAAGGTAAAGTTAAGGTAAAATATGAACATGCTTCTTTCAAGGTTAAAATGAAATATTTTTTAGGACAAGTAGATTTATAAATAATAGATAAATGGTTGTAAAAATGGTGGTGTATTTTAGTGTACACAAAGTAATTGAGGCACATAGGATTTGTTTTACACATCTCAAAATGGAAGGTCATGCTCTATTTTTATGGGTAACCTACCTAATATCTTATAATATGAATAAGAATATTGATATAGATAAGTGGGATGGTTTTAAATATTTGTTACATAATAATTTATAACCATTTGGGCATAAAATAGATTATAATATCAAATGGAAGTATTACAAGGAAGGATGAGGTCAAAATGTGTAGGATTATACCATGAAGTTATGTAGACAAGCCATGCTTATGAGTTTGGACTTGGAAGATGAATAAAATTTTACTATATTATTGGATGATATCCATACTCAATTGAGGTGGTAGGACATCTCAAGTTATCATAAAAATATTAATTATTCAAGCTTACAATGATACTACATCGAGGAAGAAAAGAAGCAAGGATAGGGTGAATCCTCAAAGAAAAATTAGTCCATGAATTAGGTCAAAAAATATAAAATATATCCTTAAAATACCTTTAATAAAATAAAATGGAAATGTAACAAGAATTCCATATCTTTCCATAGCTATAGTGATCCTAAGAACCACTATAATTATTATGTTATAGGTGGTCATACTAATGCTAGGTATTAAAAGTTGAATCTCAAATTAAATCACAAGAATTATGCCAAGGAGGACTATGAAAACACCCTAATTTGGTCTATCAACCAAAATTACTATGTATTTTGTCTCTATTTCACAAAAATGGTCTTCATGATGATTATAGTCCTTGTTCACATGGTTACCTTGAGTCTTTTGATATTTCTTATGCCTTTTTCTCACTATTTTTGACACCTCTAGTAGTCATAGGTCACCTTTTTCTAGTCCTAGGGACCCCTAGCCTATCATCCCTAAATTTCAATATATTTTTAACCTTTGGACATTAGTGCCATTTTTATTATAGTATCACCACATGGTGTTACTTTCCATTTTTGGCTTCAGTGTCTGATGGGCCCTTTCACCCATGTTTGAGTCCTGACCCCTTTGTGACCCTTCTCTTTTATTTTTTATATCTTTTTCATGACTTGTTGGCCAACAAAAAAGGTATTATAATACAAAAAAATATCTTCATATATAAATATCCTCACAAGGAATTTAACATCTATCACTTAATATTTTGGAACTTATTACATAAAATCAACCAATATTATAGCTCAAATACTCTGCATACTACTCAACATTCACACCTAGACATTTGCATGCTTGATCAAAAAAGGGCCTAGGTGAAATTAATCCTAGCATATCATGCAAGTTTAAGGTACACATTCCCTAAGGGAGAACTACATGTGATATGAGACCCCTATCATTAGGTTTAGTGTATACATCAGTCAGGATAATAGAGGTTCTATTTCATGTGATTGTAACATCCCACAACCTAGTTTTTCATTTCCTTTTGTATTTGATTAGTTCATTATTTCATGTGTACATGTATTAATTAGGATTTTGGAGAATAATCAACCAAAATAGTGACATAGACTAGCCTTTTACGACTAAAAACCACGTACAGGATCCTTAAGAACTCTCACAACTTCTATGAAAGTTGTAGATAGTCATTACAGGGAAGACATTAGCACTAGGTTTATATACTAGCACCACATGGTGCTACTATCCTAGGAGCACTACTGTCTAGAGTTATATTCTCTAAAAAAATCAATAGATAAAATAGTCCTTTGTGTCCACTTAGCCATCTCCAGTATTTAGATCAGTGAGAAATTATGTGTATATCTAGATAACTCCACTTTTTCCTTGTATTTACAATTTTTGGAAAGTACCATAGAATCAATAAATTACAATTTTATTCTATATCTACAATAGACACAACCCTTTAATCTAGCTTAGTACCCTAAAATGTTAAATCATTTAGTGAACTTGACTTACTTCAAAGATTAATTAAAAACCCTAATTTTCCTTAGGGTTTACCTTCTAAATTTTGCACCTTAAATTAGGGTTACAAACATATGATTTTATGATTTTTTAGATTAACCTAGCTAATTTAATTAATCTCATACTAGGGGTTTCTTTATTTAATTTAAATTTAAATATTTTCAACACAACCCTAAATTCAAACCCTAAATCCACATATAGGTCCCTATACACATAAACATTATCAACTAGGGTTTCAACAACAACCCTAATTTCTATTTCAAAAATTAGTTCAAAAAATTCACACATTGCACACATACTTATGTTATATTATAATCTACCTCTTGTGTGTTTATTATTTATACTTAACATTATCTTATTTGGAAAGTTTTAAATGGCATCTAAAAAGCCTTCTACCCCTCATCCATTGGATGGAATCTTGATTTTTTCTCATGATTATAACAATAAAAGGACTAATTTTTGAGATTGTACATTAGATCATAATAATGATTTCATTTTCAATGATGATGATGATGATGATTATTGTTATAATAATGGATATTAAGATTATTATGCACATGACAATACAAATGAACATGAGGATACATTAGATAAATTATCTTTTATTTCCTCTTACTCTTTTCTTATTCCCAAAACTCAAATTGATAATACAATGTCAAAAGAACCTCTTGTTGGTAGTGTTTTATTACAATGTGATCCTAGTGATTTATAAAGTACCAATGGGGGCTTGCCAATTTAGCCTTGTCTACTTTCATGCATTTGTGTGCTCTATTATGGTCACCTTTTCACTTATTTAGTTGCTTGTATCTTCCATCACCACCATGAGCCATCATCTTTAGAGTATCTTATTACTCATGCTTGTTAGGCTCAAGGTATTTGTGTCTACCTAGTTTTGTCCTATGTGGGAATTTGTCCCACATTGACTAGTTTAGCTTGCATCTTGTTTTGCCTTGACTATATAAGCAAGTGCTCTTCATTATAATATACATGTTTCATATCTTTTTCAAATTTATTTTATGAATAACAATTATCTTGTTTATAATTGGTTTTATTTCTCAGTGTGTTTTCTAAAGCATCAATGGTTGTAGTAACAATCCATTTGAGAGATCTTGTCTAAAGAGTCTTGATTAATCTTTTATGGTATTAGATCCACCCTCCAATAGCCATTACTCAGCATGTCTATGTTCTGCCTTTGTTAAAATTTATAATATTATAAAATAATTTTTTTATTTTTGAAGATCTGCATTTGAGTCAGCTGGACCTATTGTATTAGCCATTCTTTCCCTTTACCCATGAGCATTCTTAAAAACTTGGTCTTGAAGAAACTATATCCTTTTTTATGGTCTCTTCAACTTTTTATCCATGTTTTCTTTTCCATTAGATGTAGCATATTTGTTCTTACATCTTTGGTCTCAAGGATTTGAAGGGTCATTCCATCCTTTTTAAAGTTTTTTTGTGCATCCATATCAAGTTATGAATACGTTTTTTTTTTGCATATTTGGCCTATGAATTATAGAGGGTATGTTTTGGTCTCCTTGTATCATTGTGGCTACAATGTTTTGTCTTGGTTGGATCTGTAGTCCATGATTGTATATCTGATGTGTTTGTTTATAGATTTGTACAAACACTTTTTCAATAGTGGATCAATGCAAAGGTTGGATGGTGTTTATTTGCCTTAGATCACAGTCTTGCATTAAATCCTAATTCCCCTCAATATCCATAGCTCTTCATGGCCAAAAAGTAGCTCATTAGTCATCATCTTTGACTGTAGTCTAATGCCATTTCATCTATTGTTGTTCACATCACCTTAGAGAGATCTTTTTTTAAGCATATCTCTTGATGACTTATTTGATAGGTTGATAGTCTCCTTGTTTGTAGCTATTATGGTGAATCCTTGTGTCTTCCTTGTTTCCATCTATTTTTTTGCGTAAGGTTACTCGCACTGATTTATAAAGTGCCATGAAGGGTTTGTTGATTCAGTGTTATCTACCTTCATACATTTGTGTGCTCTATTCTAGGCACCTTTTCACTTCTTCAGTTGCTTTTTTATTCCATCACCACCATGAGCCATCATCTTTAAATTATCTTATTACTCATGCTTTTTAGGCTCTAGGTATTTGTGTTTACCTTGTTTTATCTATGTGGGGATTTGTCCTACATTGGCTAGTTTAGCTTGCATCTTATTTTGCTTTGCCTATATAAGCAAGTGATCTTCATTGTAATATACATGCTTCATATCCTTCTCAGATTTCTTTTGTGAATAACAATTATCTTGTTTATAGTTTTGTTTCTTTCTTAGTGTGTTTTTTGAAGTATCAATGGTTGTAGTAGTGAGCCATTGGAGAGATCTTGGTTGAAGAGTTTTGATAACTCTCTCATGGTATCAAAGTCACCCTCCAACAATCATTACTCATTATGTCTATGTTATCCCTTTGTTACAATTTATAATCTTTAAAAATTATGTTTTTATTTTTGAAGATTTGCATTTGAGTCAGTTGGATCTATTGTGTTGGCCATTCTTCCCCTTTACCCATGAGCATTATTAAAAACTTAGTCTTGATGAAACTATAATATTTTTTGATGGTATCTTAGAATTTTTATCCATGTTTTCTTTTCCCTTAGATGTAGCATCTCTGTGCTTACGTCTTTGATCTTAGGGGTTTGAAGGGTCATGCCATTCTTTTTAAAGTTTTTTTTATGCATCAGTACTAGGTTATAAATAAGTTTTTTTTTGCAGATTTGGCCTGTACATTATAGAGGGTTTATTTTGGTCTCTTTTTATCACTATGGCTGTAATGTTTGGTCTTAGTTAGATTTGTAGTCCATGATCATATATCTGATGTGTTTTTTTATAGATTTATACAAACCTTTTCTCAATAGTGGATTAATGCAAAGGTTGAACCATGTTCTTTTGCCTTAGATCATGGTCTTACATTGCATCCTAATTCCCCTTAGTATCCAAATCTCTTCATGGCCAAATACTAGCTCATTGGTCATCACCTTTGACTATAGTCTACTACCATTTCATCTATTACTATTCACATCACATTAGAGAGATGTTTTTGGAGCATCTCTCTTGATGACTTATTTGATAGGTCAATAGTCTCCTTGTTTGAAGCTATTTTGGTGAAGCCCAGTGTCTTCCTTATTTCCATTTTTTTGTGTATGGGTTATATTATACTCACACTAATTTATAAAGTGCCATGAGGGGTTTTTTAGTTTAGCCTTGTCTACCTTCATGCATTTGTGTGCTCTATTTTGGTCACCTTTTTACTTCTTCAATTTTTTGTCTCTTCCATCACCACCATGAGCCATCATATTTAGAGTATCTTATTACTCTTGCTTGCTAGGCTCTAGATATTTGTGTTTACCTCATTTTGTCCTATGTGGGGATTTGTCCCACATTGACTAGTTTAGCTTGCATCTTGTTTTGCCTTGCCTATATAAGCAAATGTTCTTCATTGTAATATACATGCTTCATATCCTTCTTAGATCTATTTTGTGAATAAAAATTGTCTTGTTTACAATTGGTTTTCTTTCTTAGTGTGTTTTTTGAGGCATTAATGGATGTAATAATGAGCCATTAGAGAGATATTGTCTGAAGAGATTTGATAACTCTTTCATCGTATCAGATCAACCCTCTAATAGCCATTACTTATAATATCTATGTTCTCATATTTTTACAGTTTATACTCTTCATAAATTGTGTTTTTATTTTTAAATTTTTTGATGAGTCGGTTGGATCTATTGTGCTAACCATTTTCCCCCTTTACCCGTAAGCATTCTTAAAAACTTGGTCTTGATGCAACTATAACCTCTTTTTAATGGTCTCTTCAAATTTTTATCCATGTTTTCTTTGCCATTAGATGAAAAATATCTATGCTTATGTCTTTGATATCAAGGATTTGAAGGGTCATGCCATCCTTTTCAGAGTTTTTTTGTGCATCCATATCAAGTTTTGAATAAGTTTTTTTTTAGAATTGCCCTGTGCATTATAGAGGGTTTATTTTAGTATCCTTATATCATTTTAGCTACAATGTTTGATCTTGGTTGGATCTATATTCCATGATTGTATATATGATGTGCTTTTTATATATCTATACAAACCCTTGCTCAATCGTGGATCAACATGAAGGCCATACAATGTTCATTTATCCTAGATCACGGTCTAACATTACATCATAATTCCCCTCAATATCCAGATCTCTTCAAGGAAAAAGATTTGATCATCGATCATTACCTTTGATTATAGTCTACCACTATTTCATCTATTGTTGTTCACATCACCTTGGATAGATCTTGTTTTTGGAACATCTCTTTGATGGCTTATTTGATAGGTTGATAGTCTCCATGTTTAGAGATATTTTGGTGATCCTAATGTCTTTGTTGTTTCCATTAGGTTTTTTTTGTGTATGGGTTATATTGTACTCACACTAATTTATAAAGTGTCATGGGGGGTTTATTAATTTAGTCTTATCTAACTTCATGTATTTATGTGCTCTATTTTGGGCACCTTTTCACTTCTTAGGTGTTGAGTATTCCTTGCACATGTAGTACTCTTTTGTACTTTCTTCACCACTGATAGTCTTCTTGATTGAAGCTATTTTGGTGAAGCCCAGTGTCAGTTATTTTTGTGATCAAGTAGTGGATTTAGACTACTCATGTAGATTGAGTTTTTTAGTAAGTTATGAGTACTTAGATTGTGGACTTATTCATAATCATCTTTGGAGGGATTTCTAGATCTCTTCTTCTTTTCTCTATTTTTTCTGAGGGGGGAGTTTCTCTTACGGGTTTTCTCATTTTCTCTACTTTATGAGAGTTATATGTATATTTTGGAACTTTTTTTAGTGTTTTATGGATTCCTCCTTTGTACATGGGTATCTTATTTAGGCACTTTATTTTACAAAACCCATATGAGGATTGTTACTTGAATTCATGGCCTTATTGGTGATTCTTATACTGACACCAATGTGGCATCCCCACTAGTCTTCGTGCTCACTTCTCACCATCATGTTAGAGGTTGTTCAAGCTATGCTTCCTTGGGTTCATCATTCTACCTAGTACTTTGGAGTGTAGTATTTGTATTCAGTGATATTCATATTTAGCATCATTCTTACTTTCATTTGGTGGTTACATTGACTTGGCATCCATGTACTCTAGTAGGATAGATTGACATCCATAGGGACACGTGGCTTCATACTACATCCTCTATTTTTATCCCCTAGCTTTAATTTAGGGGGGGTGTTAGAGTATATTATTACTCATTATTGATAGGCTCTAGGTATTTATTTTTACCTAGTTTTTCCCTATGTGGGGATTTGTCCCACATTGGCTAGTTTAGCTGACATCTTATTTTTCCTTAACTATATAAGCAAGTTCTCTTCATTGTAATATACATGCTTCATATACTTTTCAGATCTCTTTTATAAATATCAATTATCTTGTTCACATTTGGTTTTCTTTCTTAGTGTGTTTACTGAAGCATCATTAGCTATAGTAATAAGCCACTGGAGAGATCTTGGCGGAGGAGTTTTGATAACTCTTTCATTTTCAACTACTTTTTATACTTAATTATTCAAAATAAATCAATATAAATGCACTACATGAAAATCACTTTTGCATGCTTCAAGTAGAGTAGATAAGAACAATGCATCCTCTTTACCCTTCTTAATTACATTGCAAAATGCAAATACAAAGGATGTTACACCTTTTATCAATGCACAAGCTAAGGTAGATGAAACTCCTTTATCACCTTCATTCACATTTCAAGCTCAATTCAATGATCTTTGCCGTAAATAGAAAATGCACATGTTTCTCACTCCTCTTATATGTCATAATGTGTAAAAATAACACATGGTTGTTATTCCTTCCCTTGATCCTCAAATATAAAATGATAATCATGCTTACATTTCAAAAATGACTAGTGAATAAATACATTGCATTATATTTACACAAGATGATATATTGTGTAGTGAAATGTTAAAATATTATCCTTCTCCTTATCTTAATGAGCATGTGAATGATACTTATTATACACTTACCTCTTCAAACAAATTAAATTCTTATTTTAATGAACCATGGGATAATGATGATTATTTTTATTATGATGAAGATGACATATAATAGACAACTTATACTTATTCTCTTACCTCACATATCTCTCTTGTTCAACCAAAAAATAGATCACATGTTAAAAGACACACATGCACTTATTCTTATGTGCATAATTTCCATTCATTAGAGAATAAATCACCTTCTATTCAAACTAATAATATAAAAGATACCAATGAATCCACCTCAACCCCTCTTACCAAATTAGAACCCATTTATCAAGCAAACCCAAATGAGGGTGATAAATAATTTACCTCTAACCATGTCCAAACTATCACAAGTCCAAAGGTTATTAAGAGCACACTAACCCCTTATAAATAAGATTTTCTATCTAATATACCAATGGATAAAATAAACAATAAAATTCAAGCATTAAACAAACCCTGTGATAATGATAATATACCCTCACAAGTGTTAATTTATTTAATGCATGTTGTGGGTAATTTTAGAAAATAATTACATCATATCACCTTGGAGAATGAAGCATACAAATCTCACGTTGATACCAATGTTATCCATAATAATTTTATTCCATGTAGAATCTCAATTATGAGGTTACCACATAACTTTTAGATACCAGTGTTGCCTATCTTTGATGGACAATAATATCTATATTTACATATTAAGGATTATGAGAAAGCCATGGCTCATATTAAAAATAAGTTAATTATACTACAAGTGTTCCCAAAGTCACTAAAGGACAAAGCACTAGATTATTTTCACCATACATTCCCTAGTGGATCTTTACATACATATGAGGAGCTAGAGATAGTCTTCTTCAAGAATTACATACAAAAAAGGGGACCTCTAGTCACACATGAGAGGTTACCTTCACTACACCAGGGGGAGACAGAGCCTATTTAAGAATACATTCTATGGTTCAAATCTTGTTTGCATTAGTTAATTTATCAACCAATGGATTTATAAGTATAATACATCTTTTCCAGAGGTTTAATCTCCCCTCTCAAGGATAGATTTCTATATCAGACATCTAAATCATTTAGATATCTATGAAACATAGCTATATCATTATAGGCACAGTTTGGATTAGTAGTTACATATTTAGAGGTAGATTTGGCCGTAGACCCCTCAAAACCTCAGTCATAAAATTTGGTATAAGATCTTACTCCACTTATAATTTAGAAACCAATGGAGCACAAATAACCAATAACAATACTTAGTAAGGGAAAAGAGCCACTATACACAACACAAATTATAGAGAGTAGCACATATGATATATGTAGAGCATTTATATAGTTTTTAGATAAGATTGGGCCTCATGACATCTTGATTACAATACTAGATAAGGGGATGATCACACTTCCTTCAACTAATCATCATCCACCACACCATTTTCACCAGGTACCACATAAGCATTATTATCATTTTTACTAAATTAATAGACACTCAGATGACCATTGTTATGCACGTAGAGCTTATATCAACTAGTATGTTAGCAGAGGCATCATAGAGTTCACGTAGGTGCATTAGGCCCTCATTTACCATACTCTCCTAGATTACACTCCTCTATGATTGAGTTATCCCAAGATGTTTCTTATAATGAACCATTGGTTACTAATCATATGAGCCTTGTGACTTTTATGAAAACTATTTATTAACTTCCCCTACATCACAGTTTCAGTAACGATGGTAACCAGTTCACAGAGTTTAGAATGCACCTCTAGTGCATATGCTGATTAAGATATTTTGGAATAATTATAGACCAAAAGGCATATATTTACTATAAAAACCAATGAAAATATTTAGAAACAATTACATAGCTCATAATTAACCTCTAGTGCACACACCAATCAAAATAGTTTGGAATAATTATCAATCGAAGGGCACAGTTTCAGTTCACCAATCGGTAAAGATATATGGAAATCAATACAGAGATTAGAACCCAACTTTAATATACACACCAATTAAAACATTTTCAATAAATCAATAAAATCAGAGTGTAATCTTAGATTTTTAACTAATCAAGACTTTTGCATCAAAGTCTACATATTTATCCACTAGTAGTGCATCATAGGTAGCTCTAGTTTCATAGTCTCTATCTACACCAACACAACATGAGTCGTATGGTCATTGGTTCTCCATGCCATCTAATTTTTGATAGGGCATATCACCATCACATGTTATACATGTAGAAATATTATGGGATATTACAAAAAACCATATACCAATCTAATAGAATAATTAAAAATCTCTTGCACATATGATTAAAAACATTCTTAACACATATACAAATCAACATTACTCCAACTAAAAGAAAATTATAAACATCAATACTTTGAATAATCAAACAAAATTTATAGATAACAAATTATATAATATAACTAGATACACATGATAATACATAATGCCAAATTAAAAAAATAAACACACACACACACACACACATGACTCAAAACATCATTTTAATATAAATAAGATTCATCACTCAATGATGCAAACATGATTTCTAGGACTAGCTCCCTCACTTTCACTCTCAGACACATCATAACTAGAAATCGAGGTGCCCACTACATCTGAGACCTCAACCTATGTCTATACTTACTCTCTATCTCCTAGTACATCACAATCTCAACCCTATACTTTGCATACTTCTGATAAACTCATATTTAATTGACTACTATATGATTAATCACCCCACCTGGAGCATCAGGGAAGGGCATGGTTTGCCTCTACATCTCCACACATCACTCATCTCTATTTTTTGATGCCAACCTATATGCTACATTCATTATCACCACATGATAAAACAAATGACTATGTACTCTAGCTACATTAGTGGCCTGCTCTACCATGGCATCATCTATAATATGCCATGTCAACTCATGCAACATTGACTCAATGGTGACCTCCCAATATTCATCATCTCTTTCACCTAAAAATATCCATTCAATTCATAAGGATCCTATTATATCAAATCATATAATCAACATTATGCAAAACATACAAACCAACTATCTAACTTACCATCAACAACTCTCAAGGGCTCTACATCCAATACCTCCTTTGTAATAATCCCATCTCTCATGAATAGAGGTGCCCACCTGGTCTCACTCCACCAGGCTAATTATGAATTGATCACTTCAACATCATCCACATCTAATACCATAATATTTTTATCCCACTCTATCATTGACATAAGATCTAGCTCAGTAATCGATGGCCTTGACCTACTCCCTGGCCTTATAAGAGCATGATAACTCCTCAACCACAATATAGGTGTTGGGGGTACATCTTATATGAGACTGAACTATGGGGTAACTCTTTGATATTATAACAACTTGTATACATTATCCCATCAATGATGTATACAACATCTAACTATAATCCACCTCAACTATGTGTTATCCTTAGGCCATCCTTGATAACCCATATAAGGTCTATAAATAATGTGCTCTACTCTCAAACTATCTAGTAACTACCAACAATATATAGTACTCTTCCTTAGTACATGACCTATCCTAGTCCATCTATTTGTAAATACCTTCAGGTGAGCCCATCCATCCCATGGATGTGCCACTAGCTTACTCACAACTTAATGCTCGTATGCCCAATAATGCAATAATTTCAATCCAATGATAGCCTCATGACTCATATCCTATGTAAAGAGGTACAAGTCCTGATATAAATGAGCTAGCATGGTCTAAACCCAAGAATATATAGTGCCATGATACTCAATGTCATACACTATCTCATGCATCCTGAGTGAAATAGAGACATCACTCCCATCTATGGAAATAAATGATGATAATAACATAGCTAAAATTTTCCATAATCATGAAACAACAACCATCACAATCATGGTCAAAATAATGTCACTCTGACTCCTTGAGTGATAAGTCCCCTCCACCATGATAGAGAAGTACCTAGATGCTTATTATATAGGTGACACACTAGTATCTTCCTATAATACAACCCATTACCTAAAAATTAGCATTAATAGGATCTGATATACATCCTCTAAGGTCACATTAATTTCAATCATAAGCAACCAAAATGTACACGTGTCTACATTCCACCTCTCACATAGTGTAGTGATCATATGCTTATCCTAAGGCATAGGCTCTAAGAAAGAAACATAACACAACCCTGCTCTATCAAGAACCTCTATCTATGCCTCAAAGAAAGGAAAACCTATATAGTCTCCATCATATGACCTATATAAAACTCCCTCATACAAGCATTGACTTACAAAATTACACCTAAAATTTAACATCATTAAAACAAAAAACAAATACCAAAAAACAACAAGCAAGAATCATAAATCAATCACTAATTCTAAGCACCATATCTAAGCCTACTAAAACTATCACTACCCAAAGGATAGTGGTGCTAAATAGTAGTGCCATACTCTAGATAGTAGCACCAAGACCTAGACACTAGCACTCAGAGTGGGACAGTAGAGCCACCTCCCCTAAAATAGGACAAAAATAGCCTTTATCTAATAAAATTGATAAAACAGACAATAAAAATGAAAATTTAGGTTCCATTACCAAGTGAACCTCCTCCATGGCTTGAATACATGCCTCAACCTCCTCATAGTGTGAGAAACTAGCATCTCATATCCTCGACATGTTTCTCTCTCTGAGACTCAAACTTATTTCCAATCAAATGATGAAAATGAATTTCTAATGATTCAAAATGACCTATTTAATTCATCATTGACCCAATACCACCCTATTAAGGTTACCCTTGCATGCCAATTTTGCTAATTAATACAATTATATTATTGTTTCCATATCTTGAGAAATGTAGCTTTGATTCACAAATTGTTTCTTGCACAAGGGACTTGATACTAATAAAATCTATCTCATATTGGTAAAATGAATCCTCTCATATTTTTCAAACCTAAAAATGACAAAAATAATTATATTCTATTAACCATACAATAAACCAAGTACCTATCCAGCTACACACTACATTATCAACTTTGATAGAATCAATACATTATTCAAACCTAATACACTATCAAAATTATCAAAAAACACCAAAATAATCAATCATTACCACTTTTGTTTATATATCCTCATCACAATATTGGATCTCTCACAAATAGGGGAAATATGCATAGATTACTTTAGACATACAAAGTTACATTCAGATTTTCAGACACATAGACATCTGGAGTCATAGAATTTTAGAAATACAAACATACAGGTATACACAAGTTTTACACAATCATTTAGTTGTGTACATTATTTAAATTATATATACATACACGTATACACAATTATACATAGGCATTTAATTACACAACTTATTCAGATTATATAGATGCGCAAGTCTACATAGGTTTTACATGGGTTTATATAGGCATCCCAAGTTATAGATTTTCAAATATATAGATGAACATGTCTACATAGGTTTACATAGGTATTCAAATGTACACTCTACATAGATATATATCTTTGACATAGGTATACCAAATCATTCAAACATTCAAATATATAACTACATCACTCAGACATCAAGATTAGGGGGCATGATACAGAGCACATGTTTTTATGCCCCATTTTCAAATTTAGTAGATTACACTAGTATCATCACTAGTATCATCTTTAGGTTTTTACCAATTTGGGTCACAAGGCTATTTTTAGTGATTGGTCCATAGCAATACACTAGACTCAATTTACATTACTTAGATTTAGAGTGGGGACAAGTGAGCCTTGTTTCTCCACACCTTTAGTTTACATTACTCAGATTCAGAGTGGGGGTAAGTGAGCCTTGTTTCTCCACACCTTTAGTTTACATTACTCAGATTCAAAGTGGGGGAAAGTGAGTCTTGTTTATCTAAACCTTCAATTTACACTACTCAAATTTAGAGTGGGGGAAAGCGAGCCTTGTTTCTCTATGCATTCAATTTATAGTACACATATTTAGAGTGGGAGAAAATGAGTTTTATTTCTACACACATTCAACTTACACAATCAATTTTAGTACAGGGAAAATTTACATCATATGCTTCCTTTCACATATTACACTCCAATTCTCATCCACTTGTCTAGCCAAGAAGTGGGTCAAATCCAAATTACATTCACACATGTAAGTACATCTATGCATTTCTATTTTCTTTTACTCTAGCACTTCCATTTCATTTCATTACTAGAATAAAAGGTGGGGGGGAATGTAAACACCCTAATTTGGTAAATCAACCACAAGTACTATGTCTTTTGTTGCCATTTCACACAAAGGGTCTTAGTGATGGTTATAGTCCTTATTCATATGGTCACCTTGAGTATTTTGATCTTTCTTAGATGCCTTTTTATCACTATTTTTGACACCTCCAATAGTCACATGCCACTTTTTCTAATCCTAGGGGCCCCTATCCCATCATCCCTAAATTTTACTCTATTCTAAGTCTTCAAACATTCTCACCATTTTAAGGATAGTTGTGCCATATGGTAATACTTTTCATTTTTTCCTTTAGTTTCTATTGGGCCCTTTCACTCATCTTTGAGTCCTAAACCTCTGTGACCCTTCTCTTATGTTTTTTTAATCTTTTTCACAACTTGTCAACCAATGAAAAAGGTAGTATATTCCAAACAAAGATCATCCTATATAAAAAGCCTCATAAGAAATTTTACATCTAACACTTACTATTTTAGCACTTATTTACATAAAATAAACCAATAGTACAATTCAAATACTCTACATAATACTCAACATTCACAACTAGACATTTGCATGCTTTATCAAAGAAGGGCTTAGGTAAAATTCATCATAACATATCATGTAAGTTGATGGTGCACATTCCCTAAGGGAGAAATTCATGCGATCTTAGACTCCTAGCATTGGAGTTAATGTAGGAATTCAAGACAATAGGGGTTCTACTTCATGCAATTGTAACATCCAAAAACCCAACTTTTCATTTCATTTTGCATTTGATTAGTTCATTATTTCATGTGTACATGTATTCATTAGGGTTTTGGAGAAGAATCAACCAAAAAAGTGACACAAATAAACCCCCTCATGACTAAAAACCATCTATAAGATACCTAAGAATTTCTATAGCTTCTCTAAAAGTTATAGATAATCACTACAAGAAGGACACTAGCACCAAGTTTGGACACTAGCACCACATGGCACTACTGTCCTAGGGGACATGACTATCTAGAGCCAGATCTTTAAAAATAGTTAATAGATGAAAGATTCCTTTATGTCTACTCAACCATCTCTAGTATTTAGATCTATGAGAAATTATGTGTATATCCAGATAAGTCCACTTTCTCCTTGTATTTACTATTTTTGGAAAGTTTAAAAGAATTAATAAGTTCTAATTTTATTCAAAATTTAAAATAGACCCAACCCTTTAATCTAGCATAGGATTTACATAGTAAAACCTTAAAAGGTTAAATCAGAGTCCAATAATTCCATGATATCTTTGAGTATATCATAGGTAGAGATTGAGGACAATTATGATGTAGACGAGAATTTTGGTTGCATCAAGACTAACACAAAAATCAAGGAAGAAGAAGAGATGAGAAATTTGTTACAAATTAAAATTTAGGTCAAGAAGATAAAGGTAAATGCATTTGTTGATAATGGATCTCAATATAATATGATTTCAAATTAAGAATTAAAGAAGCTTGGTTTACATGTATATGATCATTTGCATCCATATCTTTTGGGTTGGATGAATAAGGGTGTTAAAATTTAGGTTATAAAAGGATGTGAATTCAAATTTTGGGTTAACCCATAATATGTAAATGATGTTATAGTAGATGAAATTCATCTTGATGCATTTGATGTGGTGTTTTGAAATTCTTATTTATCTTTTAGGGATGTTATCGTCATGAGAAGGGCTAACACATAATGATGGGTTAAGGATGGAGTCAATTATATAATCAAGGCACATCAATGCAATAATAAGATTGCAATGGTAAGTTCCAACCAATAAAAAAATATCAATAAATAAACTAATGAATGTTTTCATCGGTAAAATAGGGTTGTGGGTTCCTTCACCACTTTCATTGATAAAAAATAATTTTTAAAAAAGAATCATTCTACTAGACTAGTAAGACCAAGAGTAGAAAATTTACATCGAGGAAAATATACTAATAAAACCAAAGTCTAAAAATTAATCTTTATTCAAAATTTAAAAAACATCCATAGCCCAAAGGAAAGTGTTTGAAAGTCTCCCACCAAATGACAATGCTAGTAGTTATGTACCAGAAAAACTAAATAATACTCCATTATAGAAATAGGTATTTTGAAATAAAGACCACAAAAATTCAAATAAAATTTGAAAATTGATCATCACACAGGTCATTTCTTACTACTGCACATTGACCTTAGATGAAAAAAATTGTGGTAAACCCTGCCATTCCTCAAAATCATTGTTGAAAATTAAGGAGAAAGAGTTTTGCTTAATTCCAATATTTACTAACATATTTTCCACCTATTTAGTATCCTAAAAATAATGCTTAAATATGAGGGAGTATAAATTCCTCACTATATCTTTTGCACCACATAAAATATTATTGAACTTCTAGTCAAGTGTCATACCCTTTATTATAGAGTTTATAATGAACATTAAATCCCCCTCTATGAAGATGTGTTAAAAAAATTTATGCTTAGCCATCTTTACCCCTTTAAATAGTGAAATATATCATGCTTCATTTTTAGTATCTTTGGGGAGAAAAAAATAAACTCCCTCCCAAGAATATTTTTTAGAGGTAAACAAAGTAGACATCTAGCCCGAGCCACTCCAATATTTCCTCTATATGCTCCATCAAATTTGAGTTTGAAAAACCTACGCTATGGTGGAACCTACCAAGAATCTAACGTATCCTTCTTTACATTATTAACTTGGTGAGTAATAAATTACACAATCTTTGGCTAGTTGTCTAAGATTTCTAATTGTCTTAGACCAAGCAAGTTCTTATTGATATTGGCTAACATTTCCTAAAATTGCTTGCTCAAACTTTGCCAAATAGATTTCCCATTCATATTTTTTTCTTCAAAAATTATATTATTTCATTCCTTCAAAATATACCATATCACATTTGTTGGATCAACCAACCAAAGAGAAGATTAGAGTTTCAAACCATTCAGCCAAGTTGAGAAAATGTCCTTGACATTTTTAGGTGAACACAAATTTGGTCAAGTCTAGAAAAGAGGCAATATTACACTTTTCATGTGTATGAACAATGAATGAGGAGATGATCCTTAGATTCTCCTTCTTGTTTAAACATGATACAAATTGATCAAAAAATAAATCCCATTATTTGAGTCTGTCTTGAGTGAAGATTCTTACCATAACTATAGCTATACAAAAGATTTTTCCCTTGGGGTGCCAAATGCATTCTAAATCAAAGTGATATTGTAAGTAGCTTCCATAGCCACTTTTATAGTAGTATAAATGTAACCAAATTTAACATTGCATATACAAAACTTGTCCCCTATCCATCACATAATATCTTCTATGCTTTTCACACAAATATTCCTACTTGATAAATATGAGATATCAATTACTTTTCCATAGTTGGGACATTCATATATATAAATGTTTCCTAAATCTGACCTTTTTTGTAATATTAGTTTACCTTGCCATGAATTATTCCTAAATCATGATATTTCTCCATTTTACACAACCCAATATTTTTTTTTCAAAAATTATCTTACGAGATGCAACAATAAAATTCCAACTGTGGTAACGTAAAGGAGGATTTTTAATAGTGAAATTCTTTTCAGGGCCATTATTATCCAAATAATTTCCTCTCATCATATTACTCCATGGAGTTGAATCATCCTCAAATAAGTGCCATGCCATTTTAACTCCTAAAGAAACATATATAAGGTGGATATTTTATATTTCTTCACCATCTTCTAATTTGGATCTACAAACATTTTTACATTTGGTGAGATAATTTTTTATTTTTCTTCCTTACCATGCCACAAGAAATGTCTAAATTTTTTATTTATATTGTGGACAACCCCATCTAGATCTTGAAATATTGAGAACAAGTAGACCAAAATTTACTACAACACTAATTAAATTAGAATAATTTTTCCAACCAAACCTATCCATTTTACTTGCCAACATGACAATCTACCTTACAAATTATCAATCAAATTCTACCATAGTTTTGATTTTACTAGTCCTATAAATAAATGTACACCAATATATTTTTTGAGAAAAATACCAATGGGAAAACCTAGCACCCCATGAAATATTTTTTACCTTTCTCTTAACACATTAACAATTTTTTTTTAAGACTTATGTAGACTGATTTTGTGAATAGAGGCTACCTCATAAATTTTCAAATTTTTGTTAAGTACCACAACCTTAGCCATCTCTACCAATCCAATCAATAAAGTATCATCCAAAAACTGTAAGTGGGTGCTTGAGGAATTTGCATCATGAGCCTTAAGCCCTTTAATCTTATTACCTTATCTTAAATAAACCAAGAATATACCCAAATCTTTTGCCATGATAATGAAGAGGTAAAGAGATATTGAATTACCTTGTTGAATCCCTCTTGAGTTTTGAAATAAACCCGCTAGGTTCCCATTAACCAAAGATTATGAATAATACTCTTGTTACACATTGCATGACCCATGTAATCCATTCCTCTCTAAAAAAATAAAATAAAAATAACTAAAATCTTTTCAGGAAGGCCTAGTTGACTCTATCATAAGCCTTTTCAATATCCAACTGCAAAAACATCCTTGATTTATTTTGAGATTTGAATGTGTGTAAGATCTCATAGGTCATTATGAATGCATATATAATCTACCCATCACTCATAAATCCCCCCTGTTAAAACAAAATCATGAGAGAGAGAAATATTTTTATCCTTTTTACAATTACTTTAGTGATTATTTTATATACATTATTACATAAATAAATGGGTCTAAAATCTAAAAAATTAGTTGGTCTAGACTTCTTAATAAAAGGGATATGAAATTACAATTTAAATATATAAAAACCTAGTGTGAATCTAGATATTCACTAATCACTTCAATACTACCTAGTGTGTATGTTATTAGTTATAATTTTGAGTCTATCTTGAGTGAAGATTCTTACCATAACTATATCTATACAAAAGAGTTTTCCCTTGGGGTGCCAAATGCATTCTAAATCAAAGTGATATTGTTAGTAGCTTCCATAGCCACTTTTATAGTAGTATAAATGTAACCAAATTTAACATTGTATATACAAAACTTGTCCCCTATCCATCACATAATATCTTCTATGCTTTTCACACAAATATTCCTACTTAATAAATATGAGATATCAATTAATTTTCCATAGTTGGGACATTCATATATATAAATGTTTCCTAAATCTGACCTTTTTTGTAATACTAGTTTACCTTGCCATGAATTATTCCTAAATCATGATATTTCTCCATTTTACACAACCCAAGATTTTTTTTTCAAAAATTATCGTACAAGATGCAAAAATAAAATTCCAACTGTGGTAACCTAAAGGAGGATTTTTAATAGTGAAATTCTTTTCAAGGCCATTATTGTCCAAATAATTTCCTCTCATCATATTACTCCATGGAGTCGAATCATCCTCAAATAGGTGCCATGCCATTTTAACTCCTAAAGAAACATTTTTAAGGTGGATATTTTATATTTCTTCACCATCTTCTAATTTGGATCTACAAACATTTTTACATTTGGTGAGATAATTTTTTATTTTATTTTCCTTACCATGCCACAAGAAATGTCTAAATTTTTTATTTATATTGTGGACAACCCCATCTAGATCTTGAAATATTGAGAACAAGTAGACCAAAATTTACTACAACACTAATTAAATTAGAATAATTTTTCCAACCAAACCTATCCATTCTACTTGCCAACATGACAATCTACCTTACAAATTATCAATCAAATTCTACCATAGTTTTGATTTTACTAGTCCTATAAATAAATGTACACCAATATATTTTTTGAGAAAAATACCAATGGGAAAACCTAGCACCCCATGAAATATTTTTTGCCTTTCTCTTAACACATTAACAATTTTTTTTTAGACTTATGTAGACTGATTTTGTGAATAGAGGCTACCTCATAAATTTTCAAAGTTTTGTTAAGTACCACAACCTTAGCCATCTCTACCAATCCAATCAATAAAGTATCGTCCAAAAACTGTAAGTGGCTGCTTGAGGAATTTGCATCATGAGCCTTAATCCCTTTAATATTATTACCTTATCTTAAATAAACCAAGAATATACCCATATCTTTTGCCATGATAATGAAGAGGTAAAGAGATATTGAATTACCTTGTTGAATCCCTCTTGAGTTTTGAAATAAACCCGCTAGGTTCCCATTAACCAAAGATTATAAATAATACTCTTGTTACACATTGCATGACCCATGTAATCCATTCCTCTCTAAAAAAATAAAATAAAAATAACTAAAATATTTTCAAGAAGGCCTAGTTAACTCTATCATAAGCCTTTTCAATATCCAACTGCAAAAACATCCTTGATTTATTTTGAGATTTGAATGTGTGTAAGATCTCATAGGTCATTATGAATGCATATATAATCTACCCATCACTCATAAATCCCCTTGTTAAAATAAAATCATGAGAGAGAGAAATATTTTTATCATTTTTACAATTACTTTAGTGATTATTTTATATACATTATTACATAAAGAAATGGGTCTAAAATCTACAAAATTAGTTGGGCTAGACTTCTTAAGAAAAGGGATATGAAATTGCAATTTAAATATATAAAAACCTAGTGTGAATCTAGATATTCACTAATCACTTCAATACTACCCAACCCCAACCCCCCCCCCCCGTGGAAAAAAAAAAAAAAAAACCATCAACTTGAAACCCATTTAGGCCTAACACTTTTTTAGGCTCCATCAAATGAAGGACTACCTTGATTTCTTCCTTTAAAAAAGGAATCATCAATTCTTCATTATACCTAGCTATAATCAATGAAGATATGTTAGATAAAAATATGTTCATGACTCTCTCAGCCCTTTCCTTATCTTCTAAGAGAATTGATCTAAAAAATTATGATAACTTCTTTATTTATTGCTTTTGGGTTTTCAAGAAGCAATCCACCAACATATTTATTTGTATAAAATATATTTATTTTATGCATTGATATAGTTGATTGGTGGAAGAATTTTTTATTCCTATCCCACTAATTTATATATGCTTCCATATATTTTTGCTTCCAAAAAATCTCATCTCTTAAGTACACCTCATGAATATTTCCCATTAACTCCTCTTATTTTTAAGGAATTGATCTATCATATGAGATGACTAATTTGTGGAATTAAATAATTATAATTCATAATCTAAGATAACCATTTCATTAAATATGTTACCGAACACCATTTTGTTCTGTACCGTTAGAGTTTATTTCAATACTATCAATTTTTGAGAAAACTTGAACATCAAGGAACCCATTCCTGGGTCAAAATCTTGATACTAATTCTTTGATTGATCTTTGAATTATAGATAACTAAGATACATTAGTTCAAATTTAAAAGGACACTTCTCAGGATTTCTATACATCTTAATGGATAATGAGATTGGTTTGTGATTTGAGACAAAGACATTGAGAATGAAGGATTCTGGTATCCAATTTCCTCATAACCATGTAGAAGAGATAAAAAATCTATCTAATCTCTCATCAATATTTCTAAAACATTTCCTCCTATTCATCTATGTATACATACCCACCTTTGGGGAAAGATCCATAAGCAAATTAGAAGACATAAATTCTTATAATTATTTCTCTAATTGATATTGTTTGTTATTAAAGATATGATATTTCCACAATCCATAAAATAATAGTAATTTTCTGGAAAAACTGTGTCAAGTTTTTGAATCTTAATGTGTTTTGGATCCACTTATTTGATCCATCATCAGGTAAATAATGTGTGTAGGAATAACAAAACAACACGCTTTAAAAAATTATAGAAATATAACCATTACCAAAAAAATTGCTAAAAATTAACTAGCTAGCCATTATCCAAAATTGCTAAAATGAAAATAAAAAAACAAAAAACAAAAATAATAAATTAATAAGTTACCTAATTCATATTACTAAATAATTATAATTTTAATATATTATAAAAATAGAAAATAAATATTTATAAAGTTAAACAGATTTTATTATTAATAATTTATTAATTATCTAAGTTTGATTATAATTATTAATTATTAATTAAAGCAAATTTGAAAGTATTTAAAAACAAATTTAGATAATTAATAATTATAATTAAATTTAGATAATTAACAAATTATTAATAATAAAATTTTGTTTAATTTTATAATTATTTATTTTATATATATATTTTTTTAAAATTATAATTAATTATTAATATGAATTAGGTAACTTCTTAATTTGTTATTTTTATTTTTTGATTTTTGATTTTCATTTTAGCAATTTTGGACTATAGCTAGCTAGTTAATTTTTAGAATTTTTTTAATTTTTTTTGTAATGGTTATATTTCTACAAATTTTTAAAGGGTGTTATTCTACTTTTCCTACACACATTATTTACTTGATGAAGGATCAAAGAAGTGGATCTGAAACATGTTGAGATTCAAAAATTTGACACAGTTTTTATAGAAGATTATTACTATTATTTGTTATTGCCACCCCTCTTATCAAGTAGTCGAAGAATTATATTAAAATCACCACCCATAATAACTTTCATTTATGAAATTGATACAATATGTTTGAAAAATCACTCTATGTATCCTTTTTTATTGTAGGATTATTTGGTCCATAAGTATTTGCAATGATTCTTTAAATATTTTCTTTATAACTTTGAAAATTATATGCCACCCAATTTGACCTTTTTAGAATTAGAGAAAATTTTATTATGTAGGATTCTAAAGAAGATACAAGCCTCCAAAATTCCATTCAGAACTTTTCCAACGTTTTTATTTAGATATATGTATAACTTCAACTTCAGCCTCCTTTAATTTTGTTTCCTAAAAGAGTATAATATTGAGGTTTCTAATATCTAGTTGGTGTTTAACAAGGCACCTCTTTCTAAGATAATTCATGACCATAACATTCCAGGAGAGGACTAACATGATATCAATGGAGGGTGCTTCTCCCTCTCCTATGAAATATAATTAGCTCTCTTTCTAGATTATAATAGTTGGTAAAATGGGCCTTGCTATAATATTTGTGCCTCACTTTGCTTGTATATTGATTTTATTATTTTTAAAGATAAAAAATAAGATGGGATATAAATATATTATATTAATAGTTCTAACAAATGACTGAATGGATTAAGTGAAATGTTGTAATATTTTTAGAGTATGTTCTAAACTCTTGATAGTTTACCTTTGAATCGATAAGTAGAACATGATATTAAATTTTTGTTTGAATCTCCTCGACCTAACATTGGTTTATACATGCAATCACTATTGGAGAGTAATAAGGTTAAGAATAAACTTCATGAAATACTAAAACAAGGAATCATACACCTAAGCACTTCATCATGTGTGTCACCCATTGTTATGTTGTAAAATAAATATGGATCTTGGAGGATGTGCATTTAATATCATACCTTAAGAAAAATCACCATAAATAACCAATATAAATTTCCACATATTGATGATTTATTGAACCAACTTAAACATACCAAGTATTTCACATAGTTAGATATGATATCAGACTATCATCAAGTTCAAATGAAATAGTAAGATGTAAGGAAGGCAACATTTAAGATTAAAAAATGGTTTGTATGAATGGTTGGTACTTATTTTTGGTTTATGTAATGCACTACAACATTCATGAGATTAATGAAAGAGTTATTAAAGTCTTTCATATATGCATGTGTAATAGTGTATCTAGATGATATTTTAATTTTTAGTGTTACATGGAAGGAATATCTGAATTCATTTTAAATTTGAATTTTAGAGCTACCAATAAATAAGTTCAAAAATACATGTGTTCCATTGCAGGCATAATATAATTAAATGTCAATTGTGATATTGAAGTATTTACATTTATCATATGATAAAGTTTCTTGAATTCTTGAAAATATGACATGAAATGATATCCTACAATACATGCATTCTAGGATACCCCATCTCATTCATACATTTTATCAAATAATTCACATGTCTATTATTTTTTTTGATATTTTTCATACATTTAGTCAAATAATTTGTGTGCTTGTTGTATGATTCCATGTTTTGTACAAATTTAGTTTATAGTTGGTATATTCCCACTCTAAACATTTTGAGTTGGTGGTTGCCAAATCTAAAATTACCACATGTTTAAATCATTTTGAGTAGTAATTTTAGAGCTACCAATAAAGAAGTTCAACAATATATGTGATCCATTGTAGGCATAGTTAAAATAAGTGTCAATCACTTTATATAAGTATCTCCATAGCTCATCCACTACTGTTGTATGGCTACTTGCAAGTAGAACAAAAAAAGAGATCCTTCAATCATTACAATCCAAGACTACATATCATTCATACATTATGTTAAGAAATTCAAGTGCCTGTTATATGATTCCACATTTTGAATATATTTAATTTAGATTTTGTGGTCACCTAATTTAAAAACTACCAAAAAATAAGTTCAACAATACATGTGATCTAATATAGGCATCATAAAAATAAGTGTCAATCATCATAATTAAGTATTTACATCCCTAATCCACTATATCTACATGGTTGCATGAAAATATAACACTAAAATATATCTAATGACCATTTAACTCTATGAGATTGTATCTCATTCATGCATTTTGTCAAAAAAATCACATCCCTTTTATATGCATTCATAATTTTCATACATTTAGTCAAACAATTCATGTGCCTAATGTATACTTCCACATTTTTTATAAATCTAGTTTTAGATGGGAAACCACCCACTCTAAACATTTTGATTGGGTTGTTGTCCACTTTAAAAACTACTTTAGTTTAAATTTATTTTGATTATGTAGTTTAGATCTACTAACAAATAATTTCAAAAATACATGTGATCCATTAAAAATATAGTGAAAATAAGTTTCAATCATCCTATTGAAGTATTTACATCCTTTATCCATTATATCTGCTTGGATTTTTGAAAATATAACACAAAAATATATCGCTAAATCATTTCATTCCATGGGATTAGGTCTCATTCATACATTGTGTCAAACAATTCAAGTGCCTGATGTATGCTTCCACATTTTGCCTACATTTAATTTACAGTGGGAAACTACCTACTATAAACATTTTGAGTTGGCAGTTTCCCTTTTTGAGAACTACCACTGGTTTAATTCATTTTGAATATGAAGTTTAGAGCAACCAACTAAGAAGCTCAATAATACATGTGATCCAATGCAAATATAGTGAAAATAAGTGACAATCATCCTATTGAAGTATTTACATCCCTCATCCACTATAATTGCATGGCTGATTTCAAATAGAATGCAAAATATATCATTTAATATTTAAATTACATGAGACTACATTCCATTCATTTATTGTGCCAGATAGTTCATGTACCAAATGTATTCTTCCGCATTTATCACACATTTAGGTTAGAGTGGGTGGCTGCCCACTCTTAAAAATACCATAGGTTTAAGTAATTTTGAATATGAATTTTAGATCTACCAACAAAGAAGTTTATAAATACATATGATCTAATGCAAACATGGTGAAAATAAGTGTTGATCTCCCTATTGAAAAATTTACATCCCTCATCCTCTATAACTACACTTATGATTGAAAATAGTACACAAAATAATTTATTACAATCATTAAATTCCATGAAACTGCATCACATTCATACATTTTATCAAACAATTCATGTTTTTATTGTATGATTCCATAATTTGGATACATGTATTCAAATAATTCATGTGCCTATTGTATGCATCCATATTTTGCATACATTTAGTTTAGAGTGGGAGGTTTCCCACTTTAAACATTTTGAGTGGGTGGCAACCCACTCTAAATATTTTGAGTGCACAACTGCCCAATATAAAAACTACCATAGGTTAAAGTCCTTTTGAATATGAATTTTAGATTAACCAATAAATAAGTTTAACAATATATGTGATTCATTTCAGGTAGAGTTCAAATAAGTGTCAATCATATTATTAATGTATTTGCATCCGTCATCCACTAAAACTACATGGTTCCTTGCAAATATAACACAAAAATATATCCTATAATCATTGCATTCCATGAGATTGCATCTCATTCATACATTTTGTGAAAAAATTCATGTGCCTATTATAAGATTCCACATTTTTCATACATTTAATTTTGATTGGGTGGCTACCTAATCTAAATATTGTCATAGGTTTAAGTCATTTTGAATTTGAAATTTAGAGCTCCCATCAAAGAAGTTAAAATACACATCTAATCCATTGTAGTCATAGTAAAAAATATGTCAATCATCTTATTGAATTATTTACTTTCCTCATCCACTATAGCTGCATGGTTACTTATAAATAGAACAAAAAAATATATCCTTCAATCATTGTATGCCATGAAACTGCATGTCATTCAGACTTAGTATTAGCTAGTGAAGTATAAATATATACTTGAATGTTCCACTATGTTTTTTAATCTAACTTGAAATACATATCATTCTAGAGATAACTAATTTTATGAAAGGATCACCCTCTCCAATAATTACATGAAGCTCATCCACAATGAAAAGGCTAGCTTGTTGGAAAAGTTTACATTGCTTCCATCTTCAATATAGAGAATCCTTTTTCTCGAGTTTACTTATAATAATATAATCTTTCTCAAGGTTATTCAAATCAATCGAAGTTTCACCTATAAAATCAACTACATTCACTCCTAGACCTTTTCTAACTTCTAATCTAATTCATAATATCAAAGTTATAAAGGATTATAAACACATGAATTTGAATAAGATTTAAGTGATAAAAATACTAATACAGATATTTTTATTAAGGATTTAAACATGCCCAATTTTTCCCTATCTTTTAATCATTGCAGTCCATGATGCCACATCTTGTTCAGTAAATTATTTGAAAATCCTTAAATCCTTTTTAAAATTATCATTTTTTGCATAATTATTCTAAAATGTTTTTTATCCATGAAACCACATTTATTTGAGGCATTTTTTTAAATAAATATTTTACCTTGTGTACGCTTACACATTTTAAATACATGTTTATTAGGGAACTCACAATAAAATTAGAAAAAAATCCACTTTAGATTATGCCTTACAAGTGGTCCATAACTTGTTTGGTAAAGCTCCCATTTTGGCATAGGCATGGAAGATATTGGAAAATGTTAGGGGGTTTATTTTAGACCTATAAACTAAATTCACTTAAAGTATCCAAGAAATTATCAACAATTCTAATTTGTACATATCCTATAATCTTACAATCCACGAGACTACATCTAGTCAAGGGATTTGTTTGAAAATATTATGAGATTTTGATGTAGTTATGTGGAACAATAAATTAAATTAATGTGGAATAGTGGCCTTTAATGTTTGAAATGTGTGGCCTCCCACTCTACTAAAATATTATAATGAGACAATGTGACTAATGGTCAATGACCCATTCCAAAATATAGAACTTTTTGACTTGATTCTCTAAGAGAATCCTCTATACATAAAACAAGGAAACCTCATATTATAAAATATATACCCACTATGACATGGGATCAAAGATTGATATAATTATATGGATCAATAAATTAAATTAATATACAATATTTTTAAAAAAAAGTGTTTAATGATGATATCTAGAATGAGCAGTTATCCACTCTAAATGTTGGAAACCCATTCTAAACAATTTAGTTTAACTAAATTTTTTAGAATGGGTTGTTGAATTTTCTCATATTCCTATGAAATATGAGAATTGATGAACCCCAAGTAAAATATTTTTTAAGACCACACTCATGAAATAGGCTTCCATATATACCCACTGCAACATGCAATCATGTCCTAATGTAGTTATATGAAACAATAGATTAAAATAATTTATAATAATGGCCTTTTAAAAAGTGTTTAATAATAATGTTTGTAGACACCTAAAACTAGTTATTGATAACCTCCAACTAGGCTTTTGACCAATTTATACCCAAAATGCACAATTTGGCCTAGAAACACTAAAACATGTTAAATGATGTGAAAATGACATATTCAAATGCCAATTTTGGCTAGGGTATCCCTAAATGGGGCAATGCAATTTATGGGCTAACTAACTTTTATCAATTCATTTTGAGTCAAAATGCCAAATTTGCACCTACGTGCTATGGAATGCTCTTTCTTATCAAATATTTTGCATAAGACTTGTGCCTTTTTTATTTGTTGTTGGTAACATTCTAAATGGGAATATGCATATAACGCATCTGACGTGGACTTCCAATTCAAATCCAGTCAAATTTAGGACCAATAACAAGGCATTATGATTAATGTGGGTAATTTGTTCACAATGTGCTTAATCATGCCTAATAACTAATTAACCCAAATCAAGGCCTAATCAAAAATTCCATGAAAACTTGTTGAATAATTTGTCTTGGAAATGAATATTGAATATCTACATCATCAAGTGATGTCATTTCTTAGGAAGACATCCCTAGGTCATAAATTCCATAAATATCAAGATTCATGCCTCCCATGCCTCATCAATGCCTTCCATGATGCCCTTCATGCCTCTTAATTTCCCTTTCTTCCAATGTCATGATGAGGACAATTATAAAATTAATTCCAAAAATTAAATTAATCCTCAACCACACATCTCAATCTTGAGATGGATGGTTGAGGTTGATTCTAATCAAATACAAAAATCTATAAATAGGAGGCCTCACAACATCATTTCTAAGCTTAATTAGTGTAAATTTACAATGCAAGATTGGTTCCAAAAGCTTCATATAATTAGTGTTACCATGAAAAATTGATTCTAAGATAATCCAAACCAAATCCACAAGGTGCTAAGGAGAGATGGAGGTAGCCCAGCTTCCATTGCTAAGGACTTCATGAGCACAAGCCGAGCAAGCCACTACTATAAAGGCATTTGGAGCATCCAAAGAAGGTGAAAGAATTATTGTGTTTTCATTCCTTGATTTTTAGTTGTGTTTGTCATTTTATTTTGTTAACTAATCTCTCCCTAGTGTCTAAGCCTAGAGATGTTATGCTATTAGTGTGTTTATTTCATTTTGTTTTCATTTTATAACTAACACCATACTAACCATCCTCTCTTGAGTCAAATTCCTAGATCACATAATGGTACACCTGGTGGGACTAGATGCATCCCACACATGAAGGATATCCTTTTCTAACTCTAAAATATTTATTTGAGATCTCAAAGTTCTTGCGAATTGATTTTCTAACTTTATTTTTCCCTTTTTGATTGCCACAATTTTTACACAGTAATCAATGTTGATATAAATACCGACATCAGTTACCTACTTAACCAACATCGGTCAACAAAACTGACATTGAGTAGATCTCGGTTGGATGTAATCAACTTTGGTGGTATTAACCAATGTTGGTCACTGTGTTATTTCAAAAACATAGACCCGAGACCTACTTTTTCAAACTTTTTTGTTTCAAACTCAAAAGAGCTTCAAAGCCAAAGAACATGCTAACAATTTTGCTATAGGACCAAGTAGGATTTTTGCTCAAAACAAGATTAAATCACTTTTGCATTCTTAAAATTTAATTAGGAACTTTGTTTTGGTGTTTAACAAAGAATTTAAGGGTTTTTGGTGAATGTTTTTCAAAGTTTACAACTAAGACCAAGGGGTCAAATGAACACCACCAAACATTTTAGTTGGGTTTAAAATTGAACACACTTGTCAATTTTTGCTTGCAATAGTTTTTTTTAATTATATTTTGTTTGGAAAAAAGAGGAATGTTACATGTATGCTCTTCCATTTATCCCCTATAGGGAACCCTTGGAATCAAAAGTGCCATTCCTATTCAAGTAGCCTAGTCCAAGGCTTAGAAAGAAAGTCATCTAAAGCACTCCCCAAAAACTTGTCAAAGTTAGGGTGATCTTGAAAATGACCCTAAAGTCTTTCTACTTTCATGCTTTATTATTTATGCATCTTGGATTGCGAGGGGGACTTCATCACCTCCCAAAAGTTCTTTAGGGAAGTTTTGACCTAGGTTTTCATCTCCTGACATTTACTTCATTTGAATCTTTTAGAGTTACACACGGGACATAGTGGCACTTTGGACATCACACTACACTAAGTGAAAAATAGGATGTAGTGGTGGTAGCTACTCTCAAAATCAAATAACAAAAAAATCTAGTGGTCCTATCAAGAGTACAAGTCTTTGGCCCTACCACAACCAAAATTATGTTGAATATGGCATCAACAAAATTATGTGTGACTAAAAGTCCTAATCTTCATTTGACTCCCCACCATTATACATTCCATTATCATCTACCATTATATGTCATAGTCAAACCTACCATCCATTATTTGTCCCTATTTACCATCCATGGTTGCACTTTCCTTTGTAGAGGATACAAAGATACCTTATCTTGATGATTGAAGGAATTAGAATCAATGACTAAGGAAGAACATAAAAACATTCTCAGCAACCAGATTTGTATCAAGTTTTTGACAGAGTAACTATTCAAATGAGGTGTGGGCTAGAAATTAATATGATCAAGTATTTTGTTTGTATCATTTGTTGATTAGGACATGCATCTCCATATCAGCAAGAACAATAAAATCAAAAACCACACCCGAGCCAAAAACATGTACCATACCATTTCATATGCCATTACCATTGTTACATATCCTTTTTCCATTATTATAGACTCCTAGCCATTCACCCCATCACTTGGGGGAAACCCTCCTACCATTTTAACCCAATTATCAAAACCATCATTATCTTAAATCAATACCATGTCATCTTATCATTCCATTCCTATCTAGACCAAAGCCTATTTTTAGTCATCCTACCCAATCCTATTTTGATCTTGGTTCATTTTGGTTCTTCCTATACTTTTTATGAGGGGATTTCAATGAAGTTTCAACAATCAATCCAATCCATGTTTATAATGAGAGTCTATGAAAGTAGTGTGATATTTGATTTGGCAAGATATCTTTCATCCTATCAAGTTTGTTTATGTGAGCCTGATTATAAATTCCTATGGGCAAATCAGTGTCTCACCTATCTTGCTACTAATTATAACCATGTTTGGGAATATTAGTACCATTGATATATGTTATTGTGTCCTAGTTATAACTGCCTATGGGCAAAACTAAGCCTTGACGTACCAACTTGCTATTTATTATTCCATACTATGTCTTTTTACCAAGTTTACTTATTTTATTTGAATTGGCTACTGTACTAGTCGAATTCATTTGCTAAAATGGTGGAACTACAATGATTTGAGGTCCTACTCTAAAACTATATATGTAGTGTTAAATACTTGTTGAGGTCAGCTCAGTCACCCTTCTCCACCACACTCTCACCATTTTATGAGCAACCTAAGCCATGCTCTCACTATTTTGAGAGTAACCTAAGCCACGCTCTCACCATTTGGTGAGTAACCTAAGCCACACTCTCATAATTTTGAAAATAACCTAAGCCACACTCTTACCATTTTGTGAGCAACCTAAGCCACACTCTCACCATTTTATGAGCAACCTAAGCCACACTCTCGCTATTTTGTGAGCAACCTCATTTTTAATGATCTCACCATTTTTTGAGCTTGAAACATTTAGTGCCTCATCATTCTTGATTGAGTTGTGACACTCCAAAACATTTCCAATTTTTTTTTAAAAAATCATTAGAAAAGAACAAAAACACTGACCACTTCTTTGCCTTAAGGATTCTGGGAACCCTTACTAAGTTACAAGTAAATCACTTGTCATTTAATTTCCCCATCCTTTTTGGCCTTTTCTCTCATGCACTTTCCATTTTGCATGACCATTCCTATTCTTCTATCACATCCATTCTATTTATTTTCTTTAGTTATCACATTCTTCCCATTCCTTGGGAGAACTACATTTGGCCTAAAGTTTTTTATTGGATATTACATCCATGAAACTATGTACATAATTTACACTTACCTAGTGAATATGGAGACAACTTGGCCACCTCCTTCCTTTTCTTCTATTCCCCCATTTTGTTCATTTTTTAATTTGTCACCTACTTTTTAGGGGCAATGTTCATAGGCTTTTTATTACATTGTTTGTTTGTTTGTTTCTACTTATTTTGTTTATTTGTCTGCATATTTGTTTGTTTTTAGCACTATTGCCTTGATTTAATTTATGTGTGTTCAATGGGTGATTCCTTGTCCACACTTACACTTTAATCCATCCCTATTCATATTTTTACATTGTCATCATGGTTTTTATCATTGGTGCATTATTTTCTATTGAGTATTGGATTACGGGAGTCAGTAATTATGCATATTTTGGCCAATTCTTTATGGTGTTCTATCATGAAGCTTACCATCACATGATAAAACAAACCTCTTCCTCAAGAAGTATTTTCAATAATGGTAACATCTCTTTGGCATTGACATCCTAATTCAATCGCAATCATATTCCAAATAGAGTAATTAACCATGAAAGAATTTCAACCTTTATTAGTTCAAATGAGCATCTCCCTACTAATAGGTTATTCCAATTCATCATTACTCTCTATGTTAAGTTATCATCATCCTTGGCCAAGTTTATCATGTTTTCCATAATCAGGGTCCAATGATTATAACTGCCTATGGGCAAATCATTGTACACCATCCCACCTACATTTCTCAATGATTATAACCACCTTTGGGAAAATCATCGAATTGTTTCCACTTTAATTTTTTTGCCCATAAAAGGGAATGCTATTATCTTGTTTATTTTTCCTAACTGGGGCAGCTCCATCTTCTCAATGATTATAACCACCTTTGGGCAAATCATTGTGTTATCATACCATGTTGCCACTATTGAGGTACAATGCTTATAACTACTTTTGGGCAAACTATTGTACATCATCACACTTGAATTCTCAATGATTTTGACTACTTTTTCAATATCATTATGTTTACACCCCATCATCTTTCCTTTCTTTGGTCCCCTCATTTCATTTATTTCTTTTTGAGGGATCATTTATTGACATGTTGTGCCAACTGTTCCCTCGAGGGGGCATCATATAGTTAGTTTATCATTATTATAGTTGTAGGCATAAAATACCTTTTAATTATTAGATAATATGTTACTATGCTTATAGCTTACAATTCCTTCCCAAATAGGATAAAATTGTAGACACCTGAAACTGGCTATCAATAACCTCCAACTAGGCTTTTGACCAATTTCTACCCAAAATGCATAGTTTAGCCTAAAAACACTAAAACATGTTAAATGATGTGAAAATGACATATTCAAATGTTGATTTTAGTCAGGGTATCCCTAAATGGGAATATGCAATTTATGAGCTAGCTAAATTTTATTAGTTCATTTTGAGTCAAAATGCCAAATTTGTACCTGTGTGCTTTGGACTGCTCTTTCTTATCAAATCTTTTGCATAAGACTTGTGTCTTTGTTATTTGTTTTTGGAAACATTATAAATGGGAATACACATCTAACATGGATTTATAATTTAAATCCAATCAAATTTAGGACCAATAACAAGGCATTATGATCAATGTGGGTAATTTGTGCACAATGTGCTTAATCATGCCTAAGAGCTAATTAACTCAAATCAAGGCCTAATCAAAAATTCCATGGAAACTTGTTGAGTAATTTGTTTTAGAAATTAATATTTAATATCTACATCATCAAGTGACCTCATTTATTGAGAAGACATCCCTAGGCCATAAATGCCATAAATATCAAGATTCATGCCTGCCATGCCTCATCAATGCCTTCCATGATGCCCTCCATGCCTCTTAATTGCACCTTATTCCAATGTCATGATGAGGATAATTAAAAACTTAATTTCTAAAAAATTAAATTAATCCTCAACCACACATCTCAATCTTGAGATGGATGGTTGAGGTTGATTCTAATCAAATCTAAAAATCTATAAATAGGAGGCCTCACAACATCATTTATAAGATTAATTAGTACAAAGTTATAATGCATGATTGGTTCCAAAAGATCTATACAAATAGTGTTACCATGCCAAATTGATTCTAAGACAAGCCAAGCCAAAGCCATAAGGTGCCAAGGAGAGATGGAGGTAGCTAAGCTTCCATTACTAAGGACTTCATGAGCACAAGCCAAGCAAGCCACTACTACAAAGGCATTTGGAACATCCAAGCAAGGTGAAGGAATTATTGTGTTTTCATTCCTTGATTTTTATTTTTATTTGTCATTTACTTTTGTTAACTAAGCTCTCCCTAGTGTCTAGGCCTAGAGATGTTATATTATTAGTGTGTTTATTTTATTTTGTTTTCATTTTGGAACTAACACCATACTAACCATCCTCTCTTGAGTCAAATTATTATATCACAATGTTTAAAATGGTCAACCACCCACTCCAAATGTCTGCAACCCATTCATAAAAAACTGATTTAACCCTCTACTAACTCCAAGGTAGATGTTTATGAAATGGCCTACATTTGGTTATCATTGTTATGTGTCATGATTTTTTTGGTGATAGTTATATATTCAATATTTAAATTCAAATGTTAATATAATTCATAATAGAACAAGGAAATATTAGAAAAAGTATATATATTTATTATAATTATTTATTTTCTAATTATATTTCTAATATAGTCTCCTAAAAAAATGATTATATATTATGGCTATAAAATGTAAATATGGCCATACAACCATCCAATTTAGAACTTGATCTATGGTATTTTTTTTTTAAATTTTTTGCTTGATTGAGAGAATACTTTGAACTATCCATCAAAGTGAATATCCTTTAAAATGGGTCTGAGATAGAAATGAAAATGGGTCTAAAACATAGAGAGGTGGATTTAAAAAAACCTTTTTTGGAAATGTCATGGAAACTTCTATATATTATACTATTAATGCATAATATACTACACACACACACACACACACACACACACATAACTCATAATACTGATAAAAAAATCATAAAGTAGAGCTCTTTGAAAGGTGATCCGGTTGATATTTTTTTCAATATTTTTGAAGTTGTAAAAGTGGAATTGATAGTCAAGAAGGATTTTTCTGGTGAAGCTTTTGATGTATTGAGTAAAGGTTTTTAGTCTAATTTTTATACATTGGATAGAGGAAAGTTTGAGGGTTATTTTTATGGGTTGATCTTCGATTTATTTTGGTATATTAGGATTTTATAGGGGTTTTAGTTTTAATCATAGGGTGAAACTAGAAAAGTAGAGGTGAGAGAGGTTTAAGTATCTTTCTATTGCTTATAGTGTTTTTAATGCATATTTTCTTGTTAGCACTATTATTACTGTAGAAGAAGAAAAAAAGTTAGGGACTATAATAAGTATTAATCTTTAAATAATGTATTCATATGTTGGTGTTTGAAAAAATGGACATGTTGAATTCATATCAAATGAAAAAGGAAATACGATTACCCCATCATGGGTCACATTCCTTGATTCATAAGACTTATTGGGGAAATTACTAAAAATTGAGCAATTTTGAATATTGAAAGGATGATATTTTATGTGAAACAACTGGTTGGAAGGAATTATTATTACTAGGAAGTAAAAAAAGAAAAATTAATTTTTTGACATAAATTTTTTTAAACAAGGATGGGAGGCCTTACATTCAAGTGAAGATCAAGGATGGGGAAGCCAAACTTTTTAACCCTTAGGAAATAAATGCCATGATCTTACTCAAAATGAAGGAGATAGATGAGTCCTTTCTCTAGAATAAAATTTTGGATACAATTATTACTATTTCAACATACTTAAATGATGCAGAAAGATAGGAAACCAAAGATGTTTGTGTAATTTCTAGGTTAAATGTTGATCGTATAATAAATTAACCAATAGTTGTATAAATTATCTATAGAATGGATTAAAAAGGAAGATAAATGAATATTCTTGTTTATGACCTTAGAGGTGGAAATTTTGATGTGATAATTCTCACCATTTATAATAGTGTTTTTGAAGTGTTGGAGACCAACATAGATACTCGTCTTGGAGGAGAGGACTTTAGCCATCATATCTTGGATTACTTCATCAAATTTATCAAGAATAAACACAACAAAAACATTCAAAATGATAATAAATTTCCTGGAAAACTTAGGAGGGAATCTAAAAGGGATAATCATACTTTGAGTATCCAACATTAAGTACAAGTTGAAATCAAATCACTTTATGATGGCATAGACTTCTCTGAGCCACTGACATGACCTCTTCAAAAAAAGAATGGGACTAATAAAGAAGGATCTAGAGGATGCAAACCTATAAAATACCATAATTAATGAAATTATATTTATTAGAGGATGTACTTGTCTACCAAAGTTTTTATAATTATTAAAGTATTTTTTATGGGAAGGATCCCAACAAAGGTGTTAATCTAGATGAAGTTATTGCCTTTGGTGTTACTATTCAGGGTGTCATTTTGAGTGGAGAAGGAGGTGACTAAAATTTATATATTATTCTATTAGATGTCTCTCTTCTCATCCTTCATATTAATATTTTTGGTGGGGTAATCACCAAACTTATTCCAAGGAACATTTTCATACCAACAAATAAGTCACAAGTTTTCACAACTTATCAAGACTAGTAAACTAGTATCTGAATTAAGGCATATGAAGGAGAGCAAAGCTTGACAAAGGATTTAAAAGGTTAGTTAAGTTTATTTAGTTATGAATACCATCTAATACTCATGGTGTACCACATGTTGAGGTTGATTTTGAGGTCTATGCCAATGGTATTTTCAAAGTAATAGTAGAGGACAAGGGCACCAAAAATTATGGAAAAAAAATACTGTTATAAATGACAAAGGCAAATTGACTTGGGAAGAAATAGACTTGATGGTGAAGGACTTAGAGAGTTTTCAAAAGAGGATAAAATATTTAAATAAAAATGATGCAGGGAACAATATTGAAACATGTCTACAACATGAAAATAATTATTAATGATAAGGATAAAATAACACATAAAATTGATTATGATGATTAGGATACATTTGAAGTTGCTCTCAAAGAATCCATAGAATGGTTTGAGGACAATCAAATAATCAAAAAGGAAGATTATGAAAATAAATTGAAAGAGGTGAAAGTTGTGTACAATCTAGTTATCAATAAAGTATATGAGAATACTGGAGGACCCTCTAGAGGTGATGATGAAGAAAATGACTCACATGAGGAGATCTAATAAATTTACTTCTTTAATGAAATATTTTATTGATTTTTAAGAAAAATTAACATTATTATCATTTTTAAAGATGATGCAATGAAATGTAACCAAAAACAATCCATAATAATCATCTTTAGTCCATAAAATATAAAATAATTACAGAAAAGTATTTATGAAAGTTCAAAACATTCAACATGCTTATAATTTCAAATGTTGTCTATATGAGGTTATTGTGTAGATCTAGTCAAATTTGGTAACTATGTTAGCATTTGATGCACTGATATGCAAGTGAATTTTACCATTGAAAACATATGTAAATGATGAAATAGATTTATATTTAGAAGCTTATTTTCCATTTTTTACTAAAAATAACATTTTTATAGATGATGCGATGAGATGTAACCAAGAAGAATCCTTAATACTAATCTTTAGTCCATAAAATATAAATCAATTATAGAAAATTATTTATGAAAGTTTAAGACATTCAACATGCTTATAATTTCAAATGTTGTCTATATGAGGTTATTGTGCAGATTTAGTCAAATTTGGTAACTATGTTAACAATTGATCCACTGCTCTGCAAGTGAATTTAACCATTGAAAACATATGTAAATGATAAAATAGTTTTATATTTAAAAACTTATTTTGCATTTTATACTAAAAACAAAACTTTATGATCAAGTTTTTCATGGATGATAATTTAAAATTCTTTTAATTTGGATTATAAACTGCACTTTCAATGTCCTTTATAGTTTCAAGTGTTAATCCCTATGTTCTAAGAAATGTGAATTCTAATTTATGTTGAAATTTCTTATCTTGAGAGATGTGTTGTGGGAAAAAATAATCATTTTTGAGTACCCATTGCATTTCTTGGCTTGAGATACATTAATTTATGGTTGGGAGATATAATCATTTCATGTGCCCATTTTCTATTGATATAATATAGTTTTGTTAGAGAATTAACCTTGTTTGGGTCATTTATTAAGTACTTAGTAGTGTGTTAGGTTAACCTTTATTGGGGATAATTTTTTATCCCATGTTTTATTCATTTGTATTTATGTGAATTATTAATTCACATAATTCTATATTCTTTGAGGTGTCATTCACCTCTTTGCCCTCCTTAGGATTTTTGGAGTTACTTGTGCATGTAACTCTTCCTCTCACATGTCACACACATACTCACCACTTGTAAGAGGAATAAGGGCACATTTTACACATAGGAATCTTTCTCATGTAACTCCTTTTTCTCTTCTTGTTCTATCTAAATAGATTTTCTCACGTATTCTTCCACACTTGATAAATTCTCAACACAATCTTGTTTATGTAGTATTACTATTGTATTCTTGATGCTCTCTTATCCAAAGCCCATTATTATCCTAACTTATTTATGCTATTGTAATTTGAGATTCATTTTTCACAAGATTTTAATACTAATGTGGGGTTTTTCATTGTTCGATGGTTTCCCCGCTTGTCACCTTTGTCTCAACATTGTGGCTTGTTTATTTCAAGGTGATATTGTTTTGAAGTCATTTTTATAATTTATTTTAATGTTATTTCATGACATATGAAATAAATATACTAAATTTGGTATGCATAAATGAAATTTATTAACATCAATTTTTAATGATGGAGGGGAAATATTCTTATCAAACATTTTCATATTAATTTTTTATTGCATTATAATAATTATTGTTCCAACCAAAATTTTAATGTAATATATACTTTATAATATGTGGGTGTGCCAACCCAATTTTGGTCTTTTTGTTTAGATGCAATATATCTAATTTATTTGGTAGGAATTAGGTGGATATATTATAAATTAAGTATCCCATGTGCATAAACTAAACAACTTATGATGGGTAAGTAATTATAAATATGCCTTTAAAGTTTTATTATGTCTTGGGTGGAAGCTATGCAAAGGTCTATTGGGACTAATTTTGGGTCCAAGAAAAACATTTATATTGCCTTATATATTTTAAATTTGGTGTTTGTACATTTTCATAATATTTATCCTCTCACTATTATTTATTTATATCTATATTTCAAATCGGTTTATGTAAACATGGGTGTTCCATGTAACTCAACCAATAATTAATCTATATTTGCAACAGGGAATCTATTTTTGATAGTCCTCTTATAAAAAATCCTTGTATTATTCACATATGGAAAGAGTTATCATGCTTTACTAACATCATTGCAGAGGCAAAGGGACTTTTACTAGGCACTATGTGGACCATGTCCAATATTTATTTGAATATTTCTATTTCATCCTTAAATAAATTTGGATAAATTATATATTTTGTATTTCTCTCCCATATGGTAGAAACCCATGTGGTAAACCTTGAAAAACATCTAAAAAATTAATCAACTAATTGTTGTACCTCTTTTTGTTTTGGTGTTACTTGTGACTTAACCTTTCCATGTAAGTTCTTCATTGGATTACATTAGAACATGTAACATAATTAAACCTTAGCAAATTGCTAATTATAATAATTTTCTATCATTTTTTAAATTTCATAAACAACTCAACCATGCTAATTTGTAATTTTAAAAAAAAAAATTATTATGCTCCTATGATAAAATAATCCCCCATTATAGCTTGTTAGAGTAACAACATAAAAATTAGAGATTAATTTAACAAAAAAAATAAAAATTTAATTCCTAATTGTCCAATTGAAATTTTAATATATTGATCAATCATTTCATTCCATCATACTATCATTGGCCATTAAAATTTAAAATTTTTATAATGGGACAACATTAAAGCTTACAGTGGTCACCAATTTAGCATCTTTGAAATTATGGGACTATCAAAATTGATGAGGGTTGTCATTGTTCTATTCTTCAATTTATTTATTTCTCTCAAATATTGCTATTGTATAATTAACATCATGGAAATAAGGGATATGGTTAACATTTATTATTGTTATTGGTTCTTTATGTGGGTATCTTCCTCTATTTCCACTTCTTTAATAATTGTACTAGTTATTTATTTTGAATTTTCATTCACAAATTCAACCATATAAATTATTCAAGGGGATTTTCACTTGTGTTTGGACCAAGCCTCTTTGAAACTAAAAGAAAATCCCTATGAACATAAGTTAGAAATGGTAGTAGGGTATACTATTCCCCCTTTTGAATGCATATTGTACAATAATATAAGTGAGAGGTGGGGTTGGATTTTTGACACCTTTTTATTCTTTCTTTGAAGTTTTATTGGTTTATTAAGGTGGTTGTGATGTAAGATGACTTATAATGGATTCAAAATAAGCTTATACTTATCGATTGATAGTCTCAAATATTATTAAAATAAAATCCTTGATATATCTCATAGTGGATTCTTTCCATCTATTGATGTCCAGAATAATTACACAGTTGTGTTAAAATTTTCAACCAATAAGATAGCTTGGAAAAAATACATTGAGTAATATGTAATAGTTCATTATTTATTTATGTTATTGAGGGATAGGAAGTAGTTTTAATGAGTATAAACCTCATAGTTATGATACTCTATAGTAAAAAATTAGTCCCATGGAGTTGTTTATTATTTGGTGTCCCTATCGTCATATTCATAACTCTTCTCTCATTATTATTCAATCATTTTACACCAATTAAATTCTATACTTTCAAGGTGAAGAGTGAAAAATTAAATTTTTTGTAACAATCCATGGGTGTAACTAAAAAAGATGGGACAACTTTCTTATCCAACATTTTGGATTAATAGGTTTGATACATTTATCAAATTTTGGAATAGAAATATTTTCCTCTAATTTATTTGATTGAAAAGGTTATCACCTCTTGTAAAATAATTTATTGAATAATTATTTTTCTTATATTCATGGCATTGAGCATTCATTCGTTGATTCTACATCATTTACCTACCCTCTTCTTCTCGAATGTTATTTATTATATCCCATATATCAACATTATTTTGTGCAGGGTTTGATTCTTTTACTCTATTTTGTGATTTATTTTTTCCTAAAAATCTCTCAAAGCTTATTCCACCAAAAAAATATATTTTTTATTTTAGGTTGTCTACTCCATGAATATATGAATACTAAGCCATCGTTAGTGTATTTTGTGAGGCCAACAAGGTGATTTTCATAATTTTTTTATTTCCCAAAACAATCATATTTTAGTTGCTACAAACCTTATAAAAACTTTAATAAACAAAAAGCTAAAACTAAATCTAGTCTTCTCCAGTTCAGTTTCATATCCACGTGCTCCAAATATCCTCAGATGTTGTTGTTGTTTTTTTGTTGGTTTTTTTTTTTTTTTAAATTACTTTTGCATCTCTATTTTTTCCATTACTATTAAGAATGAATAGTAATGTAATAGTAAACAAAAATATAATTAATTAGTTTTTAGTAAATATCTCTTTGTAAATTAAATAACTCTATAGTTTGTGTTGTATTATTATATTTCTTGATGGTCAAATTAAATCTTAATTTATTAAATGACCAATTGTTTTAAGAAAATATAATATATAATGGTTATTATTTAATATATTAGTATATATAAATGTTAAATATGGATGAAAATGTTTTGATTAGCATATCGGTGAATCCTTGTTAAAACAAAAATGACAATATGCAAAGATTAGCTTGAATTATAAGTATTGATATCGAAATGAATGAAAAAAACCTCTAGTTATAGAATGGAAATGGTACTAAAATGAAGTACTCAAGACCCAAATGCTAAGTATATATTACCAACCAAACTTAAATACGTATGAAATTATGTATATTTATCAATTCTTTACCCTGTAGGCTTATGAAAATCATACAATAATATTTTATTAGTTTGAAAAATCAGGTTAAATTTGAGATGCATTAGACACCAAATATGTGCTAATAACTAGGATGAAAAGAGGACTTTAATCCTAATCTTTCCCATGTTTCGAGTGAAGTTTTAGTGTCTACATCTCTATGTACTTTAGGATAAGTTCAAATAATCATACTATTTAATATTTTATAAATACAATAATGACAAAAATCTTATAATGGAAATGATAGTGGTAGTTGTAGAATGGAAAAGTTGATAAAATGAAGAACTCAAGACCCTAATGCTAATTAGCAAATTCCACCCAAATTTACATCCTTACACAATTATATATATTTATAAATTCTTGCGTTTTGAGCTTCTGAAAATCATACAAACATTCCACTATAATAGAAAACAAAGAAATTCATACCAAAATAAGGGGCTAATATTTGAATAGTGTGCATGGTATACAAATAAATTCACTTAGTAGACAAGGAGTGACTCTTTATATATTTATATCACAAGGATATCAATGCAAAAATATGAGGTTAATAACCATGAATAAGCATTCAAATTATCTTAGTGTTAATATTTTTGGATGCAATCAAGAGAATAATTCAACCTTGAGACTAGACCAAACTATAGGAGAAATATAAGAGAATTGAGGAAAGAATTTATAGAAATATTGGAAGTAGTGGAAGGAGCTCTAAAATAGGGTTCATAGGGAAGTATTTATTTGGGTGGGGATGCATTTGGGATTGTAGACATCATGCTTATTTTGGTGGTGTGTTGGCATGCATTTGAGGTGTAAGGGCATACATGTCTATTAGAGCCATTCTAACTAAAACAACTGACCAATACCTACTTTTTTTAGGAGTCTTTATTCTATGCTTTAAAACTCCAATTTCGGTAGGATGTTGGCAAAGATGAACTAGCCAAGTTGAATGCATGTTCATTTCAAATTAAATGTGTGGTTATGCTGATATACTCAATAAATAATGAAATGTTTGATTGACTTACGACCAAAAAATTATATTTTTCTTAAAATATTACATTCAATTCACTAGATAATTATAAGTTTTTTTGAAAGAGTTAAGATAATAGTTAGTCAATTTACATCTGTATGGCAATTTTTTCAAATATTAGCCAATGGAGTTTTGCATGCTTTCTAACATTATCCTGAATATTATAAAAAAATTTAGGGGTGCATTCCTATAATTATCTCTATTTTCTATGTTTCATTTTTAGAATTTCCTTTGTATTTATGATTATTTTTTGTAATTTTATTTAAAGATTTCATTGTATAGATGAGTACCTATACTTTGTAGAAAGATAATATGTTGAAGATTTGCTCTCTTCTTTTTTCCTCCTTTATATCAATACTAGTTTTGATTACAAACATCAAGTTTTTATTTTTTTGCAATTGAATATTTTTAGGAAAAAAAGTTACTAATAGATTTAATTTTACATCCATGCTTTTCCTACTTAATAGACCTAATATAAAAATTTAAAAACTTCTTCTGAACTAATATCAACATTTTCCTACCTTGTAAACCCCCCCCCCCCCCCACACACACACACACGCACACGCGTACAATTTAAAAATAAAAATAAAAAACTCTCCAAAAAGCACAACCCTGTATTTTATTTTTTTTACTTCCCCCTTCTTTATGTAATTTTAAAATATTTAACTTTATTTTATTTTTCACTATCATACATAATTTTAAACTATATTTGACATAGGTATATCAAAATAATTAAAATTTAAATCAATTCTTTTATGTTTTTTTCTATTTATTGAATTTGAAAGAATGTTTGTTATTCAATATTCAAAAGAGATGGATAAAGGATTTAAATTTTCATTTTTTCTAAATTTTTTTATTTGATTAGGTAAATAGTCTAGTTTTACAGGGGCCAGGAACTAGAGTATAAAAAAAGTGTAGCAAATTAAAACAAGTCCCACAGGCTGAGATCCAAAAATTAAAGTATCAAAACTAACAACTAACTATCGATACATAGGACAAAAATAAATGAAAATTACAAGGAGAAGCTAATATGAGAGAGGGGATCCATCTGTAAGTACCTTATCAACCTCAATCTCCTTCTCTTGTTTATCCTATCTATTCTAGGTGATTCTAGCCCTCATTATATTTCTTAGGCCTTCCACATCCTCCTTAGGCAAGATCATTTTGGGTTTCTTCCATGATTTTTTCTTCATAGGGTTTTTCTTGGTGAGGGATTTTAGGGGGAGATTTGGGGAATAAGTCTCTGCCTCCTTGATAAGTTGCTTCTAGGGAGTACCTTTAGCCTTCGTTAGATGAGAGAAAGATTGAATCATTTTGGAGACCTCCTTATTAATAGAATTCTAATCCTAGAATAAACCTTCCAAACACATCCCTACCTCATGTGATTTGTTATTAAACCCTTCAAATTGATCCTTGTTGGTTTTAATTTCTTTGGATAGGGGGTATTTCCATTACCCACTACCTCCAATGACTTTCCTTCCTCCAGCATAAGGGTTTTAAGCTTGATGGCAATGAGTTTTAGGGGAGGATCCCCAGTAAAGCTCTTGGAATTGGGGCTTATGGGGGAAAAGCTAAGATTTGGGTGGTGAAAGCCTAAGGTAAGATCTTCCTCGAGGGAGTCCTCCTCTATGGAGGACCCCTCTGGTGGGACATCCTTACCCTAAAGGGTCTCACTATGTTTTACCGGTAGGAGAATGAGTCCCTGGTGGATGACTATGTTGGCTTCATTGATTTGGTATGTGAGTGTCGTACACTCTAGGGATTTCAAAAGGAAATATGGTAGGATACTTTTAAATCCTTGAAAATGGTTCATCAAGAGAAAATGATGCAATAATATTTGAGTATACTTAACTTTGAGGGTGATATACTTTCTTTATCTACAAACAAACTTCAAGCTAGTGTCATGGAAGATCTGAGTGGGGGAACCCCTTTTTCCATTTTAATGATCTCATTGGTTTGAAAAAAACTCTACACAAGTTCCTATTGTTTTTATTGGTCTTTAAAGGCTTTATCCCCTTCACATGACATTCTTATAACTTTGCCTATCAACTCCTTGGTTATAGAGATTCTTATGCCTATTATTTCCATATCCCTCTTGTTCCACACCACAATAAATTCATTTGATATGTCATCATCATGACCAGTGACTCTCTAAATTATTTCAATGAGACCCCCTATATGTAGCTTCCTCCAAACCTTTTTCATTCTACAAAACTTTGAATAGGATATCGGTTCTAATCTATCCGTATCACCTTCCATCTTGATAGTAGCCTAAAAGATTGAGCATAAAATGGATTTCACTAAACCCTAGTAATACTTAGAACTAAAAACTTAAAATAAACTTAGAGTGTAAGATTTATGGTGAAATTTGTATTTTTGTGGATTTTAGGAATCTGAATCAGTTATCTTTAAAGGATAACTACCCTTTACCCATCATGGATCAAGTGCTTCAAATAGTGACCAGCTCAGAGATGTTATCAATGCTAGATGGCTTCTCAAGATACAATCAAGTTGAAGTTAGTGAAGCAGACCAACACTAGACTGCCTTCACCACACATTGGGGCATGTTTGCATATAGAAGGATGCCTTTTGGCTTGATAAATGCTGGCACCACATTTTAGAGAGCAATGGACCTTGCTTTCAAATATGAAATGGGTAAGTTCATTATAGTTTATCTTGATGACTTGACCATTTTTTCTAAGCATTGCCCGGATCATATACGCCACTTGTAACAAGTGCTAGAGCACTGCCGCCAAAATGACATTTCCTTGAACCCTAAGAAATCTTTTTTTGGAGTAACAGAGGGGAAACTTCTCAGACACATTGTGTCTAAAGAAGGCATAAATATTAATTCAGATAGAGTCAAGTCTATCCAAGAGCTTACCTTGCCTACAAGTAAGACTAATGTTCACTCTTTCTTCGAAAAGGTGAATTTCTTACCAAGATTCATCCCCAAGTTTGCTAAGAAGACTCAACACATTATGAACATGATGAAGGGAAAGCCCACCTTTAGCTAGACTAAATAAGGCAAGTCAGCATTTGAGGATATCAAGACTACCATTGCCCATGCCCCAATTCTGGTTTGTCCATACTACAACAAAGAGTTCATCATATACAATTATGCTTTTGAACACATGCTTTCAACAATTCTAGTTCAATAGGATAAAGAAGGTATGGAATCTCCCATTTCTTTCATGAGCTGCCCTCTCAAAGCTCATGAGCTAAAGTATTCAAACATGGAGAAGCATGCTTATGCAGTGGTGAAGGCAATCAAGCATTTTCACTTCTACATCTTGAATTTTCACACTACTACCTTGGTCCTAATACCACAATCAAATCCATACTAAATCAGTAGGAGTTTGGGATGAAAAGAGGCAATTGGATTGCAAAGATCTAGGAGTTTGATCTAGTCATCAAGCCAACAAAGCTGGTATGGAGAAAAGGCCTATGCCAATTAATTGTTGATAACAAACTTGAAGAAATAGAACATGAAGAAGTAGAGGTGGAAGACACACTGATAGTCCTCTTTGTCTCCATCATGAATGAGTGGTATTTAAGTATTGCTAATTTTATTACTTATGGTGAGTGTCCTGCTCACCTATCTTACAAAGAAAGGAGGACTATCAAGTTGAAAGCTGCCAATTTTGTCCTTTGGGACAACAACTTATACAAGAGGAGCCTTGATGGCGTGTTCCTTCACTATGTGGACAAGGAGAAACAAAGACAACTTTTGAAATCCTTCCACAATCTAGCCTATGGAGGACATTTTTCTGCTTCTGTGACTACCCATAAAATTTTGTGAGCTAGGTATTATTGGCCAACTCTTTTCCAAGATGCATATAAGTGGGTAAGGAAATGTGAACCATGCCAGTAGTTTGTTGGGAGACCCAAGTTAGCTTCCCTACCTCTCAAGCTAGTGGTCATAGAGGAACCATTCCAGCAATGGGGAATTGATTTTAGTGGATCTGTAAACCCATCTTCAAGTGTTGGACATGATTATGTCCTTGTGGCAACTAAATACTTCACCAAGTGGGTGGAAGCCATCCCAACCAAGCATGCTACTTTAGAAGTAGTGTGCAATTTCTTAAAAGAGAATATCATTTCCAGGTTTGGGGTCCCAACCAAGATTGTTACTGATAATGCATCTTGTTTCACTTTCTAGGAGATTACACAATTCTATTTCTACTATGGGATTACTCTCTCCCACTCTTCTGATTACTTTTCACAAGGGAATGGACAAGCTGAATCAAGTAATAAGAACTTAGTGACTATCATCAAGAAGCTGGTGGATGACAACCAAAGGACATGGCATAAAGCATTGGTTGATGCTCTATGGGTAGATAGAATCACACCAAAGAGGGCAATTGGTATGTCTCCTTTCCAACTTCTTTACGGTATCAATGTTGATATACCAATCACCTTGAAACTACCATCATTAAAATTGGCTAAGGCAATTGAAGATCAGACATATGAAAGCCCCCTTGATAAAAGGATCATGTGCTTGACTAAGCTGGATGAGCAGAGAACTATGGTGGTGGACCAAATTACTACCCATCAAAGTCTGCTAAAGAAGCTCTTCGACCAAAAGGCAAAAAACCATGATTTTCAGGTTGGAGATCAAGTCTTGCTGTGGGACAAGAGAAGAGAACCAAAGGGGATGCATGGGAAGTTTGAATCCCTTTGGAGGGGCCCATTTACTATTCCTTATCTCAATGGTGAAAATAGTTTTTTGATAAAATATCAAGAGGATATGCCCTTTTCATTGCCTCATAGTGGGCAACATCTGAAACACTTCAGTCTGTGAAATATCAGATAAGATCAACTTGTACATATGTATATTTGTATAGTATTTAGTTCTATTTTTGTGCTTTCATTTTTATTTTTTTCACCTTTATTTTTGGGTAACATGACTCCATGGCCCAATAGCATACTTTAAGGCACTGGAAATTTTGGTTTCTACTCCCCTCTACTGTTCCAAGTTTTCAACTAAAGGAAGTTCCCCAATTGGAGCCAGCTGTTGTCCCCCAAAAAATATCAGTCATTTTTTGGACAACATTTGAACTATTTTGGCCCCATAGGCAAAAATTATCTCTTCCCTTCCCAAAAATTGTTCTATGCATTCAAATTCTCTATTTTTCAAGTTTTTCAGAAAACTACGAACTCTGCAGGTCCATTTATATGGATTCTATAGGCCATATCTATGGACTCCACTAGTTCTATGGACTCAAATCTATGGACTCCTCTAATTCTATGAACTTGTTTCTATGAAGTCTACAGGGTGGAACTACGGACTTCACAAATGGTTTCTACGGACTCCGCCAGCTAGATTTCTACAAACTCTTTCAAAGTTAGAGAAAACTATAGACTTGGTTTCTACATACTCTACAGGTAGACTCAAATATATGGACTCTCAAGACCTCAAAACTATGGACTATGTAGGAAAGAAATAGGTTCAATACTTAGTCATTTTTTCAATCGGGAAGTTCAAAGGGGTCTTTCAAGAGCCTGAAGGACAAGTGACCTTGTGGAGGGCACTTAGGAGCCAAAGTGGACCATTGCAAAAAAACAAAAGGGAAATGAACCAAGATGAGTGCCCTTATGGAGGGCAGTGAGCAAAAATAGACAAAGAGAATTCCTGTGGAAAGTGAACCAAGGACAAACAACCCTTGCAGAGGGAAGATAGGGAACAGGTGAACCATTTTAAAGACTAAGTGAAGAGCAGGGAATTCTTTCAAAAAAGTTCCCACAGAAAAGTAAACAAGGCACAAGTCCTTAAGAAACAATGTCTGAAGGAATTCCTTCAGACATTTTATCCAAAGAAATTCACTCGGGGAGAAAGCATGACAGAAAGTAAAAGCCCACCAAAAGAAAGAATGAAGGAAAGGAACAATTCTTTTGGAATTTTGTCCAAAGAAAATCCCGAAGCGAAAGTCCGCTGATGAAGACAAAACCCACCGAAGAGAAAGAAGCCCAAAGGCCATCCGAAGACCACTCGAAGGGTATGTGCCCTTGTGGTGGGCTCTCACCAAGAAAAATGAACCATTTCTCAAAACCTCGAAGGGCAATTCCCCTCTAAGAAGGACAAAATAAGAATGCCAAAGGAATTGCCAAGGAGATCGATGGGCCTGAAGATGTCAAATTCAGGGTAGCGAACTAGTCTTTGGCTTTCAAGTGATGACAGGCCTAAAAATGTTAAATTCACAGAAATGAAATAGCCGTTAATCTTGGAAATCTAGAATGCAAACCTGAATGTAAAAGGCCAAAATGCCAAAGGAAAAAACCATTAATGGAAGAGTGTAAGGAGCCATCAAGATCAAAAGAGATAGCCTGAGAGCTCAAATTGCACAGATAAAGACGAAATATAGCAAGGAAAGGGGGAATGATGGAGAAAGATCAGAAATATCCATGCATAAGATATGTTTCTAGAAGGTAAACTAGCCCACTAGGTGGACATTAGAAGAGCATGAACATTCAATGGCATGGCCCATTTTTTTGCATCAAGTAAATCAAACAGTTACACGCACATCAAGAAACACATCAGGTGGCCCATATTAAAGATCGACGCTCAATTCTAGCATAGCCCATGCACATAATTTAAAATGCATTAAAGGCATTGAATGCATTGTAACACATTTTTTGAAACAAAGCACCCAAGTCTTTCTTGGAGCACTATATATTGGACTCTCTCTTATTTTTTTAGGGATCTCAGTCTGTAATAAAAAAAACTCTGCCCAAATTGAAATACATTACTGAGACTTTGAGCTCAGATTGTTGATCATATTTCATTATTTGAATAAGAAAACAAGTGACTTTTTAGACTTTGTTTTGGAACAACTTGGTTATGGGGGAAATTGTTCTTATGTCTGTTTCCTTAATACATTTTTTGTCCATTTGATTAAATAAGCAGAGTTAGTGAAAGTGATCAAGAAGGTGTCATGAAGCTAGTTGTGGAGAGACTTTGTGATGCCACAATTGTCTTTAGTTTGTCTATTTTTCTATTCCTATGTAAAGGATCTTGGGATGATTTTGTGCCCTCATTATCCTTCATATTTTGTTTCTATGTAAAATACCTTGAGATGACTTTGTGCCCTCATTGTCTTCCATATTTCACTCTTTGGCAGTTGAGGAGGAGACTTTGTGCCTCATTTCATCCTGTTGTGTTAATGGGTCCTGTTACAATTACTTATCATCACCCAAAAGATTCCTTTTGTCTACTAAACAACACTTCTAAAAGAAGAGGAGTGTCTTCTGTCATTTCACCAAGATTTTTCCTTTGATTTTTGAACATCATCTCTGAAAAAAGAGATATGGATGGTTTATCCTACCCTTGAGTGTTATTTTCTATTTATATATATAGTATATAGCTCCTGCATATCTATAGGGAACCTCCCCTTGATGAGAGGAGAGATTTGTCTCCTTTTGATGTAGTAAACCTGCACATCTGGCCGACCAATTTCCCTATGATGTGGTTGAAGAGACTTATTTTTCCCATCAGTTAGCTGATCGACAAAATATTCACCCAACACTACCCATTTGGTGAAATATTCCATAAAATTAATAATGAATTTATATCCATCATAAAATAGGATTTATCTTGCCAATCAAATCAAGTCCCCATATAAAAAATGACCAAAAACTCATAATAGGTTTTAATTCTAGTGTAGGTACTTGGATAAGATTACCATGTTTTTGACAAGCTACACATTTTTGTACATGTTGGCAAGCATCTTGTTCCATGGTAGACCAATAATATCTAGTCTAAAGAAATTTCCTGGCTAGGGCCATTCCACTGACATGACCACCATAAATACCATCATGGACCTCCTTGATTATGAGAGAATCCTTTTCTAAGGTCAGGTATGTTAACAAAGTCCCATCATAACCTATGTAATATAGTATGCTACCAAGGATGGTGTAACGGAAGGTATGTTGGATGAAGACCTTGCACTGATGGCAATTGAGGTTTGGAGGTAAAATGTTATTGTGGAGGTAATTATAAATATCATCGTACTAGGGAAGACTAGCATCAAGAATAACACAAATTTGTAAGGAGCCATAGATTTATGAATTGGTAGGATCAGATGATCAATTAGAAAATCCCCTTTGAATATGCATTTAGGGAGATCAATTAAATATCTAATAGTGGCCATGGATTTAGCTACATTATTACTCCCTCTTGGCCCTTAATCAAACATGATAGTCTAAAAATTTTGCTTCAAATAATCTATGAATTACTTATAAGGGAGTAATTTTTTATCTTTAGTCTGGAGCTCATCATTAACTTGCTTGATTATAAGTTGTGAATAGTTGAATACTTGTAAATGTTGGATGTTCAATTGGATGGATAAGTGAAGGCCAACTATTAAAGCCTCATATTTAGAAATATTATTGGTGCATGGAAAAGTGAGGTAGAAGGCTTTTAAAATAAGGTTACCTTTTGGGGTAACTAGAAGGATTCATGCTCTTGATCCATGCATGGTAAAAGAGCCATCAAAATATAACTTCTAACCATTAGATTTTGAAGTATTCATTATAGATTCATCTGGGAAGGTTGTGGTAAGAGGCTCAGTCATGACAAGAGGTGTTTCTACAGGTTGATCTATTATCACTTGTCCTTTTATGGCCTTTTGATGAACCTATTCAATATCAAATTCACTAAGTAACATAATCCACTTGGCCATTCATCTTGTGAGGGATGATTTTGATAGTAAATATTTGAGAGGATCAACTTTAGCATTGAGTTGGACTTGATTGTTAAGCATATAATGCCAAAGTTTTTATGAAGTAAAGACCATGACTAAGCAGGCCTTTTCAATTAGGGTATAATTGAGCTCATAAGCTATTAAAGTGTGGCTAAGATAATAAATTGATTTCTCTTTTCCCTCACTATTGTGTTGTGCAAGTAGGGCACCTATCACACATGAAGTTGCTGAAATATACAAGAACAAGGCCCTTCTCATGATAGGGGGTGATAACACAAGTGGATTTGCTAAATACTACTCAAGATTATTGAAGGCCTATTAACATTTAGAGTTCCAACTAAAATTGGTCCCCTTATTCAAGAGATGAGTAAAGGGGTGACATTTATCTATGATATGAGAGATAAATCACCAAATATCTTACAACTTACCTTGAAGACTCCTAATCTATTTTATATTGTGAGGGGGAGGCATTTCCATAATAGCTTTGAATTTAGCTGGATCCACTTCTATGCCTCTCCTAGAGACGGTGAAACCTAATAAAGTACCCAAGGTAACACAAAATTCACATTTATAGGGATTTAATCTGACTTTATATTCACATATCCACTCAAATATTCTTCTCAAAACTACATGATGTTTTGTTCTGAGTCGGGACTTCCCTAGGATATTGTCCACGTAATCTTCAACTATATCATGCATCATATCATGGAAAATAACTGTTATTTTTGATTGATAATTAGAATAGGCATTTTTGAGACTAGAGGGAATGAATGGATAGTATAAGGTCCTCCATGGAGTGATGAAGGCTATTTTATGTTGATCTTTGATCATGATTTTGATTTGACTGTAGCCCAAAAAAGGTCAACAGGTGGCCGACGCTAGTTCTGTCAGAGAATTTGGGTGGACAGCGTGTTGAGAACGAGTCCAAGACACCCATCAAGAGGTCAGAAAGGGTAAGTAAGCCTCCAATTAGATATTCTCCTTCTTTATACTATTTATTGCTAACTGATGGTGGAGAACCAGAGAGTTTTGAATAAGCATTACAGGTGGAGTCCAAGAGTCAGTGGGAGCATGGCATGGTTGAGGAGATGGAGTCCTTGAGAGAGAACCAAACATGGGATTTGGTTGAGTTTCCAGCTGGTAAGAGGACATTGAAGAACAGATGGACCTACAGGTTGAAGGAAGGTGAGAATGGACAGATGAGATATAAGGCCAGATTGGTAGTGAAAGGATTTGCACAAAAGCCAGGTATTGACTTTGGTGAGATTTTTTCTCTTGTTGTTAAAATGACTTCTATAAGGGTTGTATTGTCTTTGGTTGCTTTTGAGGATTTGCATCTTGAGCAGCTAGATGTTAAGACATCATTTCTTCATGGAGATTTGGAGGAGGAAATATACATGGAACAGCCAGAAGGATTTGAGGTCAAGGGTAAGGAGAAGTTAGTGTGCAGGTTGAAGAAAAGCTTGTATGGCCTCAAGTAAGCTCCTAGACAGTGGTATTTGAAATTTGACAGGTTTATGACTGAGCATGGCTACAGTAGGTGTCAATCTGACCATTGTGTATATTTTAAGAGATTTGATAACGGTAGATATATAATTCTATTGTTGTATGTAGATGATATGCTGGTTGCAGGATCACACATGCAGGATATCTCTGAGCTTAAGGTGAAAATAGCTCAAACATTTGCTATGAAGGATTTGGGAGCAGTAAAGAAAATCCTTGGCATGAGCATTAAGAGAGACAGGAAAAATCACAGGTTGATATTGTCTCAAGAGGATTATGTGGACAAGGTGTTGAAAAGGTTCAATATGCAGGATGTTAAACCGGTAAGCACACCTTTGGCTGGACATTTTAAGTTGAGTAAAGAACAATGTCCTAATTCACATGATGAGGTAGAGTACATGAGTAAGGTTCCATATTCTTCCGCGGTAGGAAGTTTGATGTATGCAATGGATACCACTTGTTGGGGATCAACCAACAATGATTACACTTGTGAAAGCAATAAACGCGGAAATAAATCAGATAAATAAGTAACTAGAATGATAAATAGCACAGAACAAGAGATACAAGAAAACACCCTGAAAACTTGTATTAAAACTCTTTACAAAAGGAATACAATTGAAGAAACTTCTTTCTTCCACACCTCTCTCAGATGCACAAGATCTCTCACTAGATCTCTATTCCTCAAGAGCTCTCTCTCTCAAGTACAATCAATTTCAACAACCTAGATTGATACAACTCTGTACTGTCCTTCAAACATTCACAATGTTCTACTCATACAATTCAACTTACTAAGCTAATAAGATCTTTCCTAAATATAGAATTAGGAAACTTGAGCATGCACTTACAACAAACAGTTAAGCCTCTTGAACAAGGGCTCTAAAAACAATCTTGCCAATAATAGAAACGTGAACTTAAGACTAAGGCTTAAACTCATCATGTAAACACTCGCTTCTGTCCTCAGAAATAACATTCTGGACACACAGGTAACCGACGCTAGTTCCTGCCTATTTGCCTGTGACCGTCGTCGGTCGATCCTCTGCCGACGCCGGTGTTCCTCTAACTGCTCCTGATCGACGTCGGTCACTCCTGACCGACGCCGGTGACTGTGTAAACCTGAAACTATTTTAGTGTGCTCCTTGGTGAAGCTTTTAGCTTCACACCCTAACAAAAACCATCCATGAGAGATAACATTTCATATCCAACGATTGAATCCATGATCATATCAAAATTCAAAAGAGGAAAGTCATATTTGGGACATGCCTTGTTAATGACTTGGAAGTGTGTACAAATCTGAATCCCTCCTTGTGAATTAGCCATAGGAACAATATTGTATATCCAATCAGAATAATCAATGGGCTAGATGAAGCCTGCTTCCAAGAATTTTTGTAGTTCTTACTTAACTAGTAAGGCCACTTTAGGGTGCATCTTTCATATTTTTTGCTTGATTGGTTTAGCATTAGGATGAACAACCAAATAATGCACAACTAAGGAGGGACCAAACCCAGACATGTCATAATTATACCATGCAAAAACATCTATAAATTCCTTAAGAAGCTAAATAATAATCTGACACTCTTCAGGTGTGAGAGTTGCCCCCAGTTTGATGATTTTGGGATTTTATTGAGTTGCAATGTTAGCTTAGATCACCTCTCAATGAGAGAGGGTGAATGATATTTAAGATAAGGGACCAATGACTGATTTTGGATATTTGAAGTGAAACCATCCATAAATTATATGTATATTTCGATGTATTCTTCTGATTTATATGGAAATTCTTTTGGTTTTTGAGGTGACTTTTCTTATTCAGACTATTCTTCTTCACTTTGGTCACATATATATTTTTTTCCTTGAAATAAGCCAATTTACAAATATTAATAGAAAAGCCTTTCTTATGGTCATCAAAAGGCATGGAATCTCAAGCTCCCAAAAATTCTAAGATTGCCTCATCATTTTGCAATATATCAAAGGATGAGTCTTGATGATGATCCCAGTCAATCAAAGAGGGATAGTAGAGGGATATGTTTATGGTGGAAATAATGGTGATAAGAAAAAGGTTTGTGGTAGCAAGATCCTTGTAGTGACTATAAACAGAACCCTTTTCACTTTCTTCATCAAAAAGAGACTCCTCAAGGACCGTAGCAGTATCCATAATAATATTGTTTAAGTCATTGTCAAGAATTTTTTACCATAATCCAAGATATTATGGACTTTCTTGAGTTGTTATGGGTTTAAGCCTTCCTTGCTCATGTCTCCCTAGTCCTTTCCCTTGATAATGCATATTTTGTAATATTTTCTGGATGCGATGGTATCTCTTTCTAGGAGATGTGAGGGCCTCATATTTTGGAATAAGCCATGATTCATTTGATCATCAATATATTATTATGATTATAGTCCTAAACTAGAAAATGCCATTGGTCATAATTGATAGTTGATAGGATTGGTCTTCCACATAACTAAGGACCCATAACTATGTGGGGAGAGAGGTAAGTAACTTGCACAAAAGGATTTATATTCATATTCCTCGTAACCAATAGATGTGATTTTTACTTTAGGTAGTAGATCTGAAATAGGCATACGCTTATTAGGGAATATATATTTAGCAGCTATTGGGATTAAAATGAAATTATTCATGCTAGGACAATAATATAAATATTGGGATTGATCTATTTGGCAACTATGAAAATGATCAATTTACCTAGGAATGGTGACTTATATGCCTAAGTGGGGAAATTTTAGACATTGATGAAGAGTATATGGGATAGCTTGCATTGTATGGACATAGGGATGACCCAGTAGCATATTATATGGTAAATCAACATCCATAAATTGAAGTAGGTTTTAATGGACCATATGTCCCATAACAATGGGAAGGTAGACGGTGCCTATGATTAATTGTCATCATATGATTTTATCATGATAAAATTAGGCCTTAAAGAAGCTTCAAAATAGCCTAATTTCATTAAGAAATCAAGATTACATAATTTCAATGCAGACCCTCCATCTATGAGTACCTAAGGAATGCGGTGATTGGATATGGAGACTTCTATAAATAAGGGGTAGTTATGATGGGGAACAATAGGAGGCATGTCCTGGGCACTAAAGGTGATTTTATAAAAAGGGGATAAATGAACAACTAATGCCTAGAATTGATTGGTGTTAATATCTTTAGAGACCTTTAGGTCATTCAAAACCTGATTGAGTATCTCTCGATTCATAGGGGATATTTTTAGAAGTTCCATTAACAAAATTTGAGTGGGTGTCTTCTTAAGTTGTTGAATTATATAATAAGATTTATTTAAAGATATCAAAACTTTTTTAGAAATATTCCATTTTTGAGATGTGGAAGTAGATGGGTTCTTTGGGGGTACCCCAAGAATTATGATTTTACTACATCCGGTAGTAACCACATAATTAGTAGTGGCTCAATTAATATTTAATATGGTGAGTGATGGTGAAGTAGGCTATTGAGGACTATGGATTTTAATGGTGTTGACATAGTGATATGGAATGGCATGATAGTCAGTGTGATTGAAAGAGGAGTCCTGATCCTAGTCTCTTGGTGGCTTCTTATTTCTCTAACCATGCTTGGGTAGGGGTCCTGATAAATGACTAGCTGCTAATTTGTAGATTGATTTGGAGTACTCTCCCCTTCTATTTCAATATCACCCTTTTCAATGAGGTATTTAATATAATTATTTAATTGTATACACCTCTTTATTTCATGACTTTTGACTATGTGATATTTGAATAATTCATCCTTGTGGTACCAATCAGGGCAAGGTTGATGATCATCGAAATGTTAGATTTCAAAAAAAGTGATTATGTTAGTAGCAATCAATTATTCAAGGACTGTTTCAATGGGCACTCCAAGACTGGTGAAAGGTCTTTTTCTAGTTTGAGGCTTTGGTTTACCTCATAACACTTGAATAGAGGAGATATTATGTTGATCTATGGGATTCCTCTTTTATACCAGTTTAACATGTTGTTTGGAATCTATAACCCCATACCCACAACATTCTTATTCTTGTTGAAAATTTTTGACTTGCTCGAAAAGGAATTATCTTGGTTTTGATTGTGTTCTTTCGAGAATATAATTTAATTATTCCCTTTTTAATGAGTGACTTTTCAATTTTCATCCCCTTTTCACTAATTTCATCAAAAGTTTTGGCACATTAGAGTTTCAATTGATATTTTAGCTCAACATTAAAATTATCAAAAAATATTTTGGATAGCTCTTTTTTGGTACTATGTATCAAAGGCATCTTGCTAAACTTCTCCATCATTGTAAGAAAGATGCCAAGCTTTTGCCACTGTTCTATTTAGTGTTGTATAGGTATATGATGGAGACATCATGTTCAATAGTGAGTGAGAAATGCCTTACAAATTGTTTAGTTAATTCTCCAAAACTATATATTGACCCCTTTGGTAGATACATGAACCATTCTAGGGCTGGTCTAGTGAGACTTTTTGGGAAAAGTATTAGAAAGTAGGCATATTCATATGAAAATTCATGACAAGCCACATAAAACTCGTGTACATGGTCATGGGGATCACCTTTTCATTTATATTTTTGAAACTTAGGTACCTTAAAGTAAGGTGGGAAAGGTATTTGAAAAATTCTCATATCTAAGGGAGAAGAGCAAAAATCTCTGTACTTATATTTCATTGTTTGTTAGAATGGGTTAGTTTGTTGGAGAGTCTCCTTCATCACTTTCCATTCTTATGAAAATGTTGGGTCCCCAAGGTGATTAGAGGCTTAGTCATGACTATTATGGGGTCTATTGGAGTTGTGGATATTTTGGTGGGGGGATGATGGTCGTTGATTTTTTACATGAAGTACAAGATCTTTTGTTGTGTAAGTTGATCTAGTCAATCCTCTATGATCATTTACCTCCTATTAGACTCAATATAGTTATTTTATAGTGGTGTGGGTCATTCTTATTCTTCAAATTATTAGTTCATACCTTCCTCCTCTTTGAGTACTTGATTGGTGTGTGTATGTTGATGTGATGTATTGGGTTGGGTAGAGGGATGGACTAAGTGCTAGGAAATTATGGTCAAATATTGAGGGTAGTGTGCCCCCCATTTCAATGGCTCGGGATAAAACTTGGTTATGGTTTTCATAGATATATTGGTCTATTAGGTTCCTAATGTCATCATTATGGATGGGATGGAATTGGCCATCTTCTCCTCCAGGAGTGTGCATATCACTATATGAATTGTCATGATCCTGAGTTTGAATACCTAAATTCCCTAGTGAATCATTGTCTTGGTTGGAATCTTGTCCTATCTTGAGTTATTGGGCATGGGTTTGGATCACCATATTAGATGAGGAAAGTGGAGATGTGATGAGGTGTGATAGGTGATGCAGAAGTTTTTAAATACTAACTTGGTCTAGGAATCAAATCTCATAGTGGTCAAAGAATGTGGTGATTTTTAGAAAGGGATGTGAAGATTGGAATGACTAAGAATTACCAAAAGACAAAGCCTTGTAAGATTCCAATCTATAAATAATGGAAGGGGATGATGGGATCAAATACCTTTTACACTAGCAAAGTGGTGATTGGATGGGTGCTAGGTATGAAAAGGCATTGATAGGGAGAAGTGATGGGTGCTAGATTAAAATCTTGATAAGGCTATGTAAGTTGATAATACCTAGTCCAAAGATTTATAAAGTGACAAGACCACTAGAATTTGGATCTAAGACTAAATATAGTATTCATGGATAATATGAGACAGGTGGTGATGCGAACAATGAGGTATGGACGATGGTGGATATCGGCTGTTATTTAGGGAAAGGAATGTGAAGATATAGGATGGATATTGCTTAAGATAGTGAGATAGATATGAGGAGAATGGAAGATATAAGATGGGTGTAAATGGATGGAAGATGAAAGATATAAGATAGATATTATATGTTGTTTAGGATAGGGAGTGGAAGATATAAGATGAGTGGATGATATAGGATGGGTGTGATTTGGGATGATGGGATGGATATGATGATGGGGTCTGAGAATGGATATTAACCTAAGGGTATTTAAGGTATTAAAAATAAAAAGGGTCTGGCTAACTTGATTTAGAAACAACATGGGTCTAACATGACACACAAATAATACATGCAACAATAAGCCCTAAGCTAGTAAAATGAAAAGGGTGTTTAACCTAATGCTCACACCATATAAAAATTTCATGGTTGAGGATTTAGGATGGTGACCCATTATGGAATCAAACAAACCTTCTCAACCCCATCTGCACTTAATGACTTCTTAGGAGTTGATCCTGACTTTGACAATAAAATGCCTATTATGTCCAAAAGATCCTATGCTGGGTTTGCATAAGGGTTTATAAGGGACTCCTTGATATACATGAGGTTAAAGTGGGGCCCAAGTTTGTATAGGATTATATCTACCCACTTTATGTATTGGATCTTAAATGCCCCTCACTCCACAAAACCTTTTATGGGGAATTCCACTTTAATGCCTAATGACAACTCTCTTGATTTTTATACTCTATTAGAACATGGAGTTTGATCTAGTGCATGGTGATAAAATCCACATCACCAAACACTAATTATTAAGCCCATACATGGGGATGAATTCTACGTCACATGTTATCCTAGACTGAAAAAGGGTAATAAACATGCAAACACAATTAATTTTTCCCAATTAATTACCTATGTGAGGAAAAATTAATATATACAATCAAGTCACACAATAAGCAAATATATACAAGAAATGAAACTAAAATGTTATAATTTTGGCATCCCTCTTGAAAACATAAAGGTTAGGAAAATAAAATGGGGTGTCTTGATCTTGAGAGGTCCTATACATAGGGGTTAGTAGTTTTATTTACTACAACACCTCAACTCCCTTGCAAAATCACAATTACATAGTCAATCAGGAAAAAAATCATAACCATAAACTAAAAAAATGTAACTCCAAGGAAAAATCATAGATTGTGAGTTACGATATTTCAATAGACAGCTAACTATGATAGTTCTCCTGCAAAACCATGATTGTTATAGCAAAATCACAATTTGCTAAAGCAAAATCACAATTCCCAAAATTTTAATATTAGCATTTTTGCATCAAAATGGAAACAAATTATAAAATTTTAAAATTTATCTAATATAGATGAATACTAGTGAGATGATTAACTTTTAGAATGTTCCTAAATAGACAATTTAGCTAGGAAATTTTTAGCTGTGACAGATTATAGCTTTTAGACTGTACAACTAGAATGTTCAAAAAGATTTTATTAGATGATGATATATCCTAAATGTAGGCATAATGATTAAACTATTCACTCTAATGATTTGTTAAAGATGAGGCAAAATGACTTAGACTATACCCAATTTCTTCCTAAACACAAAAGCACTATTTATACTATAAAACTGCTAATATCAGGGCAAAATTGCAAATCTAAGAGTTGTGATATTGCAATAGGGTTTTAACTAGGTTAATGTTGTATTGTTTTTTCTTTTATTTTCATTGCTCTTCTTCTTCTACCTGTTGACCTATGCAACAAACTCAAAATATTTTTTTCAAGCATATAGTTAGGTGAAATGATCAAATTCTAAAATACTTAAGATGGAAAAGAGATAGTATTGGTTTATCAAGGAGGTCTTATAACCATTTAACATAAGCTAAGAAATATTTATTTGGAAATAAGAAAATTATAGGTCAAAGTTTTACCAGTTTATCCAAGATATGAATAGCATAATTTACAATGGCAATACCATGATTACTAGGTCAAGGTTATGAGTGAGAAAGTTGCAATATTATTGTTTGTGTATGAAATGTCAAATGCTTGATTAATTCTTATGTTCCCTACACATAGGAGGTAAAAGACACTTCTAGGCAAAATAAATTGAACAATAATATCTTTTAGACATGTTAGAAATAGATAAGGAACAAGGATATAAAACAAACTAGAAACTTGGCAAAAACGTGACTCCACCTACAAAATTGCTATTACTAGGTCAAGGTTACTACTTTGCAAGTTAAAATATTATGCTTCAATATGTATGAACTAGTTCTTGAGCCAACCTACTTTTTCCCTGCACATATAAGATAGGCATAACCAGGATGTTTTTGCATAGATATTAAAGTCAGCAAAAGGAGATGAGTGATATTATGTCAATCAAATAGTGCAAAACCGTGATCCCACCTACAAAACTATGATTAGTAGGGTAAGATCATTATTTTTGAAGTAACAATTTTGCATAAAAGAAAACCTTGTAGAAAATTAAAATTTTAGTGGTTAAGACTAAATGTAACTCAATATTGTTATTTTATATGCAAAACCATGACTTCAATATCACAGATACTAGTGCAAAATTACAAATCACCTATACATGATAATTTTTCAAAATCTAGTGTTCAATTCACATCTAGTTATTCCTGCAAGCTTCCAAATTACTTCCAACAAGCTTAGAGGTTAGTTTAGGGAGTAAACTCTTACCATGGTCACCAAAATGTAACCTAAATTTTAGATTCACTCTATTTTACTATTCATAGCAATAAGAAACTAAAATCTAAACAATATTAAATAGAGGCTATTAAAGAACTAATTAGATTGTCATGAGAATTCTCACCATTATTTTACCTCTTTCTAGCTCCTATCCAAGATTGCCAAATAAATTTGTGATGCAAAATAGTTGAATATTGGATTGATTATATTTTCTTGAGAATGGCTTCCAATGAGCTTTTGAGCTTGATAATGGATTTTGACGAAGATTATATGGATGCAAAAGAGATGGTTATGGATGCAAGATGGCAAGATGGCTCCAATTTTTATATGTTGGTTTCATGAAGGGAGTTGGCTTAGTTATATAGGAAATGGAGGGAATAATCAGTGACTCAAATTTAATTTTGAACTATTGAAATCAATGACCAGGGTATTTCCAAAGAATTTTAAATTTCTTGGAAATCTTTAGAATGGAGAATTCTAGAGAAAAAGGGATTAAAATAGAGGATATTTATAGAATTATCCAATTCTAGAAATCTCTGTTAGGTTTACGGGTTTAGGAGTAGCTAGTTAGTAGGGTGGTAGATGAGTAGGTAGAATAAATTGTCTTTTTAAATTGACAAGTAACTTAAGAGGTAGGTTAGTAGATAAATAAGTTTAATTAGTAGATTAATGACATGGATTAATTGGTTGTGAGATAGGACAAGGTTTGTGGAATATAGGAAAAAAGGAATAAATATTAGTTAATTAGCTATGAAATATAATTTTATATTAAATTAGAAAAATTAATATAATTGTTAGAGTAAATAAATTTAAGTGTATACATTTATTTTTTTTAAATGAAATTAAATTAAATAATTTATTTATTTTAATTAATTATAATTAGAAAAAAAAATCTATATTATAATATTGTTCTTCTTATAAATGATTGTGATTCATTTAATATTAACTTCTTTCACACATCACAATATTTAGTTGATGACCAAACCTTTCACATCAAAAACTTTTATTAGTATAATATCTACACTATGATAATATTATGTTTTTTTATTAAAACAATAATCTTATATTTTAAATATACAATTTAATAAATTCTTAAAACAAAACTTAATATTTAAATGTATTATATCATTCTTTTTTTTTAAATTGAATATTTATTTATATTTATATATATACTTATATATTTGACAGCATATATATAATAAATTTATTTCTTTTAAATATAATTATATAAATTACGAATTGAAATTGATATCTTATACTTGCCCATCAAAACCAAACAATACCTATAAACAAGTTTGATATAGGAAACTTAGAATTATGTTTGATTAGGTTCTATATTAAATAAACCTCCTTAAATATAGTAAATATGAAAAGATGAAGACCAAAAAATTGAGCCGTGTGATAAGAATCCCACTTAAGACAGACCAAACAGATATGACAAGTGGCTTGTATGGAACATGAACAACTTATTTAATTGAATATATATTATAAAAATGTTACTTCTTACCCTCTTTATTTAAAGGTTGTATAATGGTTACTCCTTACCAATAAATTATTTAAAATTGGTTTTATATAAAAAAATATAATAAAAGTAAAATGTAATAGTAAATAATATATTGAATGATTTAATTAAAAATATTGTAATATTCTCATGTATTTAATTTGATAAATTTGATGATTATTGATAAGATACATTTTTAGTAGTATTTTTAGAGATATAATAAAAAGTTTTATTAATGTTGAGTACTAAAAAAAATAAACTCGATTTTTCATGTTTCTTCATTCTTATATTAATTAAATAAGTAGTATAATAAAATAATTTAAAAAAAAGAATATTATGTTTTCTAACATTAAACTTAATATGCATAAAGTATTAAATCATGGAAATAAAATATTTTCCTTGTGTTACATATATATCCTACAAAATTATTTTTTTATCTATATAAAATTATAAAAATAATTTAAAAGGATAATAAGTGTTAAAAGACAAGACATGAATGCAAATAATATGTGAGATGGACATAAATATATAATAAAATGCCAAACATGCTTTTAGAATATTGCATACATATTTTTACTATTGTTGTATTGTGGGCAAATAGTAATCTAGTAATTATATCTATTAGATAGTTAAGCTAAAATCCAAAGTGGTTGATGTTATCCGTAGGTCCTATGTTAGTGGACAGTGTTGGATTATATTTTACTAATTTTTAAGTCCTTGAATTTTGGTCATACATATATAAATTAATAATATGCATTCTAAATTTTTTATTGGCTCAACAAAAATAAGTTATGTGAAGTGTCGGACATGATGTATACTTGTCTTTTCCATTTCAGCTAGCAATTAATTCTAAGAGATTTTTTTACCAATTTTTATGTTGTAATGATGTTTTTTGTGATAATGTATTATAATGTGTCAGTTTTTAAATGAATTTTTATTTATAATATTAATATAATTAAAATATTCCATAATAATTTGTAGACGAATATTTTATAAAATTTGATAATAAATTTAGAATTGATAAAATATTATATTTTTTGAAAAATTTTGATTGGTTATAATAAAAAATATATTTGCTCAACTAAATCTTATAATACTCTGCAGGACAGAAACTAAAAATATTGCACGAATCCTTAATAATTTATTTTTAATATTTACCCACACCATCCTAACCAATCAATTATTTACTCCATTCTCCTTGTTGGTTGCAAATAAATTTACAGATAATATTTTATTATATCCCGACTTTATAACTAAATTACATGGACTAAAAATGTAGACTGAAGTGGTATTATATAACATGCAATAGAAGGGAGATCTTAAAAAATTAGGAAAATAAATAATATAAGATGGTGAGTAGGTTAAGTTTGTTTGTTTACTTGTTTTTTTTTTTTTTTTTTCGTTTTTTTTGTTTTTTTTTTAATATCATTTCACATGTATTTTAACCTAGTATGTTTGAAAAGGAAAAACAAAACATGATTAAGAAGTTGCTATGAATTTAGAATATTAAACTTTTTATTTTTTACAAATTAGCTTTTCCTTGAATTTATAAATTCAAAATTAAATCAAATGATTCTTAATATAAATTTAAGAGTTTTCATTAATTAATTAATTATATATATATATATATATATATATATATATATATATATAATATGGATGGACCTTTTCCTATGGTAAGATTTTAATTAAATTTTTACATGATTTGATGGAAGTTATATCAAATAGGGGTTAAAGTTTCTTTTTTAAATAGAAAATTGGTATAAGATTTTTACATAATTTATTTACAAAGATTTTAAGTTTATATATATATATATTTAAATTGGTTAAATTTTTGAATAAATTTAAGTAGGCTCTTCTAAATTAATATTTTAAAATCAATATATTTTTTATAAATTTAAGTTTATTTTTTTAAATTTTATTTTAATCTCAATCTCTATATTAATATTGGTAGTAATGAAATAATGATTTTAATTGTTTATATTAATGATTTTTCTATCTTCAAAAGTGGAGTCAATATAATTCAATAGGTGAAATGTGATATTTTTCTAATTTCTAAACTATAGATATAGGTCTCCTATATTATTTATTTACGTGTATAATTTCATAAATATGATCATGTTATTTTTATGTCACAAATTAAATATTTCAAATCTTTTTTTGAAAACTTCAAATGAGTGAGTGCAATCCAACATCTACACCTATAGAAGTTGATATAAAACTCCCAACTTACATTGATTCTCGAGATCAATCAATAAATCTGTATATCATCGATTGGTTAATAGTTTGTTCTATCTTATTCCTTGAGAAAAACTATAGTTTGTAATAAGTTAAATTTATTTATTCATATTTAAGCCAAAAAAAAAAACATTAAAAAAAGTCTTTCAATATGTCAAAGAAAGTGTATCATATATCTAAATAATTTGTGTTATGTGCATTTATTGATTTTCATTGAATTGAATCAATTAAAACCAAAATGTATACAATTATATATGTATTCACTCTTGGTTTAAGATTAATTTACTAGCATAACAATCTATAATATAATTTATAATTATTTACCAATGAGACATATTAAAATGTAAATATGAGTATAAGTTTTGAGATAATGTGGTTATTGAGCATATTAGTTGATCTTCAATTCAATAAAATAATATTAACTTCACTTTTTTATGGTGTAATTAGAGTGTTCTCAAAATGGTGAAAAATACAATTTATTATGTCATGATTAATCATATTAAATTTGTTCATCATTACAATTAATAATTAATCAATAATAAAAACATTTAATCTTTACTATTTTCTAACAAAAAAATATATAAATAACATAATAACTAAATCCTTTAACAAAAATAAATTTATTAAATTTAAATGTAAATTTAAAATTATATCTAATTTTATAGTTAAAAAAAATATTAGATAAATTAGAATATACTTATAAAAAAATGGATTTTTTTATTTTCTAAAATAAATATATTGATTCATCTATTCAAAGCATATAATCTTTAATTTGTTTGTGTATTACATATAGAGGTACAATGTATTTATGAGGTTTCAACATGATATATTTCAATTATATTTTTCAATATAACACGACTTATGCTAAAAAGTTAATAAAATCAGTACTTTATAGTGTGCATCAATATTTAAAAGTTGGACATGATCATTTAATAATTAAAATTAGAAATGACAAAAGTTATTCAAAATAAAAGGAATAAAACAAAGTTTTACGAAACAACACACTAACAAATGAACTTAGATTTGTACCTAGAGTAGATCAAGAGCATAAAGTGTAAGTATAAAAATCGATTTCAATAAGAGTGAATGCATCACTATCCATGGTTAAAAAGAAACTAGAGGAACATAAAAATGATACACTTAAAAGATAATATTAATGAGAAAGATTATTCAATAGTAATGAATATTGAATAAGATACTTCATATGATAGTTAATATAATTTAATCTTTAGATACTTCAACACCATTTAATTTTCTAATTTATTTAATGATTTATCTTATATTTTTTTAAAGAAATATTATAATTTATTTAATTATAAATATATTATTGAATAGTTTTGCTTATCCATTACTTATATTTATAAATAAAAATTATTTATTTTTATTTTATTTTATTTTTATATTATTTAGGTCTTTAAATAATTGTTTTTTTTTATTTTTCTTTTTCTCATTTAAAATATTTGATCTTTATTTACTTTATTTTTTTATTCTAATTTTTTTATTTTCTCATTTCATGTATACTTTGACTTATGCTTTACATTTTATTGATAATCCAAATTGCTTTTAATTTGATTTCATTAGAATTTTTTGTTTCAATATATATTCTTTATTAGCTTTTCTTCATATTAATACTTTCTTATGTATATTTATATTTCCTTGATTCAAAATAGTATTTTATAAATCTCATTTTCTTTATAATACTTCCTTCCTATGTTTAGTTTCCCTTTATCCTAAAATTTCATAAGAAATTATTAATTATGAATGCATATTTTGGCAATAGGTTGGTATTAGAGCATTTTTTTCTACCCTTCCTCCTGATTTCATGATTCATATGGATTTATTACAAATTGATCTTTTTTTATCAATTGTTGTAAATATTTTTCATGTGTTTTTTATAAGATGCAATCGTGGATTAATATGGTTTTGTTATGTTTCTCTATTTATAAATTATTATTTGAAATTATAGAATATGTATATATTTTGATTGAATGAGAGAAAAATATTTCATGTATTAGTTCATGCATAGATATATAGAAACATATATATACAAATATATTAGTTATTCATATGTTAAAAAATTATATAAGGGGCATGTGGTTGAATCAACTTGTGTATTAAATGAAAAAGAATGATCTACTTGCCTCTTATCTCTAGCCTATGGGATTACAAATGCTTTGGACATGGTATTTCATACCCTTGTCTAGGCCCCGATGCTAGACTTTTTCCTCAAGTCCTCATGCTCTTAATAATTAATATATTTCCCTAGCATATGTACAATGTTATTTTAGCCACATGGACTCAGTGAGTAAGGTTTGAATAACCATATCACTTTCAAGTGGGTGCATAGTTGCCTCATCTCTTTATCTACCTATCTCCTTAATTAATGTTTATAATGAAGCCTTGAGATAAGAGATGTGTGTATGTGCCTATGTGACTCATACCCATGCATGTATGATACCTTCTCATGTCTCAATATGTTGTATACTTACATCCTTTATCCTAGTAGTTTTCTAAAGTATATTATTTTATCCCATTTGGATGGATCAAATTTTTAAGCTTGCCTTCCTTCTTCATAGTCATCTCACTTTATTATACCCATAATGCCTTATGGTTTGTCTCAAGTTAGCCTCTAGGCCATTTCCACTATAATGATGGTTCAATCATCCACTATCATTATTTCATATTAATAAAATAATATTCAATTATTTTCAAATCATTAATCAAATAAAATAAACTAAACATTTTTAACCTACTCACATGGGTCTCCTCTCCACCAAATTAGGTCTTGCATGGCTTAGACTGGAGAAATCACAATTGGTTCCTCTTCCAATCTCTCTCCTCCCCACTAATTAGGATCCTATCCATGGTCTAATCCATCATCATGATGCCCTCCTTTTCATGGTATTATCCCTCAAGATAATCCTCCTCCTTTGATGGTAATAGTGGTCTTAGGAAAAATCTAAGCCACCATACCCTCCATCCCTGTGAGGTTCATACATCATTGACCCAAAGGTTTAGATTCCTCTAATACTCCTCCCCACCATCTATGATTCCTTGTTCCTAAAAGGGAGGCAAGTTTCATTCACTATCCCTCCAATGGAATATTTATGTATTACACTAGATAAAAATGGTTGGGGGAAAATCCCATGTCAATTTATATGTTTTGGTACTCTTTCATACTGAAATTTCTCAATGGTGTCCAAAAATTTCCATTAGTGTCATTTGCTCCATCACTTTTGTATTGCATCATCATCCTAGCCTAGTGATTTAAATATGGCCTCTTGGTGATGTTTATCTCCCTAAGATGGTCTAATATCCTTCATAATTTTGAGAAATCTAGATCTCGATTCTTCTTCGACATTTTTAAATACCATCTCCATGTTATTGGTCTCTTTATATCCTTTAGGTAAGTGGATACGTTGATAAAACTATTCACTAAAAGGTGATCACATGCTAAACACTATAGAAGTGTACAAATTTCAATCCATATAACATGTGTTTATTAAAAAAATATAGAATAGAGGATCTTGTATAAGTGGTCAATAATGCTTCATCTCTAGGTGTACATGGTTTTCCTCTCATCCATTCCTTCACTATGTGATGAATTTTGTATGCACATGAAACTCCTCCTATTTCGTTCTCATCAAGGAAAATCAATGCTATATAATATAATTTAGACTTTGTGGTGAATCTCCTAGAATTACATCCTTTAGATGTGATCCCCCTCCAATATCAAGATCCAAGGGTCTCTCTATGTAGTATTCATGAGTATTTGTCTAATTTATCTCATTCAAATCCTCAAACATCACTTGTATACCCCTTTTACAAAGTCTCAATGTCCTACACACATCCTATATGTCCATTGTCATTTACCTTATTATAAAGCTTAATGTATAAGTGTCATTATTTCATTACTCAGCCAAATCGATAAGCATATATAGGTAAAAGTTCATCATGATAGGACATGATATGTGGCTTAAGATAATAGCATCTAGATATTCCTATGTAGACTCAATCAACCATAACTTATGTATTGTCTTTAGTAAAATAATATGACATCACTTTCGCATTTGTATACGATCTTGAATCATAGTAAAAAAATATTATTTAAATTAGTTTTTTCACTAATAAAATATATTACAATGTCAAAATTATGAAGATGAGAGTGATAATTTTTTAAAAAATGCTATAACTATATAGAATTAACCACAACTATAAAACCATACAGTCTCAGTCATAGATGTATAGGGATAAAAAAGGGGAAAAATTATCCCTTCTATATAAATATTTTTAATTTTATAAAATGGAAAAAAATAAAAATAAATAAAATTTAAAATAAATTATCAAACTAGACTACTCAATTTTTATAGTAAAATCCTTCACTCGGTTGAATCGGTGAGCCAAGATCATAAAATCCCCATGACATCAACTCTCTTTTAATACTTTATTGCAAAGGTAAAATGTAAGAATAAGGTTAATTTATATTTTTTAATTTAATTTTATATATGTTTGGGAAAAACCCTAATTTGATGTTATAATTCATTTTCCACTACTTTACATGATTATCAAATAAGAAAATGATACAACATAATTGATTTTATATAGAGACTAGTGGTGTCATAGGGTAATATTAAATAATTATCAATGATTTATGACATGTTATAGCATATAATTATATGGGAAATATTATTATCTTTCTCAATATTTTATTTTTCACTATTTTATATGTTCTTAAATGCTGAAGGTGATTACCATATTCTAAATTTATCTACCTTATTAGTCCCTATCAAGGCATGAGACTATAGGAATCACTTTTTGATTACTTTTATAGCTCTTGGCTAATCAAAGAGCTCAAAATACATATCATGATAATATTTCAAAGTTTTGGCTAAATTCTAGGACATAAATATTGGCATATTCCTTTAGGCCTTATTTAGGAATATTTTACAAAGTTTAATGTAGCTTCATGTTGACTATTACAGATTGTAGTGATTTTCATGTTGTTGGGGCTATCCATATATAACTCCATATGAGTGGTACATATTTTTCATTTGAAAGGGTTAAAAATGCAATGCGATATTTATGTGTGATAAGATAATCTTGGAGAGTTATATGGCATGTATAGATAATATATTTAAAAAATAATTATGTCAAGGTAATCAGTTTTTCTAATTTATGTTCTCAACCTTAATAAATTTTACATGTTATTCATCAATGATTAACTTTAGTAATGACTCATTTGGTAGTGAAATATTATGGTAAACCACCAAATTTGCCAATCATATCACCATCAAATACGATGAGTCTATCATTTTTTGTTAGGCTAAATAGAAAAGCCAATACTTTGGGTATGCCAATAGTCCATGTGCTGACCTCTTCGGGCCTTATGACCATGGGACTATTGGCTTGGCTTGAGTCCCCTTTGGTCCTAGGCTCTTAGGACATTTCCATGTGGTGATGTCTTAGGGCCTTAGGGCCACAAGACTATTGGCTTACCCTGAGATGCCATAGGGTCCTAAGATGTTGTCATGTGGTGATGTCTTAGGCCAAGGGACTATTAAATTTCCTTGAGTCTCTCATAGTGCCAAGCTCCTAGGACATTACGATGTGGTGCCCTATCATTACCTCAAGGTCATGAGACTATTGACTTGGGCCAAGTCTACCATGGTCCTAGGCTCCCAGGAGGGTGCGTTATGGTGACATCTTAGGCCTTAGGGCCATAAGACTATTGTATTGCTTAGAGTCCCCCATGGTCTTGGGATCCCGTGACATCACCACATGGTGACCAATTGGGGCCATGGGATTATTGGCTTCCCTAGAGTCCAATAAAAAAATATCATAATCTAAAGAATTTAGAACCATTATATATTGTAGTTAATCCATTATTTCTTTCATATAACATAGGAAAATGAATATTACATTGATATAGGGTATTTTAATGTTGAAATATATACATATTCTCAAGAAAAGGGCCACATTTATGGCTATTATATCCATGTCTAAAAATGGCTTTTTGAACAAGATCATTTATAAGCATAGTGATGAGTTCCTAGTACCTGGCTCTCAAGATTTATCATGTGGTGAGATCTTGGGGCCTTGGGGCCATGGAACTATTGACTTGCCCTGGGTCCTCTATGGTCTCAGGCTCTTAGGACATCACCACATGTTGACCTCTTGGGGCCTCAGGGCCATGGGTTGATTGATGTGGCCTAAATTCCCCATGGTCCCAGTCTCTTGGTATGACACCACATGGTGACCTCTCAGGCCTTAGGGCCATGGGATTATTGGCTTGCCTAGAGTCCCCTATGCTACCAGGCTCCCCTAAAATTGTCACATGATAACCTATTAAAGCCTTAAGGACATGAGACTATTGGGTTACTGCTATGTATCTAGGGACATGATATATTAATGTATATGGGTTGATGGAGATGAAAACATGTGGCACACATGCTCCTTGGTTATATGGGTCCAATATATTAGGATAATAGAGTAACTTGTGGAATTAGTGTATTGGGTAATGGTTGGCCTAAATTGGGATTAATAAGTTACCCATCCATTGTTAGTTAGATAGAGGTCTATATAAAGGAGATGATTATCATTGTAAAGGTATAAAGTAAGCATTGAGTCTTCTATTGTAAGAGGATATTGGATATTGTCCCCTCAAAGAGACATTGTGGAGTTATTCCTTCCTAAAGGAGTATTTTATGGTGTTGCCTTACCTTAAGGGTATTCTATTTCTGCATACATTGATTATTTTGACATCTTGGTCCACTCACATATATTGTGTTGAGTTGATCTACATTATATTCTACATACTTCCTAATTATTACAAGTGTGGATCATAACAAGTGATATCAGAGCTTTGATTTGGGCAATTTGTGTGGAGCAAAACCCTAGTTTTTGGGAATCATCAATATATTTTTTTATGTTGTGAATTTTTACACAATTTTTTTACTAGTTATGAATAATATTTCAATGAAGTCTCAGTAAAATAATAGAGCCTTTTTTATTAGTTTTGAGGGATTTATTCATATTTCAAGGTTTGTACTCATTTCATCATATCTTCCTAAATATAATTAATTTTTTGGTGAATTTTTACTAATGATGTATCATAATACAGTAAAGATATTATCACAATTTCATATTTTTTTGATAGGTTTGGAGTGATTTATTGTAATTTTATGGTTTTTAATATATTCTCTCTATAGACCAAAATTTGTGGAATTTTTTCACAAATTTTTTATTGGAGTTCCACTATAATAAGACAAATATACAATAATAATTTGGGAATATTTTGATCAGTTTTGAATGAGTTATTGACATTTTAGGGTTTCATGAACCTTAATTTTTTTTGTGGATCATGAAGTTGCAAGTATTTTTAGGGGAGGATGATATTGATGGTAGATAATGGTGGATCCTTTTTAAGGAGAATAATACTCAAACAATTTTGTGGCAAACATAATTGTCTCTTTCTTTGTCTAGGCCTACACAACATTGGTTTAATTAGTTGAGCTTCACACAAAAGTATTCTTCATGGAAAAAATTGGAATAGGTCTTCCTAGATCAATGGGATATAAAAGAAAAAGAGCATGAAGAAGAGGAAGAAAATAATGATGGTAATGAAGAAGAGAATAAAGATGTTGAAGAAGAAAAAATAGGAGAAAAAAATAATGACAATGAGTAAGAACATGTAAGTGAAGAAGAAGAAGAAGAAGAACAATTGGATGATAAGGGTTCAAATAATTTGGCTTTAAAAAAATCCGAGTCAATTTTTCAATTTCATAGATGCATTCAAAATAAGAAGGTTGTTGTGTCCATAAACCCTACCAATAAATATAATTTCATCAACATGAATGTGGTGAATCATCTACATGTTCAAAAAAAGAATATCAAGGAGGTTCAAGTAGATGGTAAGAATATTTGAGTGTTTGAAGATTTAAAACTTATTATGGAAAATTATGTTTTGTATTTAGATTTTTATGCTTTGGATATGGATGATGTGGATATGGTTATATTATATACATGGTTAGAGACTTTGAGAACAATCAATATTAATGTTCAGAAGAAGTTTATGAAGTTTTAGTATAGGAAAACGAAGGTTACTTTACAAGATATCATAGTGGGAAAGGCACCAATAACAATCAAGGTAAATCATGAGGATGAGATTGAAATAGGAGATGAAGAGCATGTGAAAGATTCATATGAAGACATAGATGAAGAGATAATATAATCAATGCAAAACACTTCATCTACTCAAGAGACAAAGGAACCACCAAAGCAAAAGGTGGAAGATGTAGAAGAAAAGGTGGATAAGGTAAAAATATTAGAAAAAATTGAGGTATATAGACACCCACATCATGAGAGGAAACAATCATGGATCCATGTGAGGGAGTGTCATAATAACAAGAACTTTGGATATATAATAAATCAAAGTTATAATAACTATGGTTATGCATGGAATCCAAAGAATACCTACTATGGTCATGGATGGAATCAAAGTAATGTAGCGAAATATGGTACATGGAACCACAAGAAGAATAATTATGCATGGACACCAAAGTAGTACAATTATAATCATGGATGGAATTAGAGGAGCACAAGAGAATTTGGAAATAATCTTGGAGAGATATCACCTTCCAAGATCACATATGGATGGCTAGATGATCAAGATTGGAGACAAGTGTGCAGTGATTTGAGGCACACTCATTATTTGGTTTCTTCCTATGTTTCAAGGATGAAACATGTCAAGGAGTGAAGTAATTCTATGTATCTAGGGACATTATATATTAATGTATATGTGTTGATGGAGATGCAAACATGTGGCACACATCCTCTTTAGTTATATGGGTCCAATATATTAGGATAATGGAGTAACTTATGGAATTAGTGTATTGGGTAATGGTCGACCTATATTGGGATTAATAGGTTACCCATCAATTATTAGTTAGATAGAGTTCTATATAAAGGAGATGATTATCATCGTAAAGGTATAATGTAAGAATTGAGTCTTCTATTATAAGAGGATATTGGAGGTTGTCTCCTTGAAGAGACATTGTGGATTTATTCCTTCCTAAAGGAGTATTTTATGGTGTTGCCCTACCTTAAGGCTATTCTATTTTTGCATATATTGATTATTTGGACATCTTGGTATACTCATATATTGTGTTGAGTTGATCTACATTATATTCTTCATATTTTCACATTATTATATGTGTGGGTCATAACATTTACTCTGAGTCCCCTGTGCTCCCAGACTCCTGCAATGTCACCACATGGCAACCTCTCAGGGCCTCAGGGCCATAGGACCACTGGCTTCCCCTGAGTCTAATAAAACACTCTCCTTATCAAAATAATTTAAAGTTATTATATATAATATCTAATCCATCATTTATTTCATATAACATAGATAAATGAATATTACATCGATATAGGGTATTTTAAAAGCTACAGTCTATATAGGTGCTAAAGATAAAGTCCACATTCTAAAATGGATTTTTGAACAAGATCATTTATAATCATAGTTAATCATCTAGACTGTATGAGATTAAAAGGGTTTGAAGGATATAGATTCCCTTAAAAATGAGGTTAAACAAAAAGAAGTGGGCTAAAATAGTGTTTTTTCCTAGGGATTTGAGATTTCATTCATGTTTTTTTAGACATGGTTTGATCCCATTTTTGATAGTGAAATCATAATAGATAATAAAATTGTATAGAATGTATGAAATAAAGTATTCACTTGGCATGAAAATTTGATAGCCTTTGAAAATTTCATATATTATTTCTCTCCAAGTTTGTATGGATATACTCTTAACATCTAGCGATTGATGTAATAGTGTCAAATACACAGTAATATCTAATCAAAAGCTAGAATCCTACCATGTTCCAAGTTAGTTCATGTAAGGTATCATAGAGAATATAGACCCCATGTTAATGTTTGTGGTTCATTTGTTTTGTTAGATGTAATATTCTAACATTGTTTATAGTTCATATGTTTTGTTAGTTGTGAGCCCCCATGGTGCCAGATTATAGGATGTCACCATGTGGCAACCTCTTGAGGACTTAGGGTAATGAGACTATTGGCTTCCCTGAAGCCTCCATGGTCCCAAGATCTAGGGATATATTTTCATGTGGTGGCCTCATGAGGCATCGAGACCATGGGAATATTGGATTATTTAAAGCTCCCTATTATCCTAGGATCATCGAACATCACCATGTGACATCTTTTCAGGGCCTTAGGGGTACAAGACTGTCATTTTTCCCAAACCTGTATGTTCCTAAGATCTTGGGACATCACCACATGGTGATCTCTCATATCTCTAGGGCATGGCTACCAACTTAATTATATCCCCTCATGGTCCCAAGCTCTTGGGAGGTCACCACATGATGATGTCTCGGGGTCTCAGGGCCATAAGGCTATTGGCTTGCTCTGAAGTCCCATGTGGTCCTAAGCTCCCAAGATGTTGCCATGTGGTGGTCTCTTGGGGCCTTAGGGTCATGAGGCTATCATCTTTCCCATATCCCCTATGGTCATGATCTCTTGATAAGTTGTAAAATATCTTAGGGCCTTGGGGTTGTAGGATTGGATTACAAAGTTTCATAGTCAAACATTAATCAATAAATCTATGAAAAATGCATAAAAAACTTAACAAACTAAGCCAACCTATTACAATGGGATTTGTAAATGATCATGAAGGATAAATGAAATAAAGAAATACCAATTACCTTCTCATGTGATTCCACCATCCAAGAGCGGTTCCAAACATGTTTTTCCCCTTGATCTATTGTTCTTGTATTTGTCAACAATGGATGCCAAACTCCTCTATTGTCTCAAGATTACTATGCATAACTTAGGTTCATGATATAAAATCATGAACCTAATAATAAATAATTATAAATAATATTTTCACACACACACACACACACACACACACACACACACACACACACACACACACACATATTCTAAAACTAAACTTTTTCCTCTACAAACCCATATAATTTTAAAAAATAAAAAATAAAAGCTACCTAATCATATGTATCAACAAAGACAAAAAAAACTCCTAAATTTATTAGAAACTAAGTGGACCCAGTTTCAAGCTAGGTTCGGACCTCTTCAAGTCTATACCCAAGGCAAATTTGGAGGGAAAATGTAAAAACATATTGAAATGTTTATAGGGCATGTGCCCTTTGCAAAGGGTGTACATCATTTTGAAAGACACACACACACACACACACACACACACACACACACACACACACACATTTTTCTACTTGACAACTAGAGGTTTTATTTTTGGCAACTATAGGTTATTTTTTTGGCAACTAGAGGTATTATTTTTGCAAGGATATATTTAGTAAAATAAATGTTAAGTATAATTTTACATTTAATTTTATAATACATTTTATAAAATTAAATATAAACTTATACTTATAATTTATTTTACTAAATATAAAAAATTAGGGCCACTCAACATCTTCTAAAATTGATTATAGACCTGTAGGAGTTACCATTTAGAAGCTAGTTTTTCAAATTTCATTCCAACCAATACTTAGTTTTCAAAATTTAAAGATCAAAAGATAGAATGAGAAATGAGGTTAAAAATCATGTTACATATGTAATATATCTATACCATTTATTATTCCCCATATTTTACCTAATTGAGTATGCCCTACCCAATTGAATACCCAAGATTGAAGGTGGATTCTTAAATAATCTATGGAGTTTTCAATCAATGGGTCTATTAATATGCATAGATGTCTGCCCTGTATCATTTAACTTGTAACATACTTATAGTCATGATATGATCACTCATACATGACATATATCACATACCTACTACATATATGTATGTATTCACTCATACATGACATCTACTTGTAGTCATGATAAATAACTTATATTAGACATGAATGTAGCTAGTCACCCTAATAGACTCCATTCAAAATAGAATAAATATAAACATCATTCAAATTCATTCTAAAAAGATAGCATTCACTCTTAAAAAATGTCACATAGATGGTCAATCCATGCATTCTTAAATTCCAATCTCATGCATTATTCCAAATTCACGTAGAATAAATTCATATTCTAGCACTCCAAATTCACATAGGACACTCCCTCATTAACTTTCATCATCCCTAATCACTCCCTCATCAAACCTCATATTCACTTATCATCCCTTTTCATTCTGTCACTGGTTCTCATTGTCCCTCATTATCCCTAATCACTCCCTCATTGGCTAGCATCATCCTTCACTATTGCTAATCACTCCATTAACCCTCATCATCCTTTGTCACTCCCTCATCATCCCTCATTGTCATTGATCATCCCTAAACACTCCCTCATTAAACCTCATCAACCCTAATCATACCTAATCACTCTCACATCATCCCTCATCATCCCTAGTCACTATTCCTTTTATTTTGATTAGAGTGTAATAGGGTGATTATTCACATTCATGTCTAGTAGATTAGATAGGGTCATGATGGATTAATCTGGGGAGATTATTGAATGATTTACATGGTGGCAATAAGATAATATCCTCTTTTTACTTGCATGGAAAAAAATCATTTTGAATGATGAGGGATGATGAAAAATGATGACAGATAAAAAATTACCTCTTTGCTCTTACTTCGTATGAGGTGAAATCCTTCTTCTAGACATAGTTATTTCCAAATCATTGAGCGAAAGAGCCAGAGCATTTTGGATCTTCTCATGTTTGTGAGTTATTCTCAAATAATGGTGTGGGTCATGAGTATAAATTATTATCATTTGTGCCATTGACTTTTTTATGGCATGTTTTCTCCTTGAATTAGAATCTTTGTGCGTATGTAGTCCAATTATGATAGGAAATTTGAGAGGGGATTAAAATGAACTACCAATGCTTACATCATTCCTTTATGGTGTGATATCTATAATGTAAGTTTAGTATTTGTCATTTAGGTTTCATTTTTGAGGTTTTAGGTTAAGGGTTTAGGGTTCAAAGTTTATAATTCAATGTTTGGGTTGATTATTTGGGTTCTAGAATTTATGTTTTAAGGTTTAGGGTTTATCTAGTTTTAGAATTTAGGTTTTGGGTTTGAGGTTATATAGTTTTGGGTTTGGGGTTTAAGGTTAAACTTTCAATATTTAGGGTTTAATGCTTAGGGTTTCAATATTAGGGTTTAGTGTTAAGAGTTTTGGGGTCAAGGTTTTGGGTTTAGGGTTTGGGGATTGGTATTTAGGGTTTAAGGTTCATGATTTTTATTTTTGTGTTTAAGTTTTAGTGTTTAATATTAAGGGTATATGGTTAAGGTTTTATGGTTTAGTGTTTAGGATTTAGGATTTTAGGCTTATGGTTTGGGCTTTAGGGTTGAGGGCTTAAAGTTTAGGTTTTAGGGCTTAGGGTTTAAGGTATAAAGTCTAGGGTTTAAGGTTTTAAGGTTCTATGTTTAGGGTCTAGGTTTTGGGGTTTAGGTATTATTATTTTGGGTTTAGGGATAATTTATTAGAGTTAAGTGTTCAAGGTTTATGGTATTTAGGGTTTAGGTTTAGGGTTCGACTTCAAGGTTTATGGTGTTTAGGGTTTGGGGTTTGGGTTTTAGGGTTAGTGGTTTAGGTGTAAATGGAGTGTACTAGGGTGATTAGCTAAATTTTTGTTTAGTATGAGTGACGGTATCCCAAATATAGGTATATATCATGTATGAGTGACAACATACCTACATGTAGTACTAGGTATGGGGTAGATGTAAAGTGTGAATGATTTTATCAATATTATATGTATGTTATAGGTTGAATGCTACAATCTTGATTTTTATTCATATTGATAGATCAATTGATTAAACAACCCATTAATTATTTAGGAATTCCTCTTGAATCCACCTTCAATCCCTTTACATGAATATACCTAGTCACTCATTTCTCTATATAGGTTAAAATGACCCCTATCCTTTTAAGATATGGCTTAGCTAAAGCCCCTTCTCCTTTCTCTATATAGGTGATAACTCAAGATTATGGTTTATGGCTAGAGGTTTACGATATATAAATTTAGGGTTCAAGGTTTATGGTTAATGGTTCAAGATTCACAACTTAGGGTTTAGTGTATAAGGATTAGTGTTTAGGTTTTAAGATTCAGTGTTATGGCTTAAGGATTCAGATTTAGGTATTATTATTTATATTTTATGCTTAAAGGTTTAGGATTTGTGGTTTGTGGCTCAAGGAACAAAGATTTTAGATTTTAGGGTTTCAGACCTAGTATTTGAGGTTAGGGTTTATGGTTTATGATTTCACACTTAGGGTTTAGGGTTTAGGGTGTAAGGTTCAAGGTTTTGGTCTTGGGGGCTTGGTTGAGGGTTTGGGGTTTAGAACTTAGTGTTTTGTATTTAGGATTTGGGATTTAGTGTTTGGGGATTAAGGCTTAGGGTTTAAGGTTTGGGGTTTAGTTTTTATGGTTTAGAGTTTACATTTTAGGGTTTAGGGTTTTAGGTTTTGGGTTTTGGGTTTTGGGTTTAGGTATTTAGGTTTAGTGTTTAAGGTTTTTGATTTTAAATTTTTGATTTGGGTTTATAATTTTTGGTTTAGGAGTTAATGTTTAAGGTTTATGACTTATGGTTTATGGGTTTATGTGGGGTTTATGGTTAAGGACTTACATTTAGGATTTTAGGTTTATGGTTAAGGGCTTACATTTATGTTTTAGGGTTTAGGGTCTAAGGTATAAATTATATGTTTTAATTTTTTAATTTTATATGTTTAGGGTCTATAATTTAGGTTTTTTGGATTATTTTTTTTGGTTTAGGGCTAATGTATTAGGGTTAAGGGTTTAAGATTTAGGGCTTAGGGTCTATAGTTTAGGTATATTATTTAGTGTTCATGGTTCAAGGTTTATGGCTTAGGGTTTGGTGTTTAGGGTTTAAGGTTTAGTGTTTAGGGTTAGGGGTTTGGGGTTAATGGTTTAGGTGGAATGAAGTGCACTAGGCTTATTATTTACATTCGTGTCCAATATGAGTGACTATATCATGACCATATGAATATGTCATGTATGAGTGACTGAATACTTACATGTAGTATCACGTATGTGGTAGATTTAATGTATGAAGGACTATATCATTACTATATATGTAATATAGGTTGCATGCTATAGGCTATTCATTTATGCATATTGATAGACCCATTAATTAAATTTCATTTTCTAAGTTGAGAACAAGGTTGTTAAGAAGATTCAAAGGCAAATATAGCAAACTCCAAGTACAATACATCTCCAACTTTGTTGATTGAGTATAAACCTCTTATGAATGTCCAATGTTATTATGTAAACACTAAAGAATAATTAAAACTAAAGTGAGTCAAATAATTTGACATTTAAGCCAAGTCAATATCCTTCCAAGTAAGTAGATTAGGCCATCCAGACCTAAAGAGTAGAGTTTCCATTAAATTCTAATTCTGAAGAAAGCAATAAAAGAAATTGGTTTCTTATCCTTAGAGATAGTCTCCAAACATCTTAATAAAGCTTTATAAGAATCCTTTGATCAGCTTAGATTAATAACACCTTTTCAAGACCAAACACACTTATACATAATATTGTAGCAGTGCTTAGGACTTAATCAATGTTTTGGGTATTTTGGTGATCTAATTGGTATCTTGAGATTGTTTAAAGACATATATGAGTCTTGTATCATTGTCTTGATATTTTCATTGAGTTTTGGAATTGAATGAGTCCAAAAAACAAGGTAGTTGTATACCTATTTATATCAAGTCCTTAAGAGGTAGAATTTAGCCTAATAGGCCTATAAAGAGTAGAGTTGTTGTCATTTAAGTTTTGAGTTGAAGTTCTTCATGCACTAAGAAGCTTGAGTCAAATAATTGGTGAAACCCTCATAGTATTGTTCAAAGAAGTGAGGACGTACAATTGAGTGCTTTAGGAGTTAAAGAAGGGTTTTGCTTGAAGGTAGATTACTATCTTGGGACTGAGAAACCTATTTTAAGTCATTGAAAGTGTCTTTGATCTGAATAAAGAGGTTAAGATGTCAATAGTTAATACTAAATAATAAGGTTATTAGTATTTCAATACCAATACTTAAACGACCTTTTATGATAGATCAAGAGATAATTTATGGTTAGGAAGAGACCTAATTGCAACCAAGTTTCTAGAGGACCTTGAAGTAGACCAAATTGAGTAAGTGAAGTAGCTAATTTGCTACCAGTAGGGAATAGTAAATATCAAGATACGGCTTGTGTATTTAGATAGGGAATACTCCTTGAGATCAAGCTATGGCTCGGTTATTTAATCAGTTAGATCATAATCAAGTAGATAAAGTAAATATAGAATACTTAAGTAGGTAAAATAAATATGTAATACTCAATGGTATCTAGATCTGTTACATATGTAACATGATTTGTAATGTCATTTCTCATTCTATCTTTTAATCCTGAAATTCTAAAAACTAAGTATTAATTGGAATGGAATTTGAAAAACTAACTTCTAAATGGTAACTCTTATAGGTCTGTAACCAATTTTAAAAGATTATAAGTGGCCCTAATTTGTTATATTTAGTAAAATAAATTTAAAGTATAAGAATATAAAATTGTATTTTACTAAATATATCCTTGCAAAAACAATACCTCTAGATGCCAAAACAAAAACCTCTAGTTGCCAAACAAAAAATAATAATGCATGTCTTTCAAAAGGGTGTACGCCCTTTGGATTGTAAAGGGCATACACCCTTTAGGATCAGGATCAACTCTTTGCCAATTCTACATTGGTTTTTTTTATAAATCGAATACGCCCTTTTGGAAAGGGTGTATGCCCTTTACATAAAATGTATTGTATTTTTCATTGTGTCATTTTTTTTGTCCTCCAACTTTGTGCATCTACCCTACAACTATCACAATTATCACATGCACCTAAAAAATTAGAATGTAACTGATTTTGAAAATAAAAAATGAAAATAGTGAACACGCATTGCAAAGGTATGGTTCTACTCTTGCATATACTTCACATTCTAAAATATCTATTTTCACATTATAAAATCTAAACTAGTCTCTTTATTTTGTAGCTTTACCTATATGTAACGTTTTAGCCTCCATTCATTGTAGTTAAACAAAAAATACAGGTTAAATTTTTTCCAATGTACTTGTTCAAAAATATTGTCAAATGTCCTAGCCTAGCAAATGCTTTCAAAACCACTCAATCAACATTCATCACACCATTGAAAGTTTAAAAAATCATCCAAGAATTATGTACATTGTTGCACACAACAACATAGGTATGTTACATGCTTTGACTAACCATCAAGTTCATAATCTACATTTGCTTTTTCAACATGCAATTAAATTCAAGATATTAAGTTATAACACTTTCAATCTCAACTTCTTTAGGTCGAAAATTCATTGACAATTGTCAATATATATTCAATGTCATTCCAACTCACATGTATAAACTACAGTTGCATAATTCAACCAACATAAGATGCACACACCACAACCTTTAATTGTCCTTCATGCCATCAAGAAACTCCATGTGCATATCACCACTGTTTGATTTTTAATCTGAAAAATATCAAAAATACTAATATATAGTGTAGTCTTTCAAAGCCGCTATTGAAAAATATCCTTCTTGTATTCACACAAATCTCACATAATGACTATCTAGTAGATAAAGTGAGTGTTAGCTACTTTCTAAGAGAATTCTCATTGTAATGAAAATTTAGTATTGATAAACAAAAATTCATTCTACATGTTGAGGTATCAAACAAAATCTAATGTATATAATATAATTCTAAACTTTTTTCTTCCTTTTTTCCAGATTTAAAACTACAAAGGTCACCAAATAATTTTTACTCGGTGCCTCTCACAGTGTAGATAAACACTTTCAATAACAAATACCTCCCTTGCCAACATGGATAAGACAAACATATGCTAACAACATTGCATATGGAGAACTTGTGTCTTATAAATATATTATATTTTATTTCTATTACAAATGTAAATTGCTTTTTTGAATATGGTCTAAGCTTCAACATATCTTTCTTTGCCAATATTGTTTAGTTATATATCTTACTACTTGAGGGATCACATCTCAAACATATACTATGTTTTATTTTTGTTACTAAATATTACCATCGCTTTGTAATTATATTCTTCTATATTTGTCAACAAAAGAAACTATTTTTCATATTTTGTAATTTTATTTCTATTAATAAATACTTGTTTTTGTGAATATTCACTTCCTATTTCGACGTTGTTATTGCAATATAGTTGGAATCACACTTTCAAAGGCGAACTAATATGCTAGTTGCATTGGATGAAACAACATTCATTATCTAGGACCAATGCTACTGTCACTTGCGTCTTGTATTTAGCTTTGTTAAAAATATATTTTAATAGTCTGTATTGGTTAATTGTCATATTGGAATTATCATTTCAATTTTTATTTTTATTTACCATTTATATCAATGTTTACCTCTAGTTCAACATATAAACTTGTTTCAATACTGACATTTTGTCATACTAACTGTTAAAATAAATACTTCTATCTATTTCATGTTATTAATTTGATTTCAACAATACAAACACCGATTATAATATATTATTTGATATAAAAATAAAAACTAATCTCTACACAACCCTTATTATTTTTATCATTATTGATATTTTATTATACATAAATATTTATGATTATAAAATTTGAAGGCCCAAAATAGAATCCATGTAGATTATATTCAAATTCCATTCGAGATGTAGTCATGTCTCTAAATCGGATATTATAGGTCAAGTTTAATCATCAGATGGTATTTTAATCTTCAGTATTTCAAATTTACTAACATTTATTATGATTATTTTGTATTAAGTGGATAAATATGTGGAAAAAAATTGTATTTCTTAGATTCTGCTGCAGAAAGCACACTGCCTTCTGAACGTGGTGCAAACTAATGAAATATATTAAAGGCGGGTCCGGGTGGTTTATCTATTTTAAAAGCACATATATGATAAGTGGGAAAGGCCTTATCTACAAAGCATTTTATGAACTCCTTACAAAGGGATTGATTTGTGGCTCGTATTTTCTTAATGCTTAATAATTTCTTTGTACTCTATTTGTGATCATATAACAAAAGCTGGCAAAAGGATATGTTAAAAGGGTAATAACTTGGCAGGTTTTAATGGTGTGACATCATCTTTTCTGAAATTGGTGAAGAAGGGTCTGTATAAATTAAATTTATAAATACAAATATTTTAATTTATAATACAGATATAAATCATTTAATATAAATATATAATATAGTTGAAGGCTTTCATTATCATCATCATCATTATTATTATTATAAGATTATATTTGTTTTTTAATATGAATTAAATATATAGAATATTTTTTGACTTAATATTAAAGATTAAGAGGGATCTATTATATAGAATTTATCTTGAAGCATAATCTCTTCCTCATCTTTTTTTACATCTCATAAGATTTATACCATCATGCTCATCATTAAACTACAACCTACTTAATAATTTAATGTATTTTCATTTTTCAATAATTAAAAATATATAAATAAAAAACAATTAAATTAATAATTATTTATAAAAAATCATTTTAAAATAATTTAAAATATATATACATCAAAAATCTCACAAAAATTAATAATATAATAATACATTTTATATAATACAATATTACATTCCATACATGAAACATATTCCAATTGTTCATTAAAAACTTTATATAAACTTTTAAAAAATTGAGATTTTATATTTTCATAAAATATTATATATATAATCAAAAGTCAATTAAAATTTTCTCCACACAATTTTGTTACAAAACTACATTTTATAAACAAAAAAAAATCGATTATCCATGCACTCTGATTCCTAAAAGATGCACATCAAAAATTTCAGAGAATTCGAATCTAAACTTTTTTATCTGTGCCTTCTGATAGCTTCATTTACCAGTGCATCGGCTTCCTTGTTTGATCCTCTGTTTATATAAGAGATTGCAAAATTTCCGCACTCCATTACTAACTTCTGAGCTTTTTTATAAAAAAGTCGCAACATATGACCAGGTTTCATCCTATATTTTTTGATAGCTTCATTTGCCAGTGCTTTTTTTAAGAAAAGTAGCAACATATGACCGGATTTCATTCTATATATCTTTTGATAGATTCATTTGCCAGTGCATCGGTTTCCTTGTTTGATTCTCTATTTATATAAAAGATTGCAAAAGTTTCACACTCCATTACTAACTTCTGAGCTTTTTTTTTTAGAAAGGTCGCAGCACATGACCAGGTTTCACTTTATATTTTCCTTCAACCTAACAAGGAAAACAATTTCAGTCATTTTAGTTTTTCAATCATTTTGCTCAATTAATCAGTCTTTATTTTCTTAACAGAAAATTTAAAATCTCCAGGCATAATTTAAATTTATATTTGACCGCAAACAAGCATACAGTCCCCGTGCGCCTCGACGCGGCGATGACCAGCAAAAAAGAAAACCTTTGAGGCCATGGATGAAAGCCTGATATTCTGCAACATCGCTAGTACAATACTCTCCTATGAATTTGCTTTTGCTGATTACTGTGTCACCCTGTGGGGTCTTGAGCAGCCATCCTGCGCCAGAAACACCTGGATTATTCTTACTTGCTCCATCAAAATAAAGTTTCATCGTCTGTAGGAGCTTTGATTTCACAGGGCGCATCTTGCAGGGAGTCCAATCTTTACTCAGCTTTAAGCTATGTGGACTCCTGCATTTCTGAAATGCTACCCACCAACTGTATTTATAGCTTAACTTCCATAGTTATTGGTATCGTTGATTGATTGGAATTTTAAGAGTCCGTTATATATATATAGATATATAAGACTTCAATGATAGCAACAATTTATACCAGGGAGTTATTAGATTTTATTAAAAAAGAAAGAAAGTACTGGAAAGATGGGCATTTCTTAGAATAAATTTGCTTCACCTTTACTGGTTCCTAAACACCATCTCACCCTTATTGTCCCCCTTGTTGTCCTCCTATGAAGCATAAGGGAGGTGTCAATACTAATGTGCCCACATGAGTACTGAAAAAATATAAGATATCAAACACAAATATTTATTAATAAAATGATTAACCTCTACATACATAAATTATATGTAGTGAGTAAAATGTATGTATATTATTTTCAATGTTCAGTCATCATAATTCTCTTTTTCATATATGTTTTTGCGGTTTCTTAATTAGATATAAATTTATTTAGGGTTAGCAATATTAACTTAATTTTTTTTATTTTTATAATTAAAAAAGTGCCTTTCTTTTGTTACAATCAATAGGAATGCACCTTTTTGAATATCAATTATGAATGTTCAATTTTAAAATTCTTATTAATACTTTTTTATATATGTAGTTTCTTGAGAAATTATTTTGATCATTTCATTTTCATTTTGTGAAAAATAGTTTCATAAAAGTAATATATTTATACACATATATGAATGTTGATGTATCCAAATGAGTACCAAAAAATATAAGATATTTCAAATATAAATATTAATGAAATGATTAAACTCTATATAGATAAATGACAGACACCCCCCTTCTCAAATGCTTAATCATCATCATCCTCTTCTTCATATGTTGGTGTAGGTTCTTAATTACACTAGATACATGTTCACTTAATGTTAGCAATTTTAACCTAAATCTTATATTCTATAAATTACATATAGTGAGTAGAATGTAAATATATTATCTCAAATGCCCAGTCATCATCATCCTCTTCCTCATATATGTTGGTGTGATTTTTTAATTACACTCTATATAAATTCACTTAGGTTTACCAATTTTAATCCAAGTCTTATATTTTTTATTTTCTCAAGTTTTTTAATGATTAACAAAATGACTTTCCTTTTATGCAATCAATAGGAATGCACATTTTTGAATATTAATCATAATTGTCCCTTTTTTCACCAATTAGAAAATGGAGTCTATACTTTAAAATTATTATTAAGACTTCTTTATGTATGTAGTTTTCAAGAGAAAAACTATTTTGATCATTTCATTTTCATTTGAGAGAAGTAACTCCATGAGAGTAGTTTGTTTATAAACACACACATGTAGTTTGCTTACATATACACACATGAATGTTAATGTACATAAATGAGTACCCAAAAAAAAAAGATATATTAAACATAAATATTAATGAAATGATTAAATTTCACATAGATAAATTACATGTAGTAAGTAAAATGTATATATATTACCTCAAATGCCTGGTCATCATCATCTTATATGTTGGTGTGGTTTCTCAAATAACTCCCATGTCATCATAGATTGAGTTAATTAATCAATTGGTGTAATTAATGATGTGATTTAGGTGAGATTGAATCTTATGAACCTAATTCTTAGTCTAAATGATGTTAATTGAGGCTAAAATGATTGGTTAAGTTTTAAAGAATTTGGGTTTTAGGGTTTAGGGTTTAGGAATTAAGGTATATGGTTTAGGGTATAAGGTCTAACCACAAAGGTCATTGGGTCTAATTTGAGCTCATTGAACTTACTTGTAACTATAGAATGTAGTTTTGGGTACAATTAGCCCCAATGCCATCATAGGTTGAGCCAATTAGTTAATTGGGGCAATAAGTGATATGACTTGGGCTAAATTGAGCCCTATGAAAATAATTATTACTCTAAATGATGTTCACTAGGGCTAAATCAATTGATTTAGGGTTTAGGGTTTATGATTTATGTTTTAGGATTTACTTCTTAGGGTACATGATATAATGTTTAAGTTTTAGGGTATAGGGTCCAATCACGAAGGTAATTAGGGTCAATTTGAGCTCGCTAAACCTATTTATGACTAAAAAAATTGATTTTGGGCTTAATTATCCCCAATATCATCATAGATTGAGCTAATTAGTCAATTGGGGTAATTAGTGATCCAATTTGGGCTAAATTGATCCTCGTGAACCTAATTCTTACTCTAAAGGATGTTAATTTGGGCTAATTCAATTGGTTTAGGGTTTAGGGTTTATGATTTAGGGTGTAAGGTTTAGGGCATATTGTTTAAGGTATAAGGTTTAGGGTTTAGGCTATAGGGTTCAATTGCAAAGGCAATTGGGGATATTTTGAGCTTATTTTAACCTATTCATGACTATAGAATGTGATTTTGGGTTCAATTAGACCTTATGTCATCACAAATTGAGTTAACTAGTTAGTTGCAGTAATTAGTGATGTAATTTGGGCCAAATTAATCCACGTGAACTTAATTCAGAGTCTAAATGATGAACTAATTAAGGATAAAATGATTTTTTTATGGTTTATAGAGTTTAAAATTTAGGGCTTAGGGGTTAAGGCTTATGGTTTATAGTTTAGGGTATAGGGTCCAATGGCAATTAGGGCCAATTTTAGCTTATTGAACCTATTTATGATTATAAACTATGATTTTGGACATAATTAACTCTAATTTCATCATAGGTTGAACCAATTATTCAATTAGGGCAATAAATGATGCAATTTGAGTTAAATTGAGCCTAATGAAATTAATTATTACTCTAAAGCATGTTAATTAGGGCTAAATCAATTAATTTAGGGTTTAGGGTTTATGATTTAGTGTTTAGCATTTAATGCTTAAGGTATATGGTATAAGGTCTAGGTTTTAGGGTATAGGGTTAAATCACAAAGGTAATTTGGGATAATTTGAGCTTGTTGAACCTATTTGTGACTACAAAATGTGATTTTGGGCTCAATCAGCCATAACGTCATCACATGTTGAGCCAATTAGTCAATTGGGTAATCAATTATGCGATTTGGGCCAAATTGAGCATTGTGAACCTAATTCTTACTCTAAAGGATGTTAATTTGGGCTAAATCAATTGGTTTAAGGTTTAGGGTTTATAATCTAGGGTTTAAGGTTTAGAGTGTAGGGTTTAAGGTATTTGGTTTAAGGTTTAGGGTATATGGTCCAATCATAATGGCAAGGATTTTTAACTAGATATTAATCAATATGGGTGGTTGATTAATTAAGAATAACTAATCAAGTAAAAAATACTTAAATTTATCAAAATCTGGTAGAAATATCCACAATCCATGAAATGAATGAAGTGAAGTGTGTTTTTAATCTATGATATTGTTGTTAGAAATGTATCCCAAAACTATAAATCATGTTGTGTATGATTTTGTGAATTATATGGTTCTTGCATGTATTATGGGCTCACCAATGCATTTAACATAGAGTGTATAACTTAAGGGGTGCATAGGGAATGGGGTGGGATTGACTTATGGCACTTTGTGAGAGATATTCTCATACTAATATATTATACCTACATTCCTTAATGCAGCCTTCATACCTCCTATGATGTCTCCCTAAAATCTTGAAACCCTAAAATATGTCTAAGTTTGAAACTTGAAACCCCAAAAGCTAATTAACTTTGAAATATGGTTGGATCCTCCAAAACATAAAATTTGCATTATAGCTCCTAGAGGTTATAAACCAATCTCAAACATATTGATAATAATTAAATGTTTATTTTATTTATATACCATGTATTCCAATCTAATACTAAACTATTCCACATACATGTTTTTATAACAACAATATCATGTATGTGTTTCTCAAGACTAAAACTGTGTCTATGGTTTTAAAGACTAAAACCTCGTATGTGGTCCTAACTCTGTAATTACTAAGCCTATTACCAAGACTATGTATGCACTTTTTTAAAAACCATGTAAACAGACAACATTGAAATCCATTTAAAAATAAAATGTGTCTATTTTTAGCCCCCCACCTCTATCCACTTACCCCACAAGTTGAGAAAATGTTGTAATCTGGTGGCCTCACATTGGGCCCCATCAACTGTCTCTACAACCTAGACACCTACTCCTCTAGCCCTAAAATATCTATAATTTGGGCAACTATCTCCCTCTCTAATATGTCTATCATGGCCTGGTTGGCCTTTGATCTTATCTTGAGATGGCCATGCCTATTCTAAATACTTTAACTTTTTATGTCCTCATCTTACAATAGCAAAGGTTACCTCTGTATCCTTGGCATATGTGTACCCCTCATCTCCATCTAGACTGACACCTTGTCCCATATCCATATCATGATTTGAAGAATACCATCATTGCTATTATTGGTGTCACTACTATTGATGTTACTATTAGTGCTCTTTGAACCCAAGTCAATAATCACAGGTACAACCTATTACAAAGGTAACTACTATAATGGTGTATGTATTGCAAGGCTACCTAAACTACCCCCAATAATTATCCTTATCTCAGTGCTATCCTAACTCATCTTTATTGATGTATCTTCAATTGCTTCCCACTAAGGTTTTAACCTAGTCAGTTACATTGGTCTAAACTAAGTCCACCAAGCTACATATGCATCAGTCACCCCTACATTATTGTCCCTCCCTTATATTCTCATGTAACTAGTTGTACTATCAAGAGGCTCCCAACTATTGTTGATTTGGGGATGGGAGGCCCCTATTCGCTAATCTCTTATGTCACATGTGAAAAATAATGTGGCCTAATAGGTAAATCCTACTGCTACCCAAACTTATCATGCATGTGATCAGGTTGATATCACTCTACTATGAAGTCATGCTGACTTGTAATGTAGCAAAGAGTGGTCATGTACTATGTCACATGGCCATACTCTAGCTAGAAAAAATGAACATGCATGTATGGGTACCAGATAAAATATCCATCAACCATCTCATCCATCACCTATTGGTAGATATACACATCTCTTATGTACCCCTATCATCCCCTTCCTATAAATTACTAGTTGTATGCCAGTTGATCCTCTAATTTCTGATGTCATCTATCCCCTATTAGCCACTCAATCACGATGTGATCCCAGTCTTAGACCTAAAGCAGTGTGTAGGGACCAATGCTCTTACCTTTACAATAGACCATCATGTGTAAATCCATATATAGTTGGGCAAATTCTACTAGGACTTGGCAAACCCAATGTTTAGATCAATCATATCTTGAATCATTCCTATCATGCCTATTTGAAATAATCTATCACTCTTGTTTGGAAGTAATATTCCACTGATAATAGCCACCAAAATTGAATATCCTTATTAACCGATGGTTCTATCACCATTGCATCTCCATATATAGGGAAGGCTAGGTCCTCCAGTGCATCTAGGTCAAAAACTGCATCCTTATTAATGACATCAATGATACCAATCAGGTCCTCCAACACTATCATACATGCCTTTTACATCTAGTATATCATAGATCCTCGAATAATAAGGTGAAGTATCTACCAAACATCCTCTAGTGTACCTATTACATATCTAATAGGCAAGTGGAAAGTACTCATATCTAAATGTCAACACTTGACTAACACCAAAAGGTAAGACCTATCCACTCAAATCATAAGCATTTGCATAATGTGTTGCAACCCAAATCCTTATATAAATGTTAAGGTCCCCTTAGTGCACAGTCTTGACCATCGTAAGACATGTGAGTGAAACTAATGAGTGATCAATACTGAGACTCACTTCTACTAATCATAACCATGTCAACACACTACATTAACAATGTCTATCTAATCCTGACAACATCCTTAGTAAAAATAATACATCAACATCAAATCAATCATTTTGCCTATCTAAGACACACTCTCAACACTCACATCATAAAAACACTTCCTCTAAATTTTGTCCATTTGACACTCGAGAAATTTTGTTGATTTGGAGATATCACCATTAAGAGGATGTTGTCATTGTTTTTCAAGGCATTATCACCATTTCTTAGGGCGATCTCACCAATGCACAAGGTGTTATCACTATTTCTTGGCTCTTTGGTTGTTTTCACATTAACGTAGTTTCTCAAGGGAATCTCATTGTTTCACATGGCATTACCATTATTTCTTAGCTCTTTGGCCATTTTCACATTATCATCATTTCTCATGGTGATCTCACTATTTTCTAAGGTGATATTCTCATTTCAAAGGGCATTATCATCATTTCCAAACTCTTTGGTCATTTTTGCATTAACAACATTTCCCAAGGTGATATCACCATTTGATAGGGCATTATCACCATTTTCATTACTTTCCCATTGTTTGGGTGAATTCCACCCAAATGTGTATTGTTGTCATTTTGACATTCTCCACCTATTTTGGATATATCATCAATTTGGTCATGATATCAAGAATTTGGTGGTGATATCACTATTTTATATTTGATATCATCATTTACGTGTGTGATATCACCATTTTCAAGAGTTTTGAAAATGATGGCTTCACTAAATGTCCTACTTCTACATAACATTAAATGAATTAAATGTGATTTTAAAGAAAAACAAAACTACTTACTAAATAGTTGATCTTTTTTGGTCATTGATACTCATGGACCTACTTATCAAGATGCCTCTATCATGGAATGCATGCCATTTCACTTGAAGCTCTCACGTACAAATATAAAGCATAAAGTTTCAAAGGGGAGGGTGAAAATGAACCATTTTCACCCCCCATGGGTAGGTTTATAGCTCTAAATTTGAATTTTTACCCCTCTACCCTCCCATTACATCGTTCTTCTTCCCTGAAGTCCTATTTATGGCTCCTTTGCTCATTTTTCATCCCATTTTCTTTTAGTTTCTCAGTTTATCAACCTTTTTTCTATAGCACATGTTGTTATCTTCCATTCAAGGCCCCATCCATCAAAATCATTTTTTTGACCAATCCCATGATGGGCATCCCAAACACTATTTTAGGTATCATTGTGAATGAATTTTCATAAAAAATGAATAAAAATTAATAAAATGTGAACACATCGTTCTTCAATCATTATAAAATCACTTTAATAAACTTTTTATTATTATTTAAAAATTTGTCATTTTGTTTGTGCCTCACAATGCCCTTTCAAATAGTGGTAAAATATAGACACTCCACTACTTTCATCACTTTAATGTTGAATTTTTAATCATAATGACTTTCAACAACAATGCGTAAATCATGTCAAAAGTCACTAAAACACCCAAATTTTTCCACACACTTTATGTGCAATTCCAAAATGTATTGGGGCATCCCTGATTTGCATCATATCCTATTGTCATCCATGCTTAATTCATCCTGAGTTAAATTTTTATTTTTTAAGTGACATTTTGGATCAATTAAGTGAAACAATAATTCAATTTCCAACCTTGCAATAATCACATAAAATTAGTTTAGGATTGATTAGTTAATCAAATCAAATTAGATGGCTAATATATCCCTAAATATAAAATTTATAGATTTTGTGGAAATCCACATTCAAATAAATCAATAAATTTAATTATGCTATCACTTAGCAAGTGGTTGATTAATTTTAATAAAAAATACTCAAATGTCAAACCTTGTAAATATTAACTTTAATGTACACAAATATCAAAAATTAAACTTGTGATTCAATTAATGCAAAATCAGCCCCAAATATTTATGGCATTAACTCTCCAAATTGGATTGAATTTAAACCACACATCTTGATCATCATTCGATGGTCAAAATCAGCTAGAGAAATCTATAAATATAAGGGTCATTTTCTATTATAGACAAGCTTTTATTATGCAAACTTACTCTGCCAAAATATAAAAAAGGATTCAACCATTCCTTCATTACTTAATACAAACTTGCATATCAAAATGGGAAGTACAAAAATAATAACATTAACGAAGACTCCAAACTCTACATCTGGGCTAAAAAACCCTATATGTTGCCAAGCTAGAGCCATCCAAAGTGGAAGGTAAAATCGTGATGTTTTGTCCTCTTTATGCATTGTTTAGATTTTCTTTGTTCTTGCCCAATATAAAGACATATGCACGGGATTTAGGTTTTTATGTATTCAATTTCTATTTCATACTAATGACAAAACTAAAATCTTCATACTTATGTGTTTACACTTTACAATCAGCTTTCCATTTCTATATAGAATCACACATGCATCATTCTCAAAATAAACTTTAAATCCATTTTGTACTAGATGTCCAATGCTCATTAGATTATATGTTTAGTATTAAGAATATAATTCACATCTGGAATGGTTTTTTTTCTCTTATTGCTTAGTTTTAATGTTTATGTTCCCCTTACCAATTACAACTACCCTTCTATAATCCCCCAATTTCACTTATGAGTACGTAGGTTCATCTCTATTTGTAAACATTTCCTTGTTTCCACTCATGTGATTAATGCAACCACACATATTTTTAACTTTATTGTCCAACATTACATGTAATGAACATTGAATAATTTTGCATTCAGGTTGATTTTCTTTTAAAAATTTTGCATTATGCCTATTCATGTCAAATTGCTTCTTTCTACATTCATTTGCATAATGTCCATATTTATTATAATAATGGTATTAAATTTAAGATTTATCATACCTTTGACATTGTGCATAAGAATCATGATTATGAGTATGGCTACCGCCTCTGCCTCCTATGCTTTTAAATAAGTTTGAATTTGTCCTCTTTTCATGAGAGTTGCCCAATCTACCTCTTCTATCACAGTTGCTAGTCCTGCCTCTAAAAAATCCTTTTCCACCTCCGTAACTAGTTCTTCTCCCTCTTGTGCCCTTACTACTGCTACTTTTGAATGCATTTTCCATAGGGGAACCAGATGATTTATTGAGCCTTTGCTCATGAGAATTCAAAGACCACATAAGCTCATCAATTGAAACTTGTGATAAATCTTTTAATTCTTTGATATTTATAACAATTGGATAAAAAATGATAGAAATACTCCTAAAAATATTTTCTACAACTTTATGATCATCTAATGTGTCTCCTTGAGTCTTTATCTGATTGACTATGTTCAATGTGAGAGTTAAGAATTCATTTATGGACTTAGAATTTGTCATTTACATGTTTTCAAAATCTCCTCAAAGCATTTGTAATCTTATCAATTTGATTTTGTTGGTTCTTTGATATGATTTTTAAAAATTTTCCCATACCTGATTAGACTTTGTTACTGATGCAACTCTTGAGAAAATTACTCTTCCAATGTTTTTTTGGTTAAAAAATAGTGTCTTAACATCCTTCTTCCTGTTCTCCTTTATAAAATCCTTTTGTGTTTGTGTTAACTAATTTAAATTTGCATGATCTTCGGGTTCTATAAAACCATCATCCACCAAGTCTCATAAGCCTTTGGAACAAAATAAATTCATCATCTTGAAGCTCCAATAATCATAATTCTTTCCATTAAATTTCAAAATCTGGGATTGAGTAAAACTATTTTTGTTCACACCCGCCATTCTTCTTATACTAAACTTTGTTACAAATATTGTTTTATAAATAGTCTTTAACAATATTTCACGAGCAATTTTTATAAATCTGATACCAATCCGAAGGAAAAACGTTGAAAATAAATCAGACTATGGAATAGAGCTATAGCAAATCAATAATCAATATACGATAAAACAGAAGTAATAAGGAAGTTTCTGCTTCATACAAAGTATTATTCTTATCAGCCAATAGATTACCAAATGCACGCTACATTCCTCTTGTTTATAATATTATAAGTAAATTGATTCTACAAACAAGGCAAACTTAATTGAAGATTTTTTTTTTTTCCTAACTACGCTACAGCTGTTTATTTCCTGCCAACTATGCTACAATAGTGGGAGAGCAGTGGTGAACAAAATAGGAAAGATCTTGAGGCTAACTGAGTTTGATATTGATCCTTTGCACATGGAGGAAAGATATAATCTATTAAAAAGATCAAATTATATTATAGTAATTAAAAGGCTAACATTTAGAAGCTTGAATATATTTTCATTAAATAAATTTTTATTATACACTATCTTAATTATCTTCTCAAAAAAGTATAATTTTTATATGAAAATATGTAATTGTACAATACAAATAATACATTAATATATCAATTTAAAATATTGAACTGTGTTGTAGGGGCACGCCCCCCGGCCCGATGCCTCGCCTTTGGCACGAGAACGTTTCGGGGACACCCGGAGGCATCCCGGAGGTGCCCGCCGGCGTGCCGGAAACGTCCGGCACGCCAGCGGGCGCCTCCGGGACGACTCCAGGCGTACCCGGGGCGTCTTCAAAAATTTTCGGCAGGTGGACCCCCATTTTTGCCTTGGATTTCCATATTGCGGTCGGTTGGTTTGGATCTCTCTCTTATAACTCTGCGAATAGTGGCGGGCTTATGATCGGGTGTTTTCGATTCAATCTGAGCTTTGGCCTCAGGGCATTGTTAGGGTTATCGACGCCCGGATCCCAGCTCACCCACCCAGTAACAGACTTGATTAAATGTATTTTGGCTTTTTCTGATTGTTCCTGGAGTTCTTCTCCGAAACTATCAGATCTAGCCACCCCTTGCCAATTCGGTTTTACGCCTTTGCGTATGGTTCTAGGAGTGGACCTTTGGAACGCTATCGGAGTTGCCTTTTCAGTGCGATTTGCACTTGAAAAAATGAGCTTGATCAATATAATGGGATCCTTATGAGAATCGTGGCATGGATTTTAACTTATAACTACTATGGGGGAGAGGGTGTTCTTCGAATGTCCTTGCGGGAAAGCAAGTGAAAAGACGGGAAAGATATTGTTCCCCCCCCTTACCTGCAAACAATTCCGGATGCTCAAGTTGAGAAATAAGTGGAAACGAAGTGGGATCAAATTAATTAATTTTAAAATTTTCATTTAATATAATATAACTATTAAAAATAAAATAAAATATAATATTAAAAATTTAAACTAAATACTATTTAGTTTTTACATTTTTAATATTATAATTTATATTTTATTTTAAATTTACAATTTACTATATCTTTAGGTAGTATTTAAATTTTATTTTTAATATTTTTAATTTTAAAATTCTTTTATATATATATATATATATATATATATATATATATATATATATACGTACCCACGACGTATCCAAATCAAGGTTTTTGAAAAATGACTACCTGCGTACCTGAATCATACCCGTATCTGTACCTGTATCCGTATCCAAACAATATAGATATTGAATTATGAAGAGGAACCATTAACATGGGAGTCATAGGAGATGTTTTGGTAGTAGCTTTCCATCAGGCAGCGGTGGTTTGTCTAATGTTGGTAGTATTTTTTTATGGGGAGGGTTTACTGAAGGAAAAAGATAAATATGATTCCAAAAGTTTCATTGAGTGATGACGTTTCAAGAAGAAAAAATGGTATTTTTTGAATGAGTCTTGATCGGGTAATTTATGGGCCTTTTGGCAAAACCCCAAAATTATTGATGAAAAGATTGAACCCCAAAAATATTTAGTTTTTAAAGTATAAACTATTATTAAAATGTAGGATGAGAAGTAATTTATATGAAAAAGAATTTTATACGTTCTTATTGAATTGAAGGATAAATATTTAATTTTTAAAAATAATAAATAAGATCAAGTAGATTTTATGAAAACCGTTGGTCCATAGATTTCAATCATTTGAAGACAAACTCAAACTGCTCCTTGTTTTGGTGAAATTTTATGTTTTGGGATGAATAATCTTTAAATACCATCTACAACACTTTATTAATAAAGTTAAAACTTAAATTTACATGTTTTATATATATATATATATATATATATATATATATATATATATTTATTTATTTATTTATTTATTTTTTTGGGTAAAAATAAGGAAAGGTTTACCTAAAGTCATTTGATTAGATTTAGAAGAATAATGATATTTAAATAATTTTGATTATGAGAAATTAGTTTTTAAATATCATTATTCTTCTAAATCTAATCAAATGACTTTAGGTAAACCTTTCCTTATTTTTAATATATATATATATATGGGTAAAAATAAGGAAAGGTTTACCTAAAAGTCATTTGATTAGATTTAGAAGAATAATGATATTTAAATAATTTTGATAATGAGAAGTTAGTTTTTAAATATAATAAAAATTATGAATGTGGTCATTTTTCTAGGCACTACAATTAAGACCAAAATATACTTCAAAGTCCAAAAATCTTATGAAACATATTTTCATCACACATAATAAAAGCAAGAAGACATGTCCATAAAATGAACAATTAATAAAATTTGAGAAACAAACAGAAACAATTGGCTCCTAATATATTGAATAGTTTTGAAATATTAAGAGAAATTAATATGAACTCATCTAAATCAATTTCAAAAGAAAGGGAAGTAGAAGCAAGTGAAGTTGTTGAAATTAGTTCAAGAGAGTTATAAGTTGTTTTAGGACAATTGAAAATTAACTACGAACAACAAATATTAGTTTAAGAGCATATCTTTAAAAGGAAAATAAATTTGTTTTTCCAATGATAGATGAGCCTTCTTTATCCTGTAAAAATCCAATTAGAAGTGGACTCGAGCCAACCCAATTTGATAATGTATTTATGTAGTATTTTATAGGTTATGTTTTGTTTCAAATTTTTTTGAGGTCTGATTTATTTTTACTTGCTTTTTTGATTGGGTATATAATTTTTATTTAGATTTATTTAATATATAACATATTTTTAAATAAAAAATATTAATTAATTATGTGTAGAGACATTCTATAATGACATCCACTTCTTATAATGTAGTAAGTATGTTCACTTTTGATAACCAATAATATAAAAATAAATAATACAAACAACAAATAAAATATAAATACCAAACCAAAAAAATATATAAATACGAAATAATAAATAAAATAAAATATATACAAACAAAAAAAATAAAAAGATGAGGAAAAAGAGGAATGTAAAGAGGAGGGATTGCTTTGTGAAAAATAAGAACTAGAATAAGAGGTGAGGAATGTAGAGAGAATAAATTTCTTGGGGGAATAAATAAGAAGCAGAATAAGAGGTAAAAATTAATTTAATTTCTTGATCGGGATTGATCGAGATGGATTTAAGAATGGTGATATATTTATTAAACTTTGTGCATACATTTTTTTCCTCTTGTTAAAATATTCTAATGTTATGCACTATCTTAAGACTTATAATTTAAGATAAGTTTTCAATGTACTTGTTCAAAAATCTTGTTAGACATTTTGGCCTTGAAAATGCTTTCAAAACTACTCAATCAACATTCATCACACCATTGAAAGCTCAAAAATTCATCCAAGAATTATCTGCATTGTTGCACACAACAATAGAGGTATGCTACATGCTCTTACTAACCCTTAAGTTCATAATTTGCATTTGATTTTTCAACATGTAATTAAATTTGAGATATTAAATTTTAATATTTTCAATTTGAGTTTTTCTAGGTCGAAGGTTCAGTGACAATTACCAATATATATTCAATGTCATTGCAACTCACTTGTAAAAACTACAGTTGCATAATTCAACCAATACAACATGCCCACGCCACAACTTTCAATTGTCCTTCATGTCATCGAAAAACTTCATGTGCATATCACCATCATTTGATTTATAATCTAAAAACTGTCAAAAATACTAATATACAGTGCAGTGTTTCAAAGTTGCTATTGAAAAATTATTTCTTGCATTCACACAAATCTCACACAATGACTATCTGGTAGACAAGGCAAGCACTATCTACTTGCTAAGAGGATTCTCATTGTAAGGAAAATTCACTCTTGATAAACAAAAAGTCATTCTACGTGTTGAGGTATTGAACAAGAACTATGGTAAATACTCTGCTTCTAAGCTTTTTTTCTTTCTTTTTTCAAATTTGAAACTACACACCACTAAATAATTTCTAGTCATTATCTCTCACTGTGCACAGAAACACTTTCAACAATAAATACCTCCCTTACCTACATGGATAAGACAAATAGGTGCTAACAGTATTGCCTATAGATAACTTGCATCTTATAGATATATTATGTTTTATTTTTGTTACAAATGTAAATTGCTTTTGTGAATTTGGTCTAAACTTCAACACATTTTTATTTGCCAATAGTGTTTAGTTGTATATCTTACTACTTGAGGACCTAAATATAGGCAAATCAATGACCCTGTTTGTATTCATAAATGAACAAGAAGATGTGCAACAATTGCATGATGTATTGAATTTCCTTCTGGTTTGCACTAATCAACTTCAAACCATAATCCTTGTGTGCTCACCCTACCAGAAAATCACCTATTGGCAAATTCTGACATGTTGTGTAGATATAATAGTTTAAAAGGTGTTCAATAGCCTTACACCGCTAGATCTAAGGTGCTTGACTGTGGTGCTCGCCGAATAAATCTTTGGTCTCCTTAGCAATGTGTGGATCAAAATTGACAGCAATCTGGTTGAGATAAAATCTGTGTCCAACTCTTTCAGATACGAACATTTCCACGTCATGCTCGACATATTTCACGGCTTGGACATATTCCATCTCTGTATTACAAATTCAAGAGGAGGCCATGGCCAGGGAGAAACAAGGCGTCACCACCATTCTTTCCTCTTGCGTACATGGTTGCTAGCGCATACCTGCTCCCATTTCTCTCACGACAGCCTTGGTCTCTTCTCTTCTTTACAAAAGCGCTTTGCCTGCTCTACAAAAATGGTGGAATTATATTCGAATTCCCGGTGGCGTCAGCACAGCGCCAATATGTGCATGCATAACAGCACCGTAAGGCTCAAATCCGTATCAACAACGCTTTACATGATTAATGGCGTGGCCAACAGCTCCGTGCATGCATATGGTGGCGTTGGTTTTCGTTTACATGCAGATTGACTTCTCCAGCAAGCTTGTGACCTTTTTTCCCCTTTGCTAGAAGTCAAACTCTAAATAGTGCCTAAAAAGAAATTGAAAATTAAAGCTTGTTTTAATTTTATTTAAAATAGCTTTATGTATTTTTTTTAATTAAACACTTTAAAATAAGAGGCTTTTTTTGAAAAGTCTACATAAAGGTGATTGGGCAAGTGTTTTCTGAGTTTTGTTGATGTGAGGAGGTCTGCAATTTTGTGCCAAATTTAATGGATGGTTATATAGTGTGTTTTGTTTTTAAATTTGTCTAGCATTTAAACTTTTAGTGCGTATCTCAAATATCTATTATATTTCATTTTTGTTACTAAATATTATCATCGCTTTATAATTATATTATTCTATATTTAGCAACAAAAGAGACTGATTTTCATATTTTGTAATTTTATTTTTGTTAACAAATACTTGTTTAAGTGGATATTTGTTCTCCGTTTCAAAGCTCTTATTCTAGCATAACTGAGAGCACACTTTTAAAAGTGCACTGATATACTAGTTGCATTTGGTAAAATAACGTTCATTGTATAGGACCAATGCTACTGTCATTCACATGTTGTATTTGGCTCTATTAAAAATATATTTTAATAATCTATATTAATTAATTGTCATTTCCTATTTATCATTTCAATTTTTATTTTTGTTTATCATTTATATTAATGTTTAACTTTAGTTCAGCGTATAAACTTATTTCTACACTAACATTTTGTCACACTAACTGTTATTATTTTGATCATTATTAATATATTATAGTACATAAATATTCTTGATTATAAAGATTGAAGGCCTAATATAGAATCCATGTGGATTATATTCAAATTCCATTCAAGATGTAGTCATGTCTCTAAATCGGATATTATAGGTCCAGTTTTAATCATCAGATGGTATTCTGATCTTCACTATTTCAAATTTAGTAACATTTATTATCATTATTTTATATGAAGTGGATAAATATGTAGAAAAAAAGTGTCTTTTTTAGATTCTGCTCCAGAAAGCACACTCCCGTCTGAACGTAGTGCAAACTTATGAAATATATTAAAGGCGGTTCCGGGGGATTTATTTACTTTAAATGCACAGATATGATACGTGGGAAAGGCTTTATCTACAAAGGATTTTATGAACTCCTTACAAAGTTATTGATTTGTGGCTCGTATTTTCTTAATGCTTAATAATTTCTTTGTACTCTATTTGTGATCATATAACAAAAGCTGGCAAAAGGACATGTTAAAAGAGCATTCACCTTATGGTAATAACTTGGCAGGTTTTAATGGTGTGACATCATCTTTTTTGAAATTGGTGAAGAAGGGTCTGGGTAAATTAAATTTATAAATAAAAATATTTTAATTTATAATATGGATTAAATCATTTAATGTAAGTATATAATGTATTTGAAAGTTTTTCATGAATAATTTGAATTATATTATTGATTTTTTTTTAGAATTTTATATTTTAAATTATTTTAAGATTATATTTGTTTTTTATACAGATTAAATGTATAGAATATTTTTCTATTCAATGTTAAAGATTGAAGGATATTTATTTCGTCAAATTTATCCAAGGTACAATCTAGATCTCATCCCTTTTCTATATCCTCTAGTATTTATATTTTAATAAATAATTAGGCAACACCTTTTATACCATCATACTCCTGTGTATTTTCATTTCTCACTAATTAAAAATATATAAATAAATAAATATTTTTAAATTAATAATTATTTATAAAAATCATCTTAAAATGATTTAAAATATACATACATAAAACTCTTACAAAACTTAATAATATTATATTATATTATATTTCATATAATATAATATATATTATTAAATTTCATATAATATAATATTACATTTCATACATGAAACATATTGGAATTGTTCATTAAAAAAATTATATAATTTAAAAATGAAAATTTTATATTATAACGTACGACGTGAGTTCATTAAAAACTTTATATAAATTTTTAAAAAATTGAGATTTTATACTTTCATAACGTATTATATATATAAAATCAAACGTCAATTAAAAACTTCTTCACAATTTTTTTACAAAACTACATTTTATAAAGCAAAAAAATCGATTATCCATGCACTCCGATTCCTAAAAGACGCACATCAAAAATTTCAGAGAATTCGAATTTAAACTTTTTTATCACTGCCTTCTGATAGCTTCATTTGCCAGTGCATCGGCTTCCTTGTTTGATTCTCTGTTTATATGAGAGATTGCAAAAGTTTCGCACTCCATTACTAACTTCTGAGCTTTCTCGTAGAAAGGTCGCAGCACATGACCAGGTTTCACTTTATATTTTCCTGCAACCTAACAAGGAAAACAATTTCAGTCATGTTTGTTTTTCAATCATTTTGCTCAATTAATCAGTCTGTATTTTCTTAACGTAAATTAAAAATCTTCAGGCATAATTTACATTTATACTTGACCGCAAACAAGCATACAGTCCCCGTACGCTTGGACACGGCGATAACCAGCAAGGAGAGCATCTTTGAGGCCATGGATGAAAGCCTCATATTCTGCAACGTCGCTAGTGCAATATTCTCCTATGAATTTGCTTTTGCTGATTACTGTGTCACCGTGGGGAGTCTTGAGCAGCCTTCCAGCGCCAGAAACGCCTGGGTTATTCTTACTTGCTCCATCAAAATAAAGTTTCATGGTCTGTAGGAGCTTTGATTTCACAGGGCGCATCTTGCAGGGAGTCCAATCTTTACTCAGCTTTAAGCTATGTGGGCTCCTGCATTTCTGAAATGCTACTCGCCAACTCATATTTATAGCTTAACTTTCTTAGTTGTTAGTGTGGTTGATTGGAATTTTAAGTGTTAGAGAGCATGCGCGATATGATAACTTTTTAATTTTATTTTTTTAAACTGCAAGACTTCAATGAATAATTTATACCAGGAAGTTCTTTTATTTTATAATAAAAATTTAGTGGAGAGATAATATTCCTTAAAGGGCATTTCTTAGAATAAATTTCCTTCACCTTTGATGATTCCTAAACACTATCTCATCACTGTTGTCCTCCTATGAGGGCATAAGGGAGATGTCAATATTAATGTATTCAGATGAGTATATATATATATATATTTTTTTAAAAAAAACAACACACACACACACATATATATATATTAAACATAAACATTAATAAAAAGATTAAATGTTTTTTCATCCTCATCATTTAATATTTATATATTTGTATAATACTCCTTAGACAAGTACAAAGATATAATGTCAGAAGTATGGAAATCATATATTCAAACACACATGTTGGGATATTTACATCCTAGTTTATCAGACACCAATGAAAATTTTGTCTATATTAATGCAAAACTGTATAAAGGTATTTTGAAATGGAGGCAAGCCCAAAAATTGAGATACACTAGGAATAAAAAACTCACAGTTACCCTATCGAGGGCAGTCCAACACACTCCAATAACCATTCCCGCAAGGCAACAAATACAAACAAATCAGACAACACAAGGGTAAGAAAAAGGCAAAGAACAACTGGCAATGTTGATTATGATCAAAGCTAAACTAAAACATGGTGTGAAACAATACATCCCATCCACTTACCATATGCAATAGGAGAAAGATAATACACATAAGAATCAAAGGTTTTTGGAGGATAAAGAGAATAACAAAATTGCATATGCGGACAACAAACAAAGGGAAATAGAAATTCCACGCCCCTAATGTGGTCACCCAAGCTATATGTCAATGAATAAATGAACATGAAAAGGAGGCTCACAAATTTAGAAACAAAGAAACATAACGAAGACAACAAAATGAAGGAGGTTATATAATCCAATTGGAAACTTGTAAGAGAATAAAATACTCAAGGAACAAATAAATAACATACAAAACAACATGGAAAAGGGAAAACATGAGTTGACAATCATAAAACAAGATTTAAAACACTTGAAAACAATAGAGGAAAATGCACCAAAAGTGGATGAAGAAAAGAAGGTATAACAAACAAAAGAGTAGCCATCTGCAACTGCACATACGGAGGTAAAAGAAAGTCACTTGGGAGTCCAACCTGGGGAGACCAAGTCTTGGGTTCAAGTAGTAAGAGGACCTTTAAATGAACAAAGGGAAATAATATAAAAATAGGTTAGAATGCATATAAGAGAAGAACATGATAGTTATGATAGGGTAATAAACATCATTATTAAAGGACTAAAAGACGATGGTGATAATGATAACACCAACAAATTAACAAGAGACTTATTATTAGACTAGTTGCATTAGACATGACATATATATCAAGCAAACAATATGGGAAAATGGATAGGAGAAGGAAATGAAAGATATGTAAGAGTTGTCATGAAAAGCATAGAAGATAAAATAAAATAGTAAGGAACAAAAGGTCTCTTAGAGGGACAAACATCTATCTAGATGGAGATCTAACCTCAACATAACAAGAATAAAGAAAGAAAGAATGGGAGAAAGTGAAAACAACAAGAGATGCAAGAAAATAGGCATGGTTATAAAATAGAAGAGCCCAAATCAGCCACTGAACAACATATAAGAAATAGGGAATTGGGGCTCTCCAGGAGTACTTGACCTTGGTAAGCTAGAATTGTAGAGGCTACCCTTGGAGAAGAGGCCCTGGGTTGGGGCCTATAGTAGAGAGAAAAGACATTATTATTCTTATTGAAACTCATGAACATGAAGCTTGTAAAGTTCTAGATTTTGAAGGATATAATAAAATATCAGTTTGAAATTAAAGGACTGAAAGTGGAAAGGGTCATGAAGAGGTTATAATACTAATCAAATAAACGTAGTGTGGGATTATAAAAGTGGAGAAAGAGGACCCAAATGAATAGTACATATGGCTGAAAATAATAGATAATGAAATAACAACTAGGCTTGTTGCTTGCTATTTTTCACCGAGAGGGTCTAAAATATACAAGAATATGAAGTTAGATTGTGAATACCCTTATGTGGCACTAAAAAGTATTATTTTAGTATTTAGCACTTTATGAGAAGTCTTGATCATAGGCGGTTTCAATGCACAGTCAACAAATGACCAAGATCTTAATTTGAGGAGTGAAGAGGGCATGTGAAACAATATTTTATGGTTAGTTGAAGAAGAAGAAGAATATCAATGTTGGAAAAGGAAGTCACAAGAAGAAAATGGTAGAGTTACATATTATGGAGCATAATTACTAGGACTATATAGTTTGTATGGCATGGTTATATGCAATGGCATGAGAACATGGCTGAATTTAAGAAATATCATTTGTAAAACGTACAATGGGAAAAGTGTGGTAGATTATGCTATTTTTTTTTTACATAAATTTATTCTAAGATTAATGAATCTTGAAGTTGGGGACTACCCTATTGAGATGAAATCGGATCATAATCCAATATATGCAAAATTCAATATGCAAAAAAATCATCAAGAAAGAAGACTAGACCAACACAAGCAAAAAAAAGAGACCCCCTTAAGGTAGAATCCTCATAAATCAAAAGAATTGAGAACTATTCAATGCATCCCTTAAACAACAATTTTAACAACATTTTTAGGAAACAAATAATAATACATCATCTCTGGCCCGCTACTCAACAAACAATGTTATGCTAATTTTTTTAATTAAAAAGGCTTTAAATACATGCAAAAGGAGTAGACCTAAGAGTGAAAGTGCAAGTAGTTTTTTAGAAAACTCGTGGTTTGATGCAGAGTGCAAGGCAACAAAGAGAACTTTGAGACAACTTGGAATGACCAAAAAAAATAAGAAGGCATATGAAAGAATCATCCAGTCTAAAAAAAGGAAGCTACATATACACAAGGAAAAGAGAATTAAATTTCTCTTGAAAATCATAATCCCAAAGGCTTTTGGAGGGAACTATAGTAGAAAAGGAAGAAAATAAAGAACAATATTACAGATGCTCAATGGTTAGAGTATTTAAAGCTACTTTATGAAAGAGTACAATATAAAGATAACCCTTCTGCAATCAGCACAACAACTAGGCTTTTTTCTATGAAAGATATCGCTCAAGGCATAAAAAAACTAGCAAGTGGTAAGGTGCAAGACATAGATGGGATATAAGCTGAATATCTGAAGTGGGGTTTAGACACCCTCACACCACACATCAAAAACATATTCAATGGTATTATTCAAGAAAGCTTCATGATAGATTAGACAACTAGTGTTGTTATCCCTTTTTATAAAATTGGAGATGTCAATAATTTGTCTAACTACCGAACTATCATGGTCAATCCCCTCTTTGTAAAGTTATTTGGCAGTATGATAGAGCAAAAAATTAGTAATTAGGTAGAAAAAGAGGGAAAAAGGGTAAAAATTCAAGCATGATTTAGGCTGAAACATTCCACTAGATCTATCAATGCATCACACTTAGGTACTTGATCGAAAAATTATGTGATATTCAAGAAGAATAAGCTTTTTTATATTTTTTGACTTAAAAAAAACATTTGACACGGTCCCTACAAGTAAACTTTGAAGCAAACTAAAGGAACTTGGAGTTCCAGATGAGTATAGAGTGGTAGTACATAGACTTTATGGGCATGTTAGGGTCAAAATAAAGACAAGTTAAGGAATGTCATAGTGCTTTGGAAGTGACATTGAAGTCAAACAAGGGTGTTCTCTATCTCTCACCTTGTTTTGGCTATACATTGATAATATGGAATAATGGATGAACAAAGCTAGTGGATGAGGTGTCTACCTAGCTAGTTATGTTATAAAGTTACTTTTATATGTAGATGATCTTATTCTAATTATAAAAATAGCCCATATTTTGAGAGAACATTTGAAGGCTTTAGAGCTCTTCTATCAAGATGTGGGAATTCAAGGTAACACTAGCAAAAAAGAAGTCATAATATTTTCTCTATGGAGAAAAAGTAAATAAATTGACTTTATTTTTTAAGGAAATCGACTATAAATAGTGGAAGAATATAAATATCTTTGGCTTAACTTCCATAATAAGCTTAGTTAGGAGACCTATAGGACAAAAATAATACAAGTAGGTTGGAAGGATTTATATTCACTATAAAAGAGGTGTAAGAATGTAGAATTATGGGATTGGAGAGCCAATATAACTTTATTCAACCTACTTGTCACACCAGGGGTCCTATATAGATGTGAAGTTTGGGACAACAATGTGTCTAATCTAAATATGAGATAGATAGAGAGAATCCAAAAACATTAAATCACAATCAGCCTCAAAGTCAAAGCTTCAGTTCCATATGAGATTCTTCTAGTCAAAACAAGGACATTTCCATTAGAAGCATCAATAATGACTTGGACATTAAGTTACCTAACAAAGATGCAAAATATGGAAAACCATAGATAACCCAAAATGGTAATCGAAGAACTAAACTAAAGAAAGAACACATGGATGAAATAAAATAATAAATAGATGAGTAAATCGGACATCAATATGCAAGAATACCCAAACACCAAGGGTGAAATAGATAAATATGTGATAGAAAAATTCAGAGCAGCCATGTGGACAAAATAGTCAGGATGGAAGAAAGCATACTATATCAAAGAGCTTAATCCTACCTGGGAGCACGAGGAAAAAATATACATAAGGGAAGCAATCAAATGGAAAGCAAAGATGTTGATTGCTCAATTGAGGACTAATTCACATCATGTTAGGTGTGAAACAAAGAGATGGACAATATCCAAGGACGAATGGGAAACAAGAATTTGTATATTTTGTGACAAAATAATACTTTATTATGTAATGCACAGCGTATAATGACATCTACACTCGATAATTTTGGTGACTTATTTACATAGGAAAGGATACTTAGTACAATAACTTTTCTAACCAAAATCCATAGTAGGAGTGTTAAAATGGAAAAGGGGTTTAAAATTTTGCATGATCATAGGGGTAGCGCTCGTACCAAGGAGTTTTGTTAACAAAAGGGAATGTTGTTACAACCCTCAGTCCCATAGACTGCTCGATCACGTGGATGTTATTAAAATCCTTCATTCATTCAGTGATTCATATGAATGTTGATGGTGTTTTACATATTTAATAGATAAAATGTGTTGTGAAGAAGATACTAAGTAAGAAAATATGTAGCATATTTAGTCTCACTTCTCCATTTTCAAATGGTATCAGAGCTTTTCTTCTACAACAAATTGTTGTGAATATTTAGAAATAACAATCAGGGTTTTTGGTTAATATTTATTACTTTTATCCTCTCAGATTTCTCATACTTTTTTTTTCTTATCATATATTTTTTATTTCTTTTTCTTGAATTGACTTCTACGTATATAGATTTTTTATAAAAGTTTCAAATATTCTAATCAGTAAAAAATCAGTGGGGTGACACTGAGGTTTCAAAAACATGTACCAGGTTTTATTTTTCTAATGAAAAACGTGTGTTTTTGGGGATATTTCTACGACTTTTCAATTTTACGAGTGTTTTGTATATTTTTCAGGGTTGATAATTAGGTAAAAATATGATTTGTTTAATTGTTCAATCATTTTTTTGGTAAATATTTGAAGTTTTCTAATCTGTAAGACCGTTTCACGAAGGATCAGGTGGCCTTCATGGTTCCCAGGGATTTTTTTGCAAACAATAATTAAATTTTAAGGCATCCTTGAAGCAAAATTTTGTTTTTCTTGCACTAATTTTTTCTGGTTTACAAAAATATTGGAAAAAATATATCTCAACGTCACAGTTTTGGCCTGCGTGCCACCCACTGCAACACCACCCAACTCGGCCACCGCAAACCTTCAGAATTCCTCCCTCCATTAATTCTTTGGACCTCCCTTGGAGTTTTGTCCATCCCTTGGCCTACCCCTTGGCCCTTTGGCCCTTCTGTCAAATAATGGGTCTGGCATTGTAGAAGGTTGTGTCCCCCTTAAAAAAAATTCCTGTTCCACTAACAAAAATGATTGCTAATATATTTATTGTGCATGATTTTTGTCCAGATTTTAGATTTTCATTTTTGTGCATAGTCGCCTGTATAGAATTTACAATTTTATCTGTGGGATCCTCGAGGAATCTTTTAGATTCATCTTTCGATGGGAGATATCTGGAGATCTATAACTTAAAACTTGGTGAATGTTTCTTGGCACGTGTTATCTTTTTAATGGTACATGCTAGATATTTTATCATATTTGCTTTGTATTGTCTTAAAACATACAAAGATTTTGTTTCCCAATTTTAATTAATCTGCACTCATGGTCAAAAAGCATTGTAAACTGCAAAATTCTAAGAAATTTTGGAGCACTCTTTTTCTAATAAATACACTAATTATAAGGTGTCATACTTGTGGGGTAGGGGTAGGCATCCTTGTGGGGTAGGGGGTGGGCAAGGAATGGGTGAATAATTTTGATTTGGTACATTGCTTTGCATGTCAATTGCATTTGTTATGTTTGTTGGGACTTTATTTTACTTCACTTGTTTTGTGCGATATTTAGTACATCTTTTGATACTTTTGACACTTGTAACATGTGAAAAGCTCAATTTTTAGCACTTTGGTAAGGCTTTATCATTCCTTCATTGTTTTGTGTGCATATTAAATCACAATGTGGTTATCATGCTCTTTTTTTAATTGAATAAAAGCAATAAAAAATTACAAATAGTAGATTATAGATCCCTTGTTAAAGACATGTAGCACAGTTACATAGACTACAGAGCACCAAAAAAAGAGGGAAAAACTATTACTATACAGTCATGCACAACATCACAATAAAAACATTAATAAATTGTTGTGCCATCATGGAGATATCTACTAAATCGCCAAGAGTAAATCTCAAAATAGTTAAATGTAGGTGGAAGTGTATCAGAGTAGCTGCATTTGTGTCAACCTGGGCTGCCCTGTAATGATTGTCACCGATTCTGGACTCCCTCAATACTCTGAAGTGGTGAAAGAAGATCGTTGATGATGTCCAACAACTCGCCATTAGTTCTCCACTGATCTTGAAGACAAGAAGACAAGTTGGATATGTAGAGGTATAAACATGAGCAGAGCATTTGTATTTCAATTTGTCTAAGATATAAAGTGCTGGAAAAAATAGCTAAACAACGAAATCTCTAAATGAACTTGAGAATCACATGTCTGCAAGTGTGGGTGATAACATTGTGAACATTAGATGTCCCCAGGGGAGTTGATTTCCATGTCCAAGGCTTAGGGAAGATGGTAGGGAGTGCAGAGAAGAGGGAAAGCCGGAGGTGGTGAGCATGGAGACAAGACCAAAATGCATGTTTAATAGACTCACACTTGGCATAGAAAGGACAAGTTGGGAGGGTGGGAGTGAAGGAATTTGAGGCGAACACCAATAGGGAGTTTGACACGAAGGATTTTCCAAGCCATAAGTTGGGATTGAGCATCAGCGTTGGATTTCCAAATCTGGAGATTGAGTTTATTCCACCTTGAACTATTAAACTTGTAGTACCATTTAGCATTGGGGGTAAGGGTAATTGGTGATATAAGTTGCCTATAGATCCTTTTGAGCGGAAAAAACAGAAAGCTATGTGTAGTAGACCATCTCCAATCTTTGAACAAATTAGCATGACAGTTTAAGGATAGTAAGGTAAAGAGTTCAGGAGGCACCCGTTGTTGAATATTAAGAATTGGTTGTTTATCAGATGGAGCTAGGTTATACTAAGCTTGGAGATGTTGCCATGATTTCCAGCTGAAACTTGTTGGGTCCCATAAATTCTGGAATGTCTGAATTCCTTTTTTAAAAAGACGTTTACCTTTAAATTGTTGGGAGAGATGAAGGGGTTTATTATCATATTGGATCAAGCAGTTTCACCAAATGGAGGATGAGGCAAAGCTTAGGCCATGGCTAAGAGATTGGTCATACCAAATCAACTTTCCTGAGGTTATTTGCCAGCCTTACCAGATAGTGTTGAAAGGGGTAGATCCCTATGTTTTGAAGAAGGGAGCAAATAGGAGTTTGTCACTTCAATTCACTGAGTTACAAGAGTGACCTGCAGAGGCGTGTTGGATGTGAAAGTGAACTAAGTGTTTCCAAGGTGAATTCCCCCTCTAAGGTTCTCACTATCCATTTGGAAGATAGGCAAGCACCTTGCGTAAAGGGGTCAATAATTCCTAAGCCTCCTTTGTCTTTTGGTTGAATACAATGAAGCTAGGATGTAGAGGGCAAGCCTTTTCTATTACCCCATCTAGCACAAATAAAACTCCTGATTAGCTGAGTAAGCTGATTGTAACACGTTTTAGAGGGCAACCAACAAGAGGATATATACACATGGCTTGCAATAAGAATTTTGTTGGCTACTTGGATACGCCCAACCATAGAAAGGAATCGGTTGGTCCAATTAAGAAATTTGGCTTTGATTTTGTTCATGAACCATCTCCACATATCCTTGAGGGTAAATCCAATGCCAAAGGGTATGCCAAGATATCTAGTAATAATGCCATGCTTCACTTCTCGCCACTCCTTTGGGATCCAAGGAGGATGGGGGCCAGGCCAGGTAAAAAAAAAATCAGTCTTGTGCATGTACAGCTTTGAGCCGGAAATGGTGCAAAAGAGATCCAAAATATTCAAGGTGTGCGTAACTCTGTAGCTGAATTTTGAATAAACAACATACTATCATCGGCAAAATGTGAGTTGATGGCTTTGGAGTTGCCTGGGAGCGAAATGCCTTGGATAAGTTTATTAGAGACAAGCATGCTGAAATAAATAACCAAGAGCATCAGCAGCCAAAACGAAAAGGAAGGGGGCGAGGGGGCAGCCTTGACGGATGGATTTTTGCAAAGGAAATTGAGGGGAGAGGGATCCATTAACCACAACTCTGGCATTAGCATCCATGAACAGCATTCTAATGTGGTTACAAATCATAGGTCCAAAGCCCAACCACTCTAACATGTTAAGAATAAATGGCCAGCGGATGCGATCGTAGGCTTTATCAAAATCAAGTTTGATGATTAAAGCATCTTGGGCGGTTTGTTGAGTCCACTCAGCCGTCTCCCAGGCAAGGACAAGGTTGTCAAGTATGAATCTGCCACCAAGGAATCTTGTTTGCTCCGGGCGAACTATCTGCTGTGTAATTTCTTTTAGCCACAGCTTTGGCTATAATCTTGTAAGAGGTGTTGAGTAAAGTGATGGGCCTCTAACCATTAACAGTTTCTTCATCTTTACCCTTGGGAATGAATTTGATCAGTCCCTGATTAATAGAAGCTCCTAAAAAGCCAACCTCAGTGGCTTCAAGATAAACATGATAAAAGTCCTCTCGTATGTAAGGCCAAAGGGTTTTGTAAAATTCCACAGGCAGACCGTCAACACCTGGACTTTTATCTAAGGCCATAGATTAGAGGGCTTCGTCAATTTCTTCCATAGATAGAAGGTGATCGAGAAAACGACTATACTCAGGGTCAATTCTGCGTGGTATGCTTTCAGCAATAGCATCTTCAAGGATGTTGAGAAGAGGATCGCCCGCCGACTCATCAACAAAAAGATTTCTGAAATGTTCATAGAATGTTTGCATATTGTCTGAGTGGTTAGATTGAAGGGAACCATCAGAGGTTTTAATAGCAGAAATCTGATCTTGCTTGTGTTTATGTTGCACAAATTGAAAGAAGAATTTTGTCCCCCTATCACCATCTTTGATCCACTGTAGACGAGCCCGAACTTGTGCTCCTTTGCCTTTATAAGCAGCTAGTTTCCGCAATTCATTTTCCGTGCAACGTTATAAGGATTAGAAGCCAAAAGAACTCGATTATGTTGTAGTTGTCCATTTAAAGACTTTTCAAGCCTGCGACGTTTTGCAGCAGCTCTCCGACCATAATCACGAAGCTAAAGAGTGCATCGGTCTATAGTTCTTTCCCACCAACTAATCCATTCATCCTGCTGGGGTCTCACTAAGTTAATGTTTATGTGACCAACTTTTCATTTTTTTGAAAGTTATTGAGACCCCCGTGATGATAGATTCACCTTAACTAATATTTATTGCATAGTATTAACTATGCACAATGGTGTCTCTAAATGGAATATTTTTTCACTATACAAGGATTTAATCTGTTTATATTAGGCCTTAATCTATTTATATAAGGACATGTTTCTATATTTTTTAATCCATTTCAGTATAATGATTGGTTCAATATATATGATATTGGATCCTTGGTCACTTGTTGATGTATGTTTCCATACCTTTCCATTACCATTTGGAGCACTGGAAGTTCTTTGAACTATATGCAACGATCTTCATAGTATGTTTGGAGACTTAATTTTTTCTAAGTGTAGTTTCTATTCTTCCTATTTCTTGTGATGATACATTCATGTCAAACATTTTTTTTAGATCCACCCTTTTAGGATGGGTTTAAAACAAATGCAAAACACTTTTTCACAAACTCCACTTTTATTCTTATATAAGATGATAATATTCCTTTTACATATTCATCAAACATATGTAATTCCAAGGATTATTTTTTTTTCTATTGATGGGAGTTTTCCTACTATGTTATTTGGAACTTCCATTTATTTTACGATATCATTGGCAATCAACATATTCTTGTGGATCCTTATACTTCAATTTTGAGGGTTGTTGAGCCATGCCCTCCATTTCACATAGAAATTATTTTATAAAATGATCCATATCCTTCTTCCAACATTTCTAGTTTAGTGTAATTACTTTCATTTTTGTGAACTATCTTAGCAAACTTACTACACACTTATGTCTTCAACCAATTATCCATATATCTTCATACCATTTCCTGTGTCTTCCTTTATGGAGTGGGTAGATTTTTAGTTCACATGTTATGTCTTTCCTACTTCAAAAGGAAAACATTTTGTTCGATGATGAAGAGGCCCTCATCATTATCACTCTTTAGTTTGTCACTCATACTCCTTCACTGCCTTTGGTATCTGATTTGAAGGAAGTAATACTTGGTGGGATAGGGAGTGTGTATATTCCTCATTCCTTCATGAGATTTCATTGTACATAGGTACCTCATAAATCATGTTTTCAAGACCTATTTTTTTAGAACTTGAGCCTCATATGTTTTTTAATATGTCTTCCTAAGTTGCACTTAATATGATTGTTAGTGTAGTTTGTTAATTACATTTGACGCAAGTTAAATTATGACATCAATTTTAGTCTAAGTTTTATATTTTATATTTTCTTAAGTTTTTAAAGAATTTTTAAAATGGTTTGAATTTTATGAAAACAATTAGAATGCACTTTTTTAAGACCAATCATATTTTCCTTTTTTTTTATCGCTATCGGAAAAAAAAGTCCCTACCTTAGAATTTAATACTTCCTCATGTATATAATTTTCACATTGATGGAAAACCACTATGAACATTTCATTCACATTCTATGAGAAGTAACACCATGATAATAACTTGGATATAGGAATTCGTGCTTATATATGTAGTTAGCCTCTATTCTTGTGATTTTATGGATTTTTTTTTGCATATTTGACAAATGAAATGATCTTGTAAAGAGCATCTTTGGTGAAATAAAATTTAGTCTTTCTTCTTCATTTTCACATCATAATGGTTCAATATCACAAGTAGATGGATTCCTAAAGAAATAACACATATGATCAAATCTTCAGTAATTTATGTTTGATGAATGATATTATTTAATTGTATTTTTTAAACCATGGCATGTAACGATCCCTTTTGAGAGTAGACTAGAATGAGATTATTAAAACTTATTCCCTTGACATTGACAACTTATCTTCTATTTTTATCATAAATTTTACTATTGCATACACAAATGGATGACATGAATATCATTTGTTATAGTTAAACTCTCCCCTAAAACTTGGTTATACATAGTAAAGGTTTGTTATACCTAGAATAATGAGAATCTATGATATGGATAAGTGATACATTACAACATTTAGACCTTTTAAATTCATCTTCTAAAGTCACATTTAAGTCACATAGCATTTTTCAAATCAAAATTTTAACCCTTAAGTTAGATTCAAAGTTGGATTTGGGAGGTGTCTCTAAAGGGTGATGTTAGGGTGTTTATATAATGGGTCAATTTAACTAGTGACATTAAAGTGTCTTCAGAGGAACATTAAGATGAATTTACAATTGATACATTGGAGGTTTATCAGAAGTGACATTATATTGACTCAATTAGCAACATTGGGGTGAATTTATTTATGTCTTTCAGGGGTGAAATCGGGGTGTTCGTAAATGATACCTTTTTTAATATTTAATATGAATTTAGTCTCTAATTTAAGGTCATATCTATTCAATCTACAAGTTAAGTTAGAAGAAATTCCAAATTACTATATTTGGGCATATAAAGAGCCAGTGATAAAATAAATGCCTCATTTTGTTAAGCATTTGTAAAGAATTTATGAATAAGACATGAAAATTATGTTGATTATAAAAAGAGGGCATGAATATTGTGTTTATATTATAAATAGGACATGAACATTATGTTAAATTGAGAAAGAAGGAAAGCATATTGTGTTGAATTTAGAAATACGACATACATATTGTGTTTAATTAATAAAAATAAGACATTTTTTTTGGCATTTGGAATTAATTGAGGAAGAGGGAAATAATATTGAATTGAATTGAAAAATATATCATACATATACATCCAATTGAAAAAACTAAGGTATACATATTGTGTTTTATCTATAGTGAATTGAGGTTGAATTGGAGTCTTGTTGTAATAAAGTGTTTAACCCTAAATTGGATGTGAATCCTTCTATAGGTATATAGAGTTAAGAATATATAAATTAATAAGTACATGAGTGATAAAAAGATCTATAACAAGCCAATTAATTTCAAAAGTTAGATAAAACATATACTAGATTTATTATGTTGAGATATGCTAAAAATAAAAAGTAAAACTATGTTAGATATAACAATGATAATTAAAACAAAATACTTAGTTGGTTCTGATGCTAATATAAATTTGGATCTTGAATAGGAAACAAGTATACTGGATTAATATTTTATAATAGTTAGCATATTATGTATTAAGTGCCTCTATAGTTGCAGACACTTACTTTCAACTTGGGATAGTTGCATCGATGCTAGTATCTGGATGAGATGAAGGTGTCAAGTACATAATAACTATTGAATAAAATGCAACCACATAGATGGTTCTAGGTTCATCACCACCTTCTCTTTGGTGAATTCATATCTAGGTCATGTACTGTCACTCTTTATCAAATGATCAAACCCTAGTTCTTAATCTTCATAGAGGTTGTTGGAAAAATGGGTTAGTGAGCACACAGTGTTGAGATACCAATAAAACCCCTTTATTAATAAGTGTTGCCTATATAGCTAATACTCTGAAGAGGGCCTCACACTTATATAGTTATCCCCCACATGCTGGCTTGTGTGTGAATCATGCAATATGTGATAAACAAGTATAATAATGACCTAGCTTGTAACTTAGAAAATATAACTCTTGGGTTGATCCTTCAGTACTTCAAATTGGTAAATGTGGTGTCCCTATGAATCATATGTAAATAAGATAAAATAGGGAAGCTTTTCTCAATTGAATGCTCTTTGAATGTTATTTAGTATGAATCTAGGTCTATGTTAGGTGAGTAATGAATGAAGAGTGATCATGCATATATATCACTCCTATTGGAAGACTATCTCCTATAATAGCACTAAGGTTAACCATTAAGATATGTTTCCTTTTTAAATTATATGACTTGAGGGCACTAAAAACTTACATCGAGTAAGGACACTTGCATCGACGTAGGCGTTTAACTAGGATGCAAGTGTCCAAGAAGCAAAAAGGTAAGTACAAATCCAAAACTTATAGAGGTGGAATATAAGTGGGTTTTAAGAATTATGGAAAAAATATAAGGCCTAGGTCATCAACATAAGACTAGTTAGACTAAGAGATAGGCCAAGGGGCACAAGAAAGAGTAGATGCGAGACTTTTGGGAGTGGGAAAGGTCTAGAACTAATAGAAATAACCAAGTTCAATGCTTGTCAAATGTACAAGACTAAGGTGATATATAGTTTTGTAGACACTATAATTTTATACCCTATGGATGATTAATTAGGTTTCATAGGTCCTATTTATTTAAATATCTTAAATAAGCCCTATCCTAAAATTTAGTTTATTTACCATTTACTAATTCGATAAGTGGCCTTTGTTTTTGACCTTTTTACCCCTCCTAACCTCCTAAATCTATTTATAACCTCAGAATCTACCCTACTAACCACTTTACCCCTGTGTGGATTCATTACCAACAACTCCATGCATATATGAGTAACTCTTACCCAAGATTAAAAGAAAAGCACCAATTTGGGTGAATCAACACCAATTCTCTCATGATTAGCAATGATTATCTGGATCAACATCGATCCATAAATACTTAACCAGCCTTTGCTTTCTAAACTAGAAACTCAATGCCTCAAATTGTTATTAGAATTCCTAAAGCTTTTAGTGATGTTCCTAACGACACTCTATTATATTTTCATTGCATTAAATTCATATCCACTATAAAGCCCAAGAAAATGCCTCAATATATGGGAGAATTTCATTCTAATCACAATTCAATCAAAGGTAAGTCATCATGAATCATTTTATCATTTTTTATCAATTATTTTCTTGTTATCTATTTATTTAATCATTAAATATAATTTTGATCCTTATATATCTATTTATGCACCTCCATTAGATAATTAGTCTCGTTTGCTCTTTATTTGTATTAAATATAATCACAGAGAGAATCGATGTCAATTTATTTTGAATCAATATTGATTCTACCTATTAGCACCGATCCTATTAGGATCAACATCGATCTATTGTGTTTAATTTATAGAATCTAAGTCCTTAATCCTAAGTTCCTTTCTACAATCCTTTATTGATTATTTTCATTTGAACATGGGCTTTGTTTGTAGATGACTCTACTTGGCTTAGTACATGATGTAACTAGTATCATTGATCTCCCCATAGTCTCCCAACCTTTATTTGTGAATTAGAGTGATATAGCCTTTGAAGCTATCACTCTATGCAATTATTTATTCACTCTCTCATGAAGACACTAAAGACTAACTAGTTGTTATATAGGATGATGTAGACTTTGCTTCAGCTTACTGGGAGGAATATTTCATTTACATTGATAGCTTATTTGAGGACTGAATCTTAATCAACATTGTTATCATATCATTTATCTATATAATTTCATATTATTTTTATTCTCTTAATTGCATAAATAGTGGACTGACATCCTTCTAATGAAGTGTACCACTTCTTAGAATTGATCTTGTATCAGGAAGTCCACCCATCTATACTATTAATCTATTTTTGTTAAGTGTTTACATGTGTGTAGGTTGGCCTTCCTATCCAAAAAAGAGCTTTCATAATTACTGGATTCAAAACAGTGTGCAATGTCTTTTAATCCACATGTATTCCCATAAACCCTATTTCTATTCAAGTTTTTAGTAACTTTTAATTTAAAAGAAAATGAAAAAGTACTTAAACATTTTGGCACACCTAATGGGACCCCTAAAGTCTCACTTCTCATGTTAAACTTCATTTTTTAATTTATCTATCTTTCTTTCCCTTTCTTTTGTTTGTTGTATTCATTTAAAGAAAATCTAAAATTGTATTTTTCCTTTTAAAGGTTAAAAGAATCTACATCCATTTTGCTTGCTTAGTTCATTCATATATAATAATATAGGCAAGTAATCTATCGTAGTTATCACTTTTAACAAACACAAGCCAAATCATGTTCATAATAAACTCATCAAAACATTTGACATAAGGGAATCGACTAGGATTTCATCACCTAGTGGTAACCTTTTTTTCTTGATGATCTCACTTGGATTTCAACATCAAGGGGAGAACCAACTCAATATTTTGGCTGAGTATAAAACCTAGTCTTTCAATATATTCTATCTAAGCACCTAATACCCTTACATTGTGCTATGTGAAGTGAGGGGGTATTCCCTGATACCAGGACAAGTATTGATCCCAATACATAAATCCTTGAGTGCCTAAACAAAACCTAAAACCATCCTTAGATTGTCATTTCTTAGGACCCTCGATATCCTTTTTTTTTCTTTTATCACACTTTAAAGTTAAAAAGTAAAAACTTTTTAAGAACGTCTTTAGTGTGTGCATCTTTTTATCCTCACTAAACATGAGATAATCAAAAAGAATATTTTACGTGCTTTTTGTTATTTATTGCTTTTTCTTTTTTTATTGCTACATGGTTTTGATGCAACAAAAGTTACAAAATAAAATAGAACCCCCATCTTCATCTTCATCCATGGAGAATTATCCTAGCCCTCCTACTTCCCCTAAGTCCACTAGGGAAGGCATCCCTTAGTATTATACCCAGGGTGATCCTGAATTCACCACTATATTAGATAGCAATCCCCTAACACTTAACAATTATCTCAGCTCTTGAGCCATAAATATCCCTTTTTCTCCCCATACACAGTTCTCTAGAAACCCATATAGCATGTATTTAGAGGAAGGTGAAGGGTTTACCACTGCTATGGTATCTTCCTATAATAATCCTCCTCCTACTAGTTTTGACACCACTACTACACAACCCCTAGGCAGCCCACCTCCAGTGATTTCTAGTGCTCCATCACCAACCACTACCCAAATTCAAAATGTTACTATTCCTCAGCCTACAGCTACTCAACCTATTACCACATCATTCCAAAACATAGTCATCTTGATCCCAAAAACCCTTCCACCAATTCAAACTAGTGTACCCTTAGGTACCCAAACTTAGCCATTATAATAGGCCCCTATAAGTCAACCACCTCAATAATATGTCCTCTTCACCATCCAGTACATAGCAATTATGCAAGTTATTAGGTCAACATATATCCCCTTATAAGATCCATAGTATGTGGTGGATTGTCAACCCATTGTGACCACATCACATGATTAGCCCTTATCTCAGGCCTTTTCTATGCAATTACCTATGTAACAACTCCCATAATAGAATGTTTTAGGAGGAATCCCTCAATATAACAGTTAACCTAATCTCATGAGCATCCTTATAAACATGATGGCTAATTTAGAAGCTTCTACCTTGGGGTAAAATAACATGCTTACCTACAATAACTTTTGTATAGAACTTATTAATCCAATGGTTCCTATTAGGCCTTATCCTCCATAATGGAACCCCTAAGTTTACAAAGTTACATAATAAGGAAGATCCATAATAGCACCTTCGAGTGATTAGACATGCTTGTTACCTTATAGTGCATGAAAATGCACTTCTTTTTAGGACATTCCCTATGTTGTTAGTTGGACCTACCCTAGATTAGTATAACTCAATCCCACAACATTCCCTCTTCTCATTTGGGTAGCTAGCTCAAATATTCCTAGAACACTTTTCTATCAATATAAAAATAAAAGTTACTATTACTGACCTCTACACCACCCAATAGTTTGATGATGAATCCATCATTGACTTTGTGGCTAGATGGAGAAGTCTAATCAATCAACTCACCTTCTCTCTACCGCAACCTGAGTTGATCGAGTTATTTTTAAGAGCATGTGCTAAACCCATCTCATCAACATTATGGGTACACTCTTTTAAAACCTTTGATGAGGCCTTTTTAAAGGCTTGCAATCTTGAAATTAGAGCCCTAGAAGAAGGAAATTTTAAATTGCAGAATAAAAACTTTAAATTTGAGCCCTCTAAAGGGACTAATAATAAAAATAATAAAACCAAAGGAGTTGCCAATACCGTAATTGTAAATTCATCACCACCAAAAACTAAAAACCAATATAAGCCCTCCACCTCATAGGCATAGTCTTAGAATCTATTGACACACTTTCCCCCATAATAATTTACCCCTTTATGAGAATCTTATGCATCTATTTTATATAAACTCTTAAAAGCATCTCCCATTGAGCTCCCTCCAATAAGACCTCTTGATGATTCTCTCCCCAAACTTAGTTGGTTTAGGGAAAATGCCTTCTATAATTTTCACCACGTGATAGGCCATAATGTCATTAGATGTCATTATTTCAAGGGATTAGTACAAACTCTTATAGATCAGGGGGAGTTGTAATTAGATAATCCTAATGTGCCCATAAACCAATCTATAGATATATTCAGACAACCATTCCCTAATCACACTTCCACATCAAATTCCATGAAAGATAAATTAGAATCCACATCAAAACATGAGATTCATGTAATTAACATAATCCATGACTAGCTTCTGCCTGAAGAAGTTGATGATGCTCCTATCCCTGATCTCTTTATAGGAGACACTTTTGAACCATCCAAACTAAGAAAAGACATCCAAAAATATTCCTCTAGTTTGTTGGATCTCATTGTTTGGGATCCATTGGAAGAATCCATATCTAAAATCACTCAAGAACTAAAAGAGGAAAAGCCTATTGAATAGAAGTTTTTCTTAGACATTTTTCAAGACTCACGTACTATTCCTCGCATTGTTTCAATACTTGCATCTAGTATACCTATTATTTCTAGCCTATTACTCCCTAAGGAAATTTTTGTGTTACCTCAAACTAGCTCAACATCAAATCCCCCCATTATTAGGGAGGCACTAAATCCTAGAGAAATCAAGTGAAAAATTGTAGATGTTAGAAACAAAAACCTTAGATCCCCAAGGGGAAAATATCTACAACATCCTCCTATTAGGATTGAACTCCCTAAGGAGGACATCCCCACAACCCCTGAGTATTTGTGAAAAGGAAAAGTGTCATTGCCTCATATTCAGATAAGAGCATCTATACTAAGACATCATCCTTCAACTAAACTAAAAGCTACCATTATAGATTCCACCACTAAAGCACATGTACCATCACAACGAAATCTTCCCAATGTGGTCATGCCAATCCATAACCCATTAAATTCTTATTATCTAAAAGTTTTAGGTGTAAAGACTTACCCTAAACAAAAATTACCTATAGTAGGGATGATTCAAATAGCTAGTTCAAGAGGCCAAGGTTTTAGGTTACATACCTCTTCCCCAGAAGTGCCCCAAATGATAGAAAATCTGAGTTAGGATACATTGAAGGGATATTATTTTAAGATCCTTGATCATCTTATCTAGACCTATTTAATCACACTACCACCCATAAATCCTACCAATCCTCATATTCAAAAACCATCATGGTATAGAGAAAATATGGCATGCACATAACATCTAATAATGGGTCAAGACACTGAAAGTTGTAATGCATTATAGGTTGTAGTCCAAAATCTATTAGACAAAGATGATCTCTTAATAGAATAATTAGAGTATGACCATCCCCCTAAGGTTACATACACCTCAAGAAATAACATGCTACCCATAGTATTAGAATGAGCTGTAGAGGAGGATAAAACCTTTGATAAATCCCAATACCCATCTCTCCTTCTAGGTGTGAAAGATTCTAAGAACATATCAAATCCCCCTTTATTCTAGATAGATATAGTTTATAAAACCACATGATCCCAAGCCCAGGGTTATGAAGCCCACAATCGTGAAAAATCCTAAAGAACTAACTCCTGTCATGAATAGTTTGACAATGCCTACTTCTAAACCTAAAGTTTCTACTTTAGGAAAATCCCAAAATAACAATGCTTTAAATCTTATACAAATATCTATTCTAAAGTAGTTGCATCAAATTCTAGTCAAAATGTCCCTATACGAGCTTGTATAGAATTTTTGTAGCACCATGAGGCCATGATAGAAGCCTTATAGGCCATATAAATACAAGTTGATGAACCCCAACCTTTGTCAGCTTTCATTGCATCGCTTCAAAAACCCTTATCCATAACCTTTCATGATTTAGAAATACCACCCTTATAGCCAGAAGACCAGGATCCTACATTATTTATCACTACTCAAATAGATCAAACTCAAATTAAAAGAGTCATGATTAATAATGGCACTAGTATAAAAATTATCTCCTCTCATGCATTTAAACAACTGTAGCTACATGAGACAATGGTAGCCCAATCACCCACCATTCTATAAGCCTTCAATGATACCATTTCCCCTGCATTAGGAATGTCAGTCCTTCACATTCATGTAGGCATGTATGTTCTCCCTAAATTATTCTACATAATTGAAGGGGAGTTTTAGTATAACATTCTCCTAAGATGTCCCTAGATCCATGCTATACATTGTGTTCCATCTACTTTATATTGGTGCATTAAATTCAAGCACAAAGGCAAAATCCAAAACATCCTAGCTAATCCTTATCCCTTGAAAACTTGCAACCTCACCTTTCAACCCAATGAGGTCCTAATCCCATTATAAAGTGTTACCCCATCATCCTCCAATGAAACATCCACTAGTACAATGATCCCTTCATCAATAATTGGTAAGGAATCCATTGATTCTACATTTCAACAACTTTCAATCAGAGAGTACCAATTAATAACACTCAATACTCTCCCTACTCTACAAGAATATAGATGTCTAGACAAACAACAAGATTATTATCTAAATTTGGGGAAAATTTTTCCCTTTAGCCTATCATTATTTTATACTGATCTGATCTATGGGGACAAGCCTTCTTCAATCCTTTATAACCAAATTCATACTAAATTGTTAACATCAAACTTCTCATTCCTTGATAAACCTCACTTTGTAGAGACATTCCTACAATGGTCCACCTAGAAAGGTTTCAGCATAAGACATTACGAACAAGTCCCACATGAGCTTGCATTGGGAGATTTTAGAAATCCCCATGAAAAAAATGACCTTTGTTTCAACAAACATCTCAAATCCACCCTAAATATTACTCTCCCTCCCATCCTTGAAAAGGATACACCATATTTACCATTTAGTATCCATTCCTCAACTGATGATGTCCTATCCATTCCTCTAAAAAAATTAGTCAACACCATTGTTTTAGATCCTCTCATCTATCACCATGATGGGGAGGTTTGAACCATTCCTCTATCCTCCCCAGATATGATAAGGTAGGATTCTCCCACCATTCCCATTATTGAGTGATAAGATATTGAGTCTATCTTTACCTTTTTAGGTAAGGAGAACTCCCATCTACGTAAATCCCTTCCATTAGAAACCTCTAATCTCATAAATGAAGCCATCATTGATATTAACATAAGATCCCATGAGACTCCATTCAGAGTTAAGGTCAGTAAATCTTTAGATCCCTAAGATTATCATGATTTTGTTGTGTTTCTTATAGAGTACAGTAAAGCATTCACTTGGTCTTGTAGTGACATGTCTGGTATCGATCTTGTAATTATCATCCATAACATTATTACATTCCCTGATGCTAAACCTATCAAGAAAAAGTTCCAAAAAATGCATCCTCACATTGTGCTCTAGGTCAAAGAAGAGTTACAACACCTCTTATCCATTAACTTTATCCAATAAATCGATTACCTTCAATGGGTATCTAACATCATCCCTATAATGAAGCCTACAAGGGGACTTTGCCTTTGTACTGAATTTCAAGACCTTAATCTTGCTTGTCCAAAAAATGATTTCCCTCTCCCTAATATTGCCCAGTTAGTATATTTAACTATTGGCCATGAAATTTTGTCGCTTATAGATGGTTTCTATGGATATAATTAGATCCTTATTGCATTAAAAGACCAACATAAGACTTCATTTATTAATCCCTAGGGGACTTTATACTATCGAGTTATGCCTTTTAACCTAAAAAATGTAGGAGCCACTTATCAAAGAGCCATGACGTATATATTCCATGATATCATCCATAAAATTGTGGAGGATTATGTGGATGGCATCCTTGGTAAATCAAAGTTAAGAAGATATCACCTTTTCATCTTAAGGGTTATCTTCAATCACTTAATCCAATTAAGGATCTGTTTAAATTCTAAGAAATGCATTTTTGGAGTATTGAAAAGTAAGATCTTAATATTTATTATTTCCATCCATGGGATTGAATTTGACCCTACCAAAATCAAAGCCATTTTAGAAATGCCACTCCCAATCCCATCTCAAGCAGCTTCATAGTTTACAAGGTAAATTTTAATCCATCTATCATTTTATCTCCCAGTTATCCAATCGTTATCAACCATTCCATCACCTTTTGAGGAAGTATATTCATTTTAAGTGGGACTCTATTTGTCAAGATGATTTTGAATATCTTAAGAGATACCTTCTCTCACCACCAGTTCTCACTCTTTCAAGAGAAGGACAACCATTCTTCTTGTATATTTCTACTACTGACCATACCCTTGGATCTATGTTATCCCATCATGATGAGCAACAAAAATATCAGGTAATGTAATATGTCACACACTTGTTGAGTATAAGACACATTATTCTCATACTAAAAAGTTGTGCCTAGATCTGGTCTTCATTGCTACTATGCTATGATATTATCTTCTCAATCATAAAACCTACATCATCACAAACACTTATACCCTAAAGTTTATGCACTCCAAGCCTTATCAAAATCAATGAATGGCCAAATGGCTTATGCCTTTGGTAGAATTTGATCTAGATTTTATCCATCAAAAGTTAATTAAAGGTCAAATTATTGTTGATCAGCTTGATGAGTGCCTCTTTTATATAATCAACTGGTTAACTACAAATTCCCAGATGAATCTATAACTTCCACATCTCAAAATAATCCACAATATCAAATGAATCTCTTCTTTGATAGATCTAAATGTGAGTGTGGTGGTGGAGTTGGAATTATCCTAATCCCCCCTAGGGGGACACTTATCCCTCTATCCTTTAAACATGATTTTGAATGCACTAATAATATGGTAGAGTAGGAGGCTTTAATCATAGGTTTCCAAACCACCTTAGCTTTGGGTATTAAGACACTCAATATCTATGATGATTCCTAGCTCATGCTAATAAAATTAAGGGCATCCATTAGTGTAAGAATGGTACTCTTCAAAAGTATAATACTTTATTTGATCAATTTCTAGCCACCTTTGAGCATTATGTTATCCAAGCCACTCCTCGATCAACTAATATATTTATGGATACTATAGCTTCCTTGGCCTCTTTTATCCCATCATCATCTCATGAATCTAAGTTCTTTGTCCTTGTTCACAAGATCAATCAACCCTCTTTTACTAAAACTGACCTTCTTTCCATCCATAATGTGGAGTAAAATCCATAAGTTCTCTAGTATACGTAGATATTTGATTACTTATCCATGGGTATTACTCCTATGGATCTATATAAACATGATAAGTAAGCCTTTCATCATCATGTCACCCATTTTGTCATATTGGGGGGTGTTCTTTATAAGCAATGTTTTAATGGAATCCTTCTTCATTGTCTCCAAAATCATGAAGCGACCCTTGCTATCAAAGAAGCTCATGATGGGTCGTGTGGAGGAAATTTTAGTGGTTGTACCATCACTAAAAGAATATTACAATTGGGATATTATTGTCCCACCTTAAACCAAGACTGTTGTGAGTACATTAATAAGTTCATCAAGTGTCAGTAGCATGCCAACGTATCCCATGTCCCTAGCCAAGCATTCAAGGTAGCTCAAGACTTTTGGCCTTTCTCTTAGTGGGTGTTTGATCTTATAGGTCAAATCAATCCTAAATCTTCCTAGCATCATGGATTTATCATCACCATCACTAAGTATTTTACTAAGTGGGTGGAGGCCATCCCCATTATCTCAACTAAATCAAATAAAATCATTGAATTCATTACTCAACATATCATTTGTCACTTTGGCATCCCTCATAACATTATCACAAATAATGGGATATATTTTAAAAACAAAAAGGTTCAGGAGCTCTATGATTATTTTAGCATTAAGCTCATCTTTTCCTTGCCTTATTATCCTCAAGCTAATGGTTAGGCCAAGGCATCCAACAAGACTCTTGTCAAAATCTTGAACAAAGTCATTAATGAATTAGGTAAGAACTGGTATTTACATGTTACCTATGCCTTATGGGCTTATCAGACTAGTATTCAAACCCCTAAGAACTACTCCTTTCTCCCTAGTTTGTGGTACTGAAGCTGTACTTCCTCTCAAAGTTTATATTCCTTCCCTTTACATCTCCTTGAAAGATATCATTTCTGAGGATGACTTCTGTCAGGAATGTTTAGACCAATGCAAACTCTTGGATGAGCATAGCTTAGTTGCACTTGACCATTTACGTGTATATTAGGAATGAATTAAATGCACCTATAATAAACATCTCAAAGAATGTGAATTTAATATTGGAAACCTTTTATTAAAGGAAAATCAACATGTAAATAATATGGAAAAAATGAAAAAGGGAAATTTTGCTTTGAATTGGCTCAGACCATATATTATCACCCATAACTACAGATCTGGGGCATATCGCTTAACATCTCTTGATGGAAAATCAGAGCAAGAAAATCTTAATGCATTGCATCTACATCCTTTTTACTATTAATAAATCTTAATCACCTTTTTTTAACCTAGTTTAGTCTCTAGGTTTCATATCTTTATTACTCTTATACCAAATAATGATATATAGAGACATGTGGTTCTTTGATAGCCTTGCCTATTTTTAAACCTTAAATATGAATACCCTGGCCCTATTCATAGCATGTTCTAATTGGATAAGCTTCACCTATAATGGGAAGGATCTCCAAATCATTATTCACTGAAAGCCCTCGCTATCACTAATACATTTTGAGAATAAGTTTTTTGTCTCGTGTATCAAAGCTTTGGGAAATTATCCTAGGACACCTGAGGCCAATCCATAAAATAAAAGTAGCATTGGGATCAAAATTCCAAATAAAAGCAAAGCATCTACAAAAGAAAAGAAATATGAATAGACACTCCTTCAAAGGACAACTATGTAAATCCACAAAATATACAAAAGTATAAAAATTATCAAAAGAATAGATTGATCCCTCAAATTATAGTTGTTTCAAAAATCATATCTTAAAATATAGACCACTCCTCAAAATATGGCTATCATGCATAAAATATCCCTAAAAATCCTCCTGTATTGATTAGCTTTTTATAATTTCGTATACTTCATGTATTGATCAGTCTACATGGATTGGTATAAAAGGATTCTAGAGTTGAACCTTAGTTATGGGTATGTAAAATGGAGACATCTTCTTATTAGAATCTACTTCCTACCATATCCTAAAAATTAATAAAATCCCTCAAGTTGTTAGGATTGTTATTAACAGTTGGTTAAGGATGTGTATGCATCCCTTTCAAGAGGTTTTTTGCGTCATGGTATGAGCCATTAACGAGTAATAAACCCTTTGAAAATTAAACTAATTACAAAATTTTACGCTTATATTAACCAATATCATATATTCACAAATCTATAAACATGCAATTAGTAAGTTATAGTTTGTATCCATAATAATCATAATTCATAACCATTAATCATGATCCATAAACATTACTCATAGTCCATAATCATAAATCCAAATCATAATTTAAGAAATTTTAAATCCATAATCCATAAACACATTGCATAAAATCTATAAATCCATAGTCAAATAATCAAATATACATCCATAATCTATAAATAAATCCATAACAACCCATAATCCATAATCTAATCAAAATCATATCCATTTTTAATCATAAAACATTTTAAGCCTTAATCCATATATCAAAATCACATCCATATCCATAATCCATAATCCATAAATAATTAGTAATATAAGCATGATCTATAAAACATTTGATCACATTTAAATCCATATTCAAATCATCTAATTACATCACATAAAAAAAATTAATCACAGTAATATAATTCAAATCCATACTATCCATAATTCATAAACATTTTAAAATATAAATCCATCACATGTAAAATTCCATAATCTAATCACATCGCATATAAATCCATAGTCCATAAGCAGTCCATAATCCATTAATCCATAAATCAATCCAAAACTCTAACAATTATAATCCATCGCATCATATACATCCATAATCATATAATCCATAAATAATGTAAACATCCATCAGGTATAATCCATGAATATCCATAATCCATAAATCCATAACAATAACATAATCCATAATCATGAACTATATATATATATATATATATATATATATATATATATATATATATATAAAGATCAATGTACATCAAAGTATCTATATACATGTCAATGGCTCTTTGGCCAATGCAATGAATATAAATACATGTTAATCTACTAATTAAATTATAAGTTTCTCAGGTGAATGCTCAACAAGTCTCCACCCCCATCTCCATCTTTGTCCCTATTCTTGTCTCTCCTTCGAGAGATGCTCCCCATGCTCACTGATACTATGTGCATGCACCTATAGGACCTGACCTATGTGGCTATGTGGGTTGCATAGTGTAAAGTCTATGGAAGTTGATCTAGAATGATCTGCTCATAATATCTCATCTCCACCACTAGATCCCTATATCACTCAATGCTCATAGTCCTTGTTGGTCTCATGCTCAGACCCACCACCTCTCTAATAATCTACACTGAGGACTCTCTCTCCCCTCCCTCCTCCTCATAGTGTCCCTCTCAACCCTGTACCTATCCCACTCCTCTACCACCACATCTTGGCTCAGCTACAAAGATTCAAAACCCACCTATAAAGTATCTAATCAAACTTGAAGGGTATCTTAGTCAACCCATGCTACAGTTAGCACCCCTTATGCCACAATTATCTGCCCATATAAGGTGATACACTGAGCCCTCAGTATATCTCTCTCCATGATGAGATCACCCATATCTATCTCCTCATCCTTTATTTCCTCCTCTCCCCAACCTCTCCCCTAACCTCCTCATCTCATATCTCATCATTTGTCTCCTCTTTAGTCTCCTTTGCCTCAGCCTCCTCCATCTCCTCGTCCCCTCCTCCCTGACGTGGATGCACCACCCTATCCTATCATGTTGCCCACTACTCAACCACCATACTATATATGTGGGAGTGCATCCTACATCCTCCACATCATCTCCTAATGTTACCTTCTCCTCATTTGTTATTATATCTCTTGTAACTAGTCTACGCATCTCCTTCTCCATCTCATCCTACTTGTATACATACAGGACCCATGGTATGTCCTGCACTAATCCAAACTTCCTTCACACTCGACCAAAATAGAGGTAATATAAGTAATTTGTCCTCCTCCCCATCACCCAATGCTCCTTTTATACTCTTGTCATCTCCACCTACACCCCAAGCCACATAAAAAATACTAGATATGGTCTCCATATAATGTATGCAGCCCTCAAACCCTCTATAACCCCTCTATAGTAATCTAGGTCCCTAAGCATACCATCTTTGAATACCCATGCCAGATTAGCCTTCCACTATAGGAAGGCTATGTTTTAATCTATCTCATACCACTATATGCATAGGGTACCAATGGTCTATACTATCCTTATGTGTTTGTAGGCACAGTACTGTAAGATGACAATAACATCTAATCTAGGTCCCTAAGCATACCATCTTTGAATACCCATGCCAGATTAGCCTTCCACTATAGGAAGGCCATGTTGTAATCTATCTCATACCACTATATGCATAGGGTACCAATGGTCTATACTATCCTTATGTGTTTGTAGGTACAGTACTGTAAGATGACAATAACATCTAATCTATATCAACTGTGGGTCTTCTGACCCTAGATCTCCTTATAAATATGCACCAGTAAGGTAGATGCCTGTGAAAATATGGTGCAATGCTCTAGCATATCTATAATTACATTAGTCAAGATTCATGAAAACCTCCCTCCCCCTATGTCTAGGAGTTCATAGCATGATATTACCAGCATCATCATGGTAAGCACGCCTCTCCCCATTATGTCAACCCTATAGAGAGGCTCAAAAATAAAACCACCAACAACAATATTAATACCCTCTTGATCATCATTATATATGCATGTCAATGTTATTCATTAGCCCTACTCATCCACCGGTACTATGGGTGATCCCTATATTAAAAGTCATAGAATATGGTATATATCCTCCTCTATGATGGTCATTTCCCTGGTTGGTACCCAAAAGGTCCTAGTAGTTACATCCCATCACTCCACTAAAGCCACTAGTAATCTCATGTCTCGATAGATACATCAATAGTGACACACTCCTCTTTGGCCTATGACCTCTAGATGTACCCATTCATCATCACTGAGCTACACTCATAATTACTCTAATAAAGGTGATACTCGATCTCTCATCCATAGTAGGCCCCTTGTTTGTCATTAATATCCCCTATAGACCTAAATTTTTCCTAAAAAATCTAACTTATCCTAACCCTAGCTCTATTCTAATCCCTTCCCACTTTTATATGAGTCATCACCAATATTTTATGAATCATCATCATTCTTCCTAGATCGATGCCATTTCAATAAAATGACATCGATTCCTTGTGAATCATCTTTGATTCACTAAGGAATCAACACTGATTCTCTAGCACCATCTCCTTATAATCCTAACCTAATCATATCCTCCAAAAGCCTAAAATTATTAAAAATTAAAAAAACACCGAAAAATTTAATAAAATAATTAACCTACCTCATTTTATGAGCATCTTCAATGTCAAAATCCACTGCTTCTAGCCTTCATCTCATTTCATAGAACTTTCATTATTTGAGCTCTCAAGCATTGTTTGGGTTTCATAAATAACAAATGATCCCTTTTCCATGTTAGAATTGTTTATATACCTAATTTCATATCGGCATCAATCTATTTTGGATCAACACCATTTGAGTGGATTGACATCGATTGGCCCCTTTTTGCACTACTTGTACTCTTATGAAAATCTAGCCTTATTCTTTAGCTATTCCTGGTTCCTTGCCACATAAAATCTATAATTCAACCTATATTATTTTATGTTTGCGGATTTCAACCCCTTGATGGTACCAAAACCTACTTAAGGCATGTACTCTTTTAGGGTATCTCCCCTAAGTGGGTCCCCAATAATACATTCTCTTTTGAGAAAAATTATTTATAGGTATCGTGCACATTGTGTATCATATTGGATGCTTTGATCAGCTAACCCTATCACTCTTTCTCTTATGTCACCTTCATTAGTCCCACCTCTTCATAGTTGTGGCATCTAATTATCAGATTTGCCTTGGGGCATCTCTATTTGTATCATATTACATCCTGTCAGTGCAAAACATATGCTTCATGTTATGCATCTACATTTATTAGAGATCATATGTTATTTATCCATCCCATCCATTATTCCATTTTTCAAACATGTCACCTACTCCTTATACTCCATTGGCTCCTAGATTGAGGGGGAATACCTCCTCACATAAACTTGGGGTAGTGGACCTTTCATAGTTTTTGTCTTATAACATGCATTCCATACCACTCCATAAAAAGAGGAAAATGTAAACACTATAATTTTTTACCATATGGATGATTAATTAGGTGTTGTGGGTCTTATTTATTTAAATCTCCTAAATAAACCCTATCCTAAAGTTTAGTTTATTTACCATTTACTAGCTCAATAACTGGCCTTTACTTTTTACCTTTTTACCCCTCCTAACCTCCTAAAATTTACCCCCCATGTGGAGTCATTACCAATAAATCCATGTGTATCCAAGTGATTTTTACCCATGATCGAAACAAAGGCACCAATTTGGGTGAATCAATATTGATTCACCCACGATTGGCACCAATTCTCTAGATCAACGTCGATTCATAAATACTCAACCAACCTTTGCATTCTGAACGCAAAAACTTAGAGCCTTGAATTGTTTTTATAATTTCTAGAGAAATTAGTGACATTCCTAATGACACTCTAATGTATTTTCACTACATTCAATTCATATCCTCTATGAATCTTGAGAAACTACCTTAGTCTATGGAATAATTTCATTCTACTCACAATTCAATCGAAGGTAAGTCATCATGATTCATTTTATTATTTTCTATCAATTATTTTCCTATTATTTTTTTATTTAATCATTAAAATATCATTTTCATCTTTCTATATCTATTTATCCACCTTTGTTATCCAATCAATCTCATTTTCTCTCTATTTTTATTAAATATAGTCACAAAGAGAATTGATGTTGATTCATTCTAAATCAGCACCGATTATACCAATCGGCACCAATCCTATCAAGATCAGCATCAATATGTTGTGTTTAATTCATAGAATTTAAGACCTTAATCCTAATTCCCTATTTGTAATCCTTTACTAATTATTATCATTTGAACATGGCCTTTGTTTGTAGATGACTCTACCTGGCTTAGTACATGATGTAACCCGTATCATTGATCTCCCCATAGTTTCCCAACATTTATTTACAGATCAAAGTGACATAACCTTAAGCTATCCCTCTATGCAATCATTTATCCACCCTCTCATGAAGCCACTAAAGTCCAATTAGCTATCATATAGGATGATTTAGACTTTGTTTTCACTTACTAGGAGGAATATTTCATTTACATTGATAGTTTATTTGAGGACTGAATCTTAATTAGCATTATTATCATATCATTTATCTATTATAATTTTAGGTGCTTTTTATTCACTAAATTGCATAAACAGTGAAATAACATCCTTCTAAAGAAATGTACCACTTCTTAGAATTGATATTGTATCAGGCAGTCCATCCATCTCTATTATTAAACTATTTTTTTCAAGTGTTTACATGTGTGTAGGTTAGCCTTCCTAACCAAAAATGAGCTCTCACAATTTCTATATTTAAAATGATGTGCAATATCTTCTAATCCACAGGTATTCCCCATAAACCTTAGTTTTATTCAAGTTTTTAGTAACATTTAATTTAAAATAAAATGAAAAACTAATTAAACAAGTTCATAAATGTCATCTACATTCCCCCTCCCCCTGTTTAATCTAGTAATGTCCTTTCTAGTTTAAAGTAAAGGAATGCATACCTAGGTGTGTATAGCACACCTTACCTTTACTTGAGTCTAACTTAAGTGCTTTGATGGTGACTGACCTACAACCAAAAACATGTTATAGTATATAATCAGTGCATATAATCTGAAATTGAAAGTATTGAAATGATTGAAATTAAAAGAAAGTAAATTTTAGGAGCACACATGTGTATTGATGCAACCATCTTGCCTTTGGAAATTTTCATTTCAAATATGTATCACTATGAATCACTAAAACTGAGATTAATATAACTATAAATCTAAAAAGTGCATATATCTAAGGAGATAGAGAGAGATAGGAGAGTCCATACCCCCAATCTTGGATAAAAAGTGGATTACCACCTAGCAGTTAAGACTAGTTCAATTGTGCAACCTAATCATACTTATAACCTGGTGAGTGTTCATAAACCAAGTCAACTCATATTATTAAACTAGAGAGGTTGGATGATACAATCAAGTCTAGCATACAAACTTGGAAATATTTACTAATTTAATAAACTTAACCATACCAAAAAGTGAAGCAACTAATGCAGTAGATTGACTTAATATAGTTTGTAAAAGTCTAACCTAGTGGGTGGTGATAGTCCTTAAAATTATTCTGAAATTGATTTTATTTTATAATATTAGGCACACATTAAATAGGGTATACACCTTAGATATATATTATGTTGAAAATGTGTATAAAAATGGTACCAATGTATAGAATTTTTCCATAAATGTTTATCTAAATTATATAACTATGTGATTTTTCCAACTTAAAACTATGTAAGTGTGGATAATATGCTTCCAAATCTGACCCCCACTATAATCTAAAATTGAAAAATAATATAAGTTCCAGTGTGGAGGACATATTTCTAAGACATTCACTATTGTAATTTGGAGATGTTGAATACTAAGTGTGAAAAACATGTTTCTAAAACATTGCCCCAATGAATCTGAGACTATGAATATATGGAAGCCATGTATATATGACATGGCCCTATTGAATATGAAACTATGAATGTGTGGAATCCATGCCTCTATGACATGCCCCCACTAATATTCCCCTCCCCCATTGAGGTGAGGGAATATATAAAGTGGTAGTTACCTCACCTAAAAAGGATAAGATAACCATATATCGTGACCGAACCATATAGCATATAGGAGAACATGTCTAGGTAAATGTATAATTAAAGTGTAGAGAATATGATCACATTAAGGCATAAGATGCATGATAAAAATCATGGAAACATCTATATAGTAACAATACAAGCTCAACAAGAAACCAAATGCACACACAATATCACTCAAAATCAAATCAAAATATAATGGTCTAAAGAAATCAAAAATAAGGGGCATGTTCATATACTGCACAATCAAATGCACAAGACTTAGTCAAATGTCCACAAAAGTAACAATGACATATTCAAATGTTCATACAATAAGCAATGACATATAAAATTTCAAAAAAAAAAAATAAAGATGCAAACAATGAAACACATTCAAATTCTCAACAAACAAGACAATATCAAGGCAAAACACTCAAGGAAGTGCATAAATGAAATCATAAGCAACTAGAATAAACATAGAAGACTAGTGTCTAGGTATATATGTTAACAAAAAACATCAAGTACATAGCATATCAAGTAGACTATGAAATATATAATCATGGATAAAGGAATGTGTAAGTACATATATTATCTCAAACACGATAATTTAAAGTTACCAAAGAATTATGTAATCTATATGTATCGTGATCAAAGAAGGTGGATGCCCCCAACATCCTTGCGATGTAAGAAAAGGGAAAGCCCATCATAGATCATGCATATGTGTATGCCTATATAACACTCAAATATAAGCATAAAACACATGTTTATGTCTAATTAACTGATATGCTATCCATCAACATGGAACTAACACATAGATGCCCAAACAAAAAATAGAATATGTAAATGCCAAAAAATATATTTTTTTGAATTTTTGGGTATTTTTGGAATAATCAAAAGAATATAATTAAGGAATTCCTCATCATCAAAAGGTTTAGGGTGATTTGGAAAAAATTTCAAGCTTTATTTATATCAACACACCACCACTTCTTCAATGTTTTTGTCTAATGATTTACTTGAAGCTAGTGGTGTAGGCAAAAAACCATACCTATCATGTTGTATGCAAATATCCATATCCATATCAAAAAAGATTAATGTGTATGTTTTTAATATCAAGTATATAATTCCAATCGATTAGCCAATGTTATCCAAGATCTAATTACAAATGTGGCTCATGGTCTAATATCCATATGGTCAAAGTTACCACATGTGGACCATAGGTGATAGGTAATCAAATATATCATCAAGATTTTGGCATCAATGTAGAGTATATTAATTCATCTTTAATATGTCCCAATCGTTTGAGAATTTAGTGCCACAAGCTATATCCCACTTGTTCTTATCAAATTAAATATGGTGACAATATACCCCATCAATATTAACAATAATAGTCAAATATTCATGCTTTGGTTGCTTTGAAAGATGGTTCTCTTCTAAAAGATAGAAAGGATTTTTACTTTTATGTGTTTCAAACATATATGTCTCCTTTGTTCTTATATTTATGAATTAGGTTCTTCAATGACTCACATTGATTGGTATTATGGCCAATAATCTAATGATAATTATAATATGGTACTCCCTATGTAAGTAGAAGTCTAGTACATGATATGTGTCTGGTAGAAGGTAAAGAAATCATTCTATATTCGAGTAACATAGATAACAAGGTATATTTAGTATATTGTTTTATTTTGATAATTAAATTCTATTATGAATCCTTTTGAGAAGACACCACATTATTCACATGATGTACTTGCATTTGACCTTTGTAAGGTTGACTCAATATTTTTAACCAAGAGGGATGTATGGAGTAACAAACATTTACATGCCCATCTACTATTTTTATTTTTCCCTGAATTGGATTTAGTTATGTATCTTTTTCAAGTGGATTTAGCTTATATGTACCAATATTTATGGGTTCAAATAGGTTATGCAAAAGGTGATCAAGTGGATCAAATTTTAGTTTTTTGCATTGTTCTCATCTATCATATCATAAGAAATATGATCATCACTATCATAGTAATCTAAAAAATGGCCATATTTTTACTCAATATTAACTAATAAAGGAATATCAAATTTTAGGGGCTCTTGTGGTTGTATTGGCTCCTTTGGTAATGGTTCCTACTCTTGATATGCATCTATGTGTACCCTAGTATTGACTACCTTATTTGAATTTGGACATGAAGGATCCATGGTAATTGACTCACCTATTTCATATGTGTATATGATCAAGAGGAATAAATTATTTAGGTGGTACTACTCTAGGAATGTCTTCAGTTTTGGAATGTATCATTTTGTAAAATTTGAAAGGTTCATCATCAGCAGGCATGGTTAATAATGTCCTATCATGTATAAATTTGACACATTAGTGAAGTGTATATGGGATATATTCCATTGAATGTATGCAAGGTCTACCTAAAATTAAATTAGATTTTAGTGATTGATACATTACCTAAGAATTAGTTGAAATTATTTTTGTCCCAATGTCACATCCAATGCGATTTGACCAACCAAAGGGCTATGTGAATAATCAAACCATTTTATATGCATAACCGTTTTTTGAAGAATATTGTTGATAATACCAATGGTGGTTAGGAAGTTTATGCTAAATTTTTTTAGGCCCAATAAATTATCAATAAACTCCCTTTTGATGCCCTTATTTTACATGGTCACTTATATGAACAAAGGTAAATCTTGGTCAATAATTTATTTAGATGGTAAATCCTTTGGATCAAAGGTAATGAGATTTACATTATTATTTAAATCTCTCACGATGTCTACAAAATAAGCGAGTTCAATATCACTCAAAACTTGGTTTTCACACAATGCCTCATATAGGATATCCTTGTAAATAGAAGATTACTTTAGGAAATCAAGGATTGAAATCTTAGCATGTGTATTACTTAATTGGTCAACAAGGTCATATCCCTTAGATTTTATCACAAGCTTAAGCTTAGGAGACGCCTCTTGTATATTAATAGGGGGAAGATTAGGTTGGGTAACCTTACTTATTCAACTAATAATAACATAGACCATGGAATCTAGTATAAGCCATGGGTGAATAATGGGTGCAAGATGGTAGCTATGAATGGCTTGGGTAGAATAAATGGTTGATAGCATGCACATTGGCATATAGATACTAGCTCTATACTATTAAAAAAGGAATTATTAAGAGATATTATGTGTTGTCTCCATTTTAAAACCCTCTCATGATGTTTATGAATTTGTTTAATAGATTTGACAAGGCAAGTGATGTAGCAAACTACAATAACTATTACAAATTGGAACCCAAAATGGGTAATATATGCATCCATATTGCATATATTTTTTATAAAATATTAGAAAACCCTAATTAAACTAGATTTTTTAGCTCAAAGATTGGGTTCACCAAATATTTAACCCTAAATTGGATGTGGATACTTTTATGAGTAGATAAGGTTAAGAAAATAGAAATGATTAAGCACACTAGTGATAAATGGGTCTATAATAGGCCAATAAATTGTAAAACTTAGACATAACATATACTAAATTTATTGTGCTAAGATATGATAGAAATGGAAAGTATAATTATGTTATTTATTGCAATGATAATGAAGATAAGATACTTAGCTAGTTCTGATGCTAATACAAATCTGGATCTAGAATAAGCAGCAAGTTGACTAGAAGAATATTTTGTAATAGTCACCAAATTATGGATTAAGTTCCTCTATATTTGTGGACACTTGTGTCATCCTAGGATGGTTGCATTGATGTTAGTGTCTATATTGGATGTAGGTGTCCATTAAAGAATAACTACTCAAATATGATGTGACCATCTGGATGCTTCTAGATTCATCATCGCTTTCACTTTGTTGTATTTATATCTAGGTCATGGACTATCTCTCCTTGTTAAATGATCAATCCCTAGTTATTATTTATATTGAATGTGGAAAAATGGGTTAGTGGGCACATGGTCTTGAGTTGCCTCAAAGACCCTTATGTCAATGGGCACTACTTACATAGCCATTAATTTGAAGAGGGCCTCAGACTTATGTAGTTATACCCTATGTGTTGGATTGTGTGTGAATCATATAATGTGTAATAAAATAGTAAAATAGTGACCTAGCTTATAACTTATAAATTGTAGCTCATGGGTTACTCCTTGAGTACTTCAGACATGTAGATGTGGTATCCCTATGACTGATATGGGAATAGGATAAAATAGGGAAGCTTTGTTTAATTGAATGTTCTTTGGTATGAAGTTTTATGATAGGTGAGTAATGAATGAGGAGTGATCATGCATATATATCACTCATATCAGGAGAGTATCTTGCATAAAATTAATTAGGTTGACCATTAGGATATGTTTCATTTGTAAATTATATGACTTTAGGGCACTAGACACTTGCTTCAGGTATAAGTATAAAATGTGCAGAGGTGGAAGATAAGTAGGTTTTAAGCATTTTGAACAAGATAAAAGGTTTGGGTCATCAACATAAGACTAGTTACACTAAGAGATAGGCCAAGGTGCATAAGAAAGAGAGCATATGCAAGACTTATGGAAGAGGGAAATGTCTATAAGTGAGAAGAATAACCAAGGTCTGGTTTTATTGAGTGTATAATACTAAGGTGTTATATAGTTCATAAATATCATCTACATAAATGTAGGGTGAATTGGATTCTTCCTACATTAAATAGAGGGAACATTTGGTGTAGTTAATTTTAAAGGTTAATTTTAGAAACCCCATATTTTATAGGCACATATTTCCATCTCACTAATTTCCTTACATATTTTTTAACTAATCATTATTGAATTAGATAATAAAATCATTTAATTTTAGGCTCATTCATTTTGAGATGGGTAAATAAAATTATTGATACTTGACATTATTCAACATTTTCATATGTACTAGCTTTGACCATTACTAAAATATTTATTCATTTTAATGTTCCTAACATATTTACTTTGGAATGGTAAAAACACCATTGGTATTTGATATTATCCAATGCTTGGTTTTTCATCCAAACTCCAGCCAAGTGTTCTGAGTTGAAACCTTTTTTAGAGCACACATGTAACATTCAAGGTGCAGGTCATACATGGGATGAAGTTGAAATTTAAAATGGGATGTTAAATTTAAATGTTTTTAAATACCCCAATGTTTTCCATGGAAGGCATATACATTTAGGATTTAGTAAGTGTTCAGTGAACCGTTCATTCCAGTTTAATCTCGTAAGTCTCATAGGAAGCCTAAGTAAATGGATTTATATTGAAACATAAATGTATGCTTATGCACATTGATAACTATTGTTAAAAAAATGAGATTAATATGGAAATTGATTTAGATGGAAATGTACATTTTCAAGTCCTCTATATAATTATGAATCATATTTTACTTCATATCCTCAGTCGAGTCATTCTCTAGATATCTCTCTTGTGACTCCTAATAATAGCAACTCTATATCCCATCAGGTATGTTTTTGTTTTAAAAATCATGTAATATATTTTAGTATATATTTATTTAAATAATTATTTTTAGAATATTTTTAATTTTTTAGTAAAATGAGGGTGATCCACTTCATCTGTGATTATAGAGGAGAGGTAGAGGTCAAAGAGGAGGAATGCCAAGGGGTCATAGTTTTGGTAGGAGATGTTCAATTTTTGAGGTAAATCCAAATTAGATTATTACTTTTGTATCTTCATTTGTACTATTTATCCTATGGTCTAGTTATTTATTTTATGAAAAAAATATCAATCATTTACAATATCTCTGATGAAGAATATGAGATGTAAATTAATGAAACAAATAGTCAGTTTTCAATTATCTTGAAGGAAATTTCCAAAGACAAAGGTAAACTACTATATAGACCTTATGAGCAAGAGTCTATAAGTGATTTTGAACTTCCAGGAAAATATATGGGATTGTATGATGCAAATTTCAATATTTTAGAGCATTTTATGCATGGATAATGAATGAACCACTTCTAGCAATGTATTAAACTTTTAGTTTTGGGGGGAGAAACTATATGATATGACCATCTAATATATTTGATATAGGTTTGGTTCTATTTATTTTGACCCCCATCATTGTGGGTTAAAATACTATCAAGATCACGACATTCCCTTATTACCATTATAGAGACCTAAATAATCATTCAATGATTGGAAAACGTTGGATGGGTTTAAAGTTATGTTGATAATAATTTTAATTAATGTTTAATTTTATGTATGTAGTGGGTTTGAGTGTGTGTATCCCTTTCAATTTTTTACTCTATCTAATAAACATATTTGATGAAAAATTATATATTTGCTCTTGATTTGATCTCAAAATGACCATTATGAGACTCTCAAAATTATTAAGATGGTTGTAAAAAAGGATATCTACACCTCAAAGATAGAATTTATGAGAAATGAGATTGTAGATATTATTTTAATTTTTGAAAAGGAATCTCCAAATACATTTTTATACACCCAGGTTCATTTATGAGTCCACATATTTAATGATATTAAGATGGCAGATATTTGTAATGCTCAATGGAAGTTTTTACATAAGAGGTACATGAGGACACTAAATGGATTTGTCAAGCAGTTGGCCTTTCCATACGGTTCCATTTCAAAAGCTTGTATTATTAAAAAAGTGTTCTACAATGTAACTAAATATCTACAAACAAAATGCACTATTATACCTCACATATGGGATTTTGATTTGATGTGAGATAGTTGGAGGTGAAAATACAAGGAAAATACAAGGGAATAATATCGAATGACTACATATTATATTAATGTTAATACTTTTACACATGTGATTTTTAAAACTTGTGTTATCCAAATTTTGGATACCATAGATTAGGCTCATAAAAAACTTTCTATTTAACTCATTTTAACTTTGTTGATAGCCATCTAGGGTCTTCAAATATTCATTTATGATGGTCTCCCTTTTGTGTTTAGCAAAGTTTAAGGTTATTTTGGGAAAGTTAAGGTAAAGATGTTTGTTGAGTGCTTAAGCCTTATAGTGTCTTCCCTTGCACAAGTAATTATTATTATTATGAAAGTGTTCTATTGTGAGGTTTTAACATGTTTATAAGATCCTTTCATTTCTTATAATTTTTATGATATGTCCAAGGCTAATGAGTCATTTTTAACCTTCTTTATACATCACTAACATGTGTAACCTTGTTAAAGACCATTATAAACCCATAAAAATATGGAAATCATGTAGAAAGACACTTGTAAATAACTTTTGAGAAGGTTTATAATGTGAAGTTGGCAGGCATTTCATAATATGATAGTGTTAGATCATGAAAATGGTCAGTTATTATAGTTTCAACACCAAATGATGGCAGTTCAGTCCCTTGTATGGATTTAGAGGGATCATTTATAGGTGAAAAGGCTTAATAAGTATCTCTTCATCTTTCCCAAGTCAAATCCATGCTTAATAATCTTTCACATGTCCAAAGAAGGCAAAAAACACTTCCATTCTCCCATCGAGCTCTTGGCAAGATCACAATGGCTATTTTCATATGCTTGGTATGAACAGGGGATTGAAGGTTAGGTAAAAATATATTGGCCAAATATGGGGGTCTTGATGACCTTGAGTTTCCATGAATTTTTCATGAGTTAAAAGATTTAGGATTTATGAATGATTGCTAAGAAGGTAGTGTGGTCTAACACTATATAAAACCCCTACAAGCTCAATTTTCTCATTGAAATGGAATTTTAAAGCTCATGGAAAGCATAAGAGTAATGGGAAAAGATATAAAGTGTTTATATAGTAATTTAATATGACATATTAGGTTCCATTTGGCATGTGTGATCCTAAAGAGATAATAAATCTCCATGTAGTGCTAGGTTACAAACTTGAATACAGGTGATTGAGGCTTAGAGAAGAATTAAACACATTTGGGATTTGAATGGTAGGTTATCAAGATTATTTACACATTAATAATACTCTCCAAATTCCACTTCAATAACCCTTGTAGTAACCCAAAGAATACATTCAGTACATGCACAAGATAAGGGTGAACTGGTAGTCTTCAAGAGTGAAAGAGATAGGAACCATAAGCAACACAATAGGTTGATGATGGTTGTATCAATAATTAATAAGTGTTAAAAGATCAATAGGTAAATAAATTAACTCTTAATCAACTTTAAATTATCTCAAGGTGTCAAGAGATCAATTGAATAAGGTCTACCCTTAGTTTGTAGTCAAGAGAGACTAAATAAGCCTCAACAAGACCGTATAGGCAACATCAGCATTTGGAGACATTTTTGAGGTCTTCAATAATATATTAACCTTGTTAATAGGTCTATAACTTGAATTATGGATTACACTAGATATAAAAGTCTTATACCCCTCTATATCACTTAGAAATCTTGAAACTAAAATGCATTTGCAGTCATCTCTTAGTAACTTTGTAGATGGATTATGCATACTAGGTTGAAGATAAAAATGGGTAATCATGAAAACTTTCAAGACTAAAATAATGTATATAATATAATAAAACAATATAATAATGTCATGATAAAGGTTGATAAAATATGTTGAATATTCATTATTAACATGAATAATATCTAAAAAATATTTTCCAAAGCACAAAGGTGTCTAAAATGCCGAAAAAGAGGCAAACCTTCAAATCTATAGTCATGTTGCGCATAAACACATACAGGCAGGTTTTGGTGAGTTCAAGAAAATGTGATAAAAATTAATTAAACCATAAATATGGATATTTAAATAGGTTTTTTAATTTTAAAACTAAATTATAACATATTTTCCATTCAATTTCAATAGTATTGAGGTCAATGTAAAGGTCATAAAGCTCAATTAGGCCTGGAAGCCTAGATCATCACCTACGGGTCTGATTACATGAAGATGAATAAACCTACATGTATAAAGTATTTGATGGTTGTATAGGTAAGTGTGGGATTAATATATGGTATATTAAATTTTTTAGAATCAAAACCAATTGAATAAATAGTTTGAAATCCTAACATTCAAGAAACCTAGACTATGCACCTACAAGCCTAATGGGGAATTTTCAGGTTTATCTTCAAATGTGTGGGGAAAATAAGAAATATTGAATTAAAATTGGGGTTTATAAGATTTTTAAAATTCAATATATCATTATTAAGTTGATTGCAATTATTTTATCTTTTAAAATTTGAATACAAACTCCAAACTAGGCCATTAGGGCCAAACTGGCATATGGCCAACAAATCCTCAAGGTATGAAAACCAAGTTGAAAAACTTTGGGGAGGTAAATTACTACTGAAATACCACTTTAATACCTTGGTAAATATTTCATAGACATAAATATACCTTAAATCTCTCTCTCTCTCTCTCTCTCTCTCTCTCTCTCTCTCCTCTCTCTCTCTCTCTCTCTCTCTCTCTCTCTCTCTCTCTCTCTCTCTCTCTCTCTCTCTCTCTCTCTCTCTCTCTCTCTCTCTCCTCTCTCTCTCTCTCTCTCTCTCTCTCTCTCTCTCTCTCTCTCTCACACACACACACACACACACACACACACACACACACACACACACAGAGTCTTGCAAGCCCGAGAGGCAGTCTTGAGAAGCTTACAAATTCATGGAGTATATACATGGTTGAAATTGATATTGGTGGAGTTGGGGGTGTATGACAATTCAAATTCATGTAATTGGTTTTATGATAAATACACTATGCTTTATAAATAATTCTTAAGATCTGAGACCACCCTAAAACCCTCATGCCACCTTGTGAATAGCTCGAGAGGGCTTAGTTTTATGCTTGGATCTTGCAAGAGGATTTTCATGGGACCTAAATATATTATACATATAATGGGACCCATTTGTGATCTCACCTTTATGAATCATCGTTAAGATGATAGGCCACTTTAAACCCTTCTTCAACCCTTCAAAGGACCCAATGGAGAATTTTGGCTTCCTAATTGCCTCAAATGGGTTGATATGGGTAAAAATTTATTTAATTACATATAAAAAACCCAAGTAAACCTTAATGAGTCACTATCTCACACGTGTGGGAAGAGATATACAGATATATGGCCAAAAAAACTACCTTTTGGAGCTAGTTTGCAAGTTTTTGAGGCTTATAAGCCTTCCTAACCATTTGCAAAGTGTTTCTTAGAAAATATACAAGTATTATGGAACTTAAAAAATAATTTTAGAGATATTAATTATGGTATTATAGTCATAAATTAACTAACTAGACCTGAGACAATAAAGATGATCAGTGTTGCACCAAGAGGACTGAATTGTAGGTTCTTGGCAACATGAACAAGGTTGAAACTTAGTTTTAACTCTCTCCCAAGATGGAAAGAACATGGAATTGACCTAGTATGGAATTATAGAGATCAATTAATCCTTATAAATAATTCCAAGTGTCAAACACAATCTTGTAACTCCTTCTAGGCCAAGAATGGGAAGTTTCAAACAAGATTGATAAGTCATTTAGGGAGTTGAAGAGTCTTTTTTATGCCTTTCATATAGAATATCATTATCAATCAGAAAACACATGTAAAATAGGTAGATAAAACTAATATTAGACTCTTCCTTTTAAATATAACTCACTTGGATGAAGTGACACTTATCATTGGAGTTAATCTTACGACTTTTTCACTCTCTCTCTCTCACTTTATCCTATATATGCAACCTTGTAAGGCTTGTAATGGATCCTTTGGAAAAGTATGGTGAATCCCTATTTATAAAAATACTTTTACTTATCATTGGAGTTAATCTTACGACTTTTTCACTCTCTCTCTCTCACTTTATCCTATATATGCAACCTTGTAAGGCTTGTAATGGATCCTTTGGAAAAGTATGGTGAATCCCTATTTATAAAAATACTTTTACTTTTCCTTTGAATGAGGAATAAATCTGATTTTTATCTTCTCATATTCTTGTAACTAGTGTATTTGTGTGATTATTGATAATGCTAGTAATAGTGATTTCACTCTCTCTCATTTGTCCTCTCCTACCTCTTTGCAAAATGGATTATATTATTTTCAGTCACATGGTGATTTTGAGGTAGATTTACATATTTTGGAATTGGATTTAAGTCATTAGTGTCTTTATTATACCTCTTGATTATCCCTCCTATTCAATGCATTTTCTACGACCTCCATGTTGAAACACTCATACTTGAAGGTCCTTATTGAGTAGTGTGATCAGGTTCAATCCTAGTTAATGTTCTTATTCCATGATGGTCAAGTGGAGGGCATTAATTTAATGCATAAACTCACTATATTAGTTTATTTTTAGTTTATCTTTCCCTTTTCCTTTGTAATAAATAGGTCTAGTAGTAGTTCAAGGTGATAGCATCAAGGCAAATATCCATATCTATAGATTCACCTCACTAATTAGGCCACCCATACCTAGATGTGTCTCCATGATATCAATTAAGTGATTAGGTTTGAATAGCCTCCTCAAGGGTGGAACTTTTGATGATAATAGTTATGGTATCCCTGATGGGACCAAGAGACATCATCCATTAAAGAGCGATGGGTGTGATCTTCAATTTATTAGCCTATGGAGGCATGAACACAAGCACCAATGGTGACTTTGAATGTATTCAGTTGGTTTTAGTAGCCTAGGTAATCTTTTAATCAAGTACTCTTTTATTATTCCTTCTTCATGTATTTTTATGGTTGAATTTGGAGTTTTTTCATTTTAATCACGTTGGTGAATCATATCAGTAGCATTTTGATCATTATCATCCCTATGTTGAGCCATGTCAATCTTATGTTGATCCCTATTAATAGTTGTTTGGCCCTTATCAATAGTATGTTGAGCCATAACAAACTTGTTATCAAGAGTATCATCTTTCTTCTTTGCCTCAACATCCTTACCAATCCGGTCATCAGTAATATATGCCACCTCTTACCCCAGGTCCAGCTCTTTGGTAGCCTATTCATCCTTCTAATCAACCTTGTCAAGACCCTATTTCTCCTAGTCAATATAGTCTCATTTCTAATCAATATATCTCAAGATTTAATCAAAATTTCTTAGGCTATGAGAATCATATGATAGAGCTTGATAGACAAAGGGAGTATGGTCTAAGTGTTCATGGTCATCTCATTAAAAATTTGAGATACTCATTATCATTGATTAAGAGATATGGAGAGCCAAAAAAGACTCACTAGTGACATGTTAGACATATGTGGCCTAATTCAATTCATAGAAGACAAGTTAGAGGTTCATGAGGGGTATAAAGTTCAATGTTATCAGCCTCATGTGCTTTCTCCTATTCTACCTCAGACCTCTTTTACTCCACCCATTGTTCCTCAAAGGATTGAGCCAAGTGAGTTTAAAATATCCCAAAGCCTGCACACATTCCTCGAGCCTTCCCATCATGGAATTGAATCCAAAAGAGGAAATAAGTTCTTGTTGATAAGGTGGAATATCAAGACAAATCAGAATTTGAGTGTTTAAAATCTAATTGAAGGGAAAATAATGAGTCTATCTTGGCAAAAACCTCCATTCCCCTTCCTCAATATCCCCCCAGGATGTCCCTTAACACTCCAAGTTTGAATCAAGTGGTTAAATCATGGGATAAACAAAGTGGAACAAGCCCATATTGGGGAATTGAGACCAAAGAAGAACTTTAACCTATTCAATACCCTCCCATCCCTCCTCAAGAACCTAAATAATTCCCATAATAGAAATAGATTCAAGAAAGAATCCAAGGCAAAAAAAAATCCTTATTGAGAAGCTTGAAGAACCTAAGACTTTGCCATCTTGGAAATAAATTTAAAAGAGTATTCAAATTAAGAAAGAAGTCCTTGTGGATAAAGTTGAAAACCAAAGCATTTCAATTTTTGAAGGATTCATTGGTGAATGGAAAGAAGAGAGGGATAATCTCATTGAAAATGAGATCTCAAAACATGTTTGTGAGGTTGATCAACCCCTCTTTGAGTAAGAAAGTCAAATTTTAGCTGTAGATCACCCCCAAGAAGGCTATGAGGAGGATACTTCAAGGGAATATGATGAAGAAGTAATCATTGGAACACCACTTGGTGAAGAAAGGTTCAAATAAATCTTTAGAGATGAAGAGAAAGCGAGACTTGATGAGTTAACAATATTGGAATCATAGGCATGTCTTCAAAGTGTCATGAATGACAAAATGGATTAGTTAAATTAGCAAGGGTTTGATGTTGATTAGAAGGTTTAGGATAACCATACAACAGTGGGTGAGATGGTAACCAAATAAGAGGAAATTAAGAAGGTAATATTCTCCTTTGAGCTTATTTATTTCCCTCAACCTAATGAGCATCTCCCTTGCTACAAAGAGGAGTTTGATTTCATACAAGAGGACCTAATTGATATACAAGCTAATGAAAATAAGTTTGAAGACTTGTTTGAGGTAATTGGATCAGGTTTAACTCTTCTACAAGGAGAGTATAAGTTGGAAAAGATAGAGAAGGTAGATTTGACAAGTAAGTCAACTTGAAAGAAAGAATTAGTCCTCAAATTTTGACATCCCAAGAGATATATTTTGGTTTTGAGATTCCTAGTTTCGTTGAAGATGAGAAATTCACTCCTTGTTGCCAAAAAAAGCTTGATAATGAACATGAGATTACAATAGTGGAAGAAGCACGAGAGAATGATCTTGATAATATGAAACAAAAGGAAGACGCTAATTAGAGTATGACTTGAGAAGATCATGTTGAAATGTGGGAATAGGTTTTAGAGCTCATAGAGGTGTTTGAGAAACTTGAAGAATTTTCAAGACACAATGACTCTCTTCAAGTGGCCATAGACAATCAAGATTAGCCTATTGATGAGGTAGAGGTAGTATTTTCTGTACCAAGCAGCCAAACTTGGGATAAGTATGACTTTTTTCTTGACTCACATAGTCAATAAATAGACAAGGGAATGAAATAAGAAGATCATGTTTCTAGTCAAGGAGGCCATGATTATGCCAACATCTTAGAATGTAGGTGGAATATCTCACTTCATGAATAATTCCTTATTATACTTCGCTTAGCATATGAAAATTTGATTTCATGGGAATATGGTGATCTCAAGAGCTTTTCATTTGACCATGGAGGAGGAAGATATGTTAAGGTTAGGTGTGTGTAGTAGATTGCTTCTGTTTTGTTTTACCTAAGTGCTTGCTATCATAAGTGTGTTGGTTTATTTTTTCTTGTTGTTGTGTGTTGTCTTTTGTGTGTTGTGTGTCTAGAAGGTTTTTTCATTTTCTCATCTTGTTCAAGGTAGTATTGTATCTCAATTTGAGGTAAAGTGACTCCATATCCCAATGGATGGACTAGGCTACTGGTCTAGTATGCTTAGAAAATAAGCATCCCCATGAGGTTGCCAAATACGTTAGCCAAATTTTGGCCACCATAGATCATGTTCATAAAACACTTGCTAGTTATCTCATTTTAACTTTGTTGATAGCCATCTAGGGTATTCAAATATTCATTTAGGATGGTCTATCTTTTATGTTTATCAAAGTTTAAGGTTCTTTTACGAAAGTTAAGGTAAATATGTTTGTTGAGTGTTTAAGACTTCTAGTGTCTTCCCTTGCACAAGTCATTATTTTCAATATGAAAGGGGTCTATTTTGAGGTTTTAACATGTTTCAAATATCCTGTGATGTCTTATAAGTTTTATGATATATCCAAGGCTAATGAGTCATTTTTAACCTTCTATATACATCACTAACATGTGTAAACTTGTTAAAGACCATTCTAAACACCCCAAAAAGTTTAAATCATGTATAAAGGCACATGTAAATAACCTATGAGAAGGTTTATAACGTTAAGTGGGTAGGCATTTCATAAGATGAAAGTGTCTAATCATAAAAATGGTCAGTTATTGCAGTTTCAATGCGAAAAGAGGGCCTTTTAGTCACTTGTACATATTTAAAAGGCTCATTTTCAGGTGGAAAGGATTCATAAGGTGTCTCTTCATCTTCCCCAAGTAAAATAAATGCTCAAGAATCTTGTATATGTTTAAAAAAGGCATAAAACACTTCAATTCTCCCATTGAGCTCTTTGCAAGCTCATAATGGCTATTTTCATATGCTTGGTATAGATAGGAGAGAGAAGGTTAGGTCAAATATCTTGTCCAAATATGGGGGAACTAATAACCTTTATTTTACATGCATTATTCATGAGTTTAAAGGGCTAGGCTTTATGAATGATTACTAAGAAGGTATGGTGGTCTAAAACCCTATAAAACCCCTACAAGATCATTTTTCCATTAAAATAGAAGTTTGAAGCTCATTGAAAGCAAAAAATAAAGGGTAAAGGATATAAAGTGTATATACAATCATTTCATATGACATATCAGGATCCATTTGGCATGTGCATTCCCAAAGAGATAAGAAATCTCTATGTAATACTAGGTTACAAAGTTGAATATAGGTGATTGAGGCTTATAGAAGAATGAAACACATTTTAGAGTTGAATGGTAAATTCTAAAGATTATTTAAACCTTCTTAACAACCTCTAAATTATACTTCAATATCCCCTATAGTAACTCCAAGCATACATTCATTACATGCACAAGCCAAGGGTGAACTTACAGTCTTCAAGAGTGAAAGAGATAGGCAACATGAGTAACATAATAGGTTGATGATGGTTGTCTCAATAATTAAGAAGTGGTATAAGGTAAATAGGTACCTAAATGAATCTTCATCACCTTTAAATTATCCCAAGGTGTCAAGAAAGTATTTGAATAAGGCCTAACCTCAGTTTGCAATCAAGAGAGACTAGATAAGCCTAAATAGGACTGTACAGGGAACATCAACATTTGGAGACATTTTTTAGGTCTTCAAGAATATCTTAACCTTATGAATATGTTTGGAAGGTGAATGAGGGATTACACTAGATATACATGTCTTATATCCATCTATATCACTTAGAACTCTTAAAACCAAAATGCAATTGCAGTCATCTCTTAGGTGCTTTGTAGATTGAATGTGCATATCAAGTTAAAGATAAAAGGGTGTAATCAAGCCAACTTGAAAGACCAAAAGCATGTAGATAAGACCATAAAACATTATATTCATGTATAAATTTCCACAAGCAAGTACTATTTCATATAATTTGGACTTATCAATAGTCCAGATTTTTAAAAACTATCAAAAATAAATTGGATTGTATTTGGATTAAATTGGACTGTATCGAGATTAAGTTGGACTTATTACAAATAACTCATATCTATCTAATGTATTTTTGATAAGTACAAATTATTTAAAATTATCATAAATAATGTATTTATTAGTATTTGAAAACTATCATAAATAAATTGGACTTCATCAAGAATTACTTGGACTTATAACAAATAAATCACATCTATATTATATATTTGCAATAAGTCCAAATTATGTGACTGTTTAAACTAGTTCACAACCATGCATTTATAGATATTTATAAACTTGGCGGTATAATTTTTAAATAAAACTAATTCATACAACAATCACGTGCTCAGTCGATATGTGCTTTAGAACTTCTAGGATGATTGGGATGCCACATGTCATCAGTTGATTAGATTGTGAACTATATGTTTAATTTGATTCGAGTGACATCCTCACGACCATCAAAGTTTATCTTTTATTATCTCACACAATCTAGGGTTCCATGTAAAAATTCAAATAACATTTATTGATACACAAATGCTGAAGAACAAATATTGATGTACAAGTAGGACATTTTGAGGCATAAACCCTAATGACCTTTTCACATACACAATCGAATATCAAATTGTATTTTTCAAAACACAAAATTTGAGATGTACTAAATTCTCAATTGTGAAAACTATGAATACCTTTTGCCGAAGACCATTTTGAAAGATGAAAAAATGTGAAGTGGATGCTCAATAGTCAAATGCTATTAAATAGATGCACAATTACTAAAATACTAAATTATCATAGTAGAAAATATATAACTCAAAAGCTAAAGTGTATTTCCCAAGACCCAAAATACGAAGTACCACTATAAATAAATATAAATAAATAAAATATTATAACATTATACATTCTAAAAAAATAGACTAAATTTAAAAAAAAAACATTCTAATATTTCTCATTCCAAAACTAAGGAAACACCATTTCAAATTTCACAATCCCTTTATCACTATTTTTGTTATTGTGTCATGGGATGATACATTCAAATAGTCTATTACAATGCCTTTCAAAAAATAAGTGAGAACAAGTGTATGACCTCTCTAATTTTTATTTTGTTTTTAAGCCTAGATGATACTATCTATGAGTATGGATGGTAAAGATGTGTTAGTTGGGTTTGGCTTCCATTTCTTGTCCAAGCATCCTGAATAAATTTTAGCATCTTTTGCATCCTTTTTCCCTACATGAAATGGGATGAACCAAGCTACATTGAACCTTAATTATATATCCCCATTTTTTTTAGTATCTCAATATTGATTTTAGCTCTAGAAACCCATAATGTGTAGTCTAATCCTATAGAATCATCAGGTATGACAAATAACATGTCTCCAATTTTTAAATCTTGAGCTAGATCAAATGCAATTCTTGTTCTTTTGCTTCTTGGACCAACATATGTATTTATAGATGCCACTCCAAAATCAAGGGTGCTATCATGAACCATTTTGTGTAGATCTCTATTTAGAGGTATGTCGTGACAAGTTCTAAGTGAAAACTCTCTTGTGCACTCAACTTAAGAAGGGAACATGTCTTCTTTCATTATGTCCTGAATGGTTTGGAAGTAATATGCTAGATCTTTCCACTTACTATTTTTTGTCAAACCAAATTCATTGAATTATTGCACATACTTATTCAAGTTATATTTAATTTATTTTTTACTATTTTTATACTTATATCTGAGTCTTTAGAAACAATGGAATCTTGAGACATTTTTTTATTTTTCAAGTCTTTGAAATAACTTTTTTTCAGTTTACCTTCTGGAACATTTGGCTCACCATTTTCTTTTGTTCCTGTAGAGTGAAAAATACTCTACATTTTATTTTGATTTTCAATTGTGCGCTACAAAATTTTGTCCCTGCACACTTTGGTTCAAGACAACGAAGTTTTGATTTAGAGCGCAGGCTCGAATTTCTTTTTGCCTCAATTTTGTCTAAGTGTCAAAATCATGTGGATGCTGCCAAGTGTCATCTACTAAGGCACATTTCATACTTTCTATAAGTTGGTCGGCACATGCCACGTATCCCATAATAACTCAATCGAGCACAACAAGTGTTGGCATCCTCATCTCATATTTCTTAAACATCTCAAAAGCTTCTTTTCAATAAGCTTTTATCAGGATCAAGCGGAAGGTGCCAAGTGGCAACCACAGAAGGTTTCAATATGATTTTCTAAAAGAAACAGAAGATGCCACGTATCCCTAGCTGAAGAAAGTGAAAGCCACCATGTGTCAACATCTAAATTATCTTCACTTTGTTTCATTGATATGTAAAGACTGTGGAGGGTCTCGGGTTCTATTTCTGAGGTAAGTGGAAGCTACCAAGTGTCACCATTTGTGTAAATATGAAATGAGGATCGAATGTTTCTATAGTATAGACAGAGTGATGTGGAGGCTGCCAAGTGTCACCTTATGTAGGATTCTCAAAGGATAGCTAAAAGCAGTGGAGACTGCCACATGTCCCTTGATAAATATGTACAAAAAGTGCCACCTGTCCCTGTTCTCTTTTTGAAGTGTCTTGGGTGAGAAGTGTTGTGGGTCTTATTTTTTGTTAAGTTGTTAAAGTTTTGAAGAAGCAGATGGTGACAGATGTCAAAGATGGAACACTCCTGAGCAAAGACATAAAAAGAGTATGAGTTACGTGGAAAGTGTCGTGTGTCTTCAACAAGTGCTGCGGACATGCCAAGTGTCAATATCCAGTGCCTCCTGAATAATAAGAGGGTTTTCAAGTAGAGAGAAGGAATCAACCAAGTGTCCTTTCCTGTTTGAAAGTGGAAAGCGTCATGGGTATCTATTTTGGCCAATGAACTCACAGGAAGATAGAACATTTTAGATCTAGGAAATATCCTATGTTAGACACTTCGAGTTCAGTTAGAGTTTAGTTAGGCCGTTAGATTGGGAACGTGTAGACAATCTAGAGCTAATCCAATGCTATAAATATGGGTGTAGAGATCACCATAATCATCATCAGAAGATAGAGAGAATTTTTTGCAAGAGATTATTGTCAAGAGTTTTTTAGATTTTTTAAGCTATGATCAAGAATATCATTTGCCTTGCTTTTATTTTCTTGAGTTAGAAAGTTTATGTAACTATGCATGTTTCTCTACCTTTTATGTGACTAGAGAATTAATAAGAAGACTGAGATATATGCCTTTGTTGATATCTTTCTGTGTCACTGCAAAATTAGTCTAAGTTTTGAGCCTCTGTTTCTATTATTTTTCATCTTTTACATCGATCATGCCTTGTTTGCTCTTTAATGTAATTGAATCTTACATATAGCTTCACTGTGCTCAAAATTAAGGCTCAAATTAAATTCAAGAGCATCGCCATAGTTAAATTTTCCTTCATTGCACTTGTGTTTCTATTTAATTCCTATCCCTTTTCCCATTATACACCTGATATAAAGAAGAACCAACTTCTTTAAAATTTGGAGATTGTTTGAGGTTGTAAGTCATACATTCCTGAACTTCCCATTGTTGGTGTTAGAATCAACACAATTTTAATCATCAAAATTTTTTGGCATGCCTGATGGGACACCATATTGAATTTTCTTTCAAGACCGTATGAACTAGAGAGCTATAAGGAGTCAGAGTTGTGGACCAGTGACAAGATCTCAATCTGCTGTAAATCTAGATATTCTTTTTCTACCATTGGTAACTATTCTGAGATGAAGAGTCAATTAGTTTATACCAATACCAAGAGTAAATATGGGAGCTCCTATACCCCCAAGGAATTATGCAAGTTGGAACACTAGCAATCCTTTGATCCTACCAATACCACTAGCCACTTGGGACCCTATTCCAGTAAATGCCTTAAAGGCTCTACCCAAATTTAGTGGGCAAGATTTTAAAACACGTGAAGAACATTTGCAAGATGTTTCTAATGTTTGTGCCATACATGTTGTCACATAGCAGAATGTTGCCATAAAATTGTTAGCAGCTTCTTTTAAAGGAAAGGCCCTAGAATGGTATAGATCTTTGACCCCAAATACAATATCTACATGGGATCAACTTGGAGATATTTTCTTTGAAAGATTTGAAGAAAAAGGTGATAAATATTCTCTGTTGCAACAATTGATTAATATAAAAAGGGCACCACAAGAAGCAATGACTGACTTTAATTTGAGATTTCAAAGGACTTGGGAAAGAATCCCTGCTACAGCAAGACCATTACTAGGTATGGCTATAGTGTTTTATCTTAAGGCTTTAAATTTAGATATATCAGTCATGATTCAATCACTTAGAGGTCAAACTCTGCCAGAGGCTTATGACTATGTGGTCAGAGCTGAAAATAATTTAATAGATGCTGAAAAGTTACCCCCAAGGCCTCCCATGCCCATGTTTCTAGAAATTACCCTGCCATTACCTCAAGAAGCCCCTAATTCAATATCCCCACCTATTTATATGTATAAATATCCTCAACCACCTACTAAATAACTTTTCCCTACACAATCATCTGAGATGGATGATATCAAGAACATCTTGAGAACATTTTCCAAGGAGTTGATTAACATAAAGAGACAATAGAATCCTTAACCCAGACCTCAATATCAAGGCTATCAAGGAAATAAATTTCCATCATAGCCAAACCAATATCACAGTCATCAAAGGAAAAATAACCCTCAGCCAGCAAACCAATTAGTTGCAGTCCCTACACCCTCATAGACTATTCCCCCAAATCCAAATAGGGAGATTGTTCAAGGGCAAAATAATTATGCGAATAGCACCGATGCTTGGTGTTTCCCTGTTAATAATGCTCATACACCTAGAGATTATCCCATGGGTAATCTACAACAAAAGGTAGCAGAGCAAAGAAGAATGGATGGACAATTTGCCAGTACTTTAGATGCACAAACTTATTTGTCTCTCGGTATGCAAAATTCAGTCCTGATGGCTCAGATGCAAGGGATGTCTCTATAACAAGAAGAAGAAATAGCCCTTGAACATGATTTTTTTTCATGGGTTGAAGATGAAGAATCAGTATTCTTGAATGAAGCTTCTGCTTCCAAGAAACTAGTGGTGCAATTAGTCTATTATACAAGATCAAAGAGAAGAATGATGGATCAGCTTGAAGTTACAAATAGTCAAGTTATGGAGAATACTCCATTTCAAGGTCAACAAAATACAACTATCAGAAAAGAAGTGCCTCAGCCAATGTAGAACCAAGTGATTCTTGCACAAGTTCAAGAAAAAGCAAGATATCCTTATTTTCAAAGAACTCAAGCATTAGGACCAATGAATGTGGTGGAACAGTTGAAGAAGACTCCAGCACAAGTATCAATATGGGACATATTAGCTATTCCTAAAAAAAAATATGTTGTTACAAGAAGCCCTATAAGGCCAAGCAATGCCTAAACATAATGGCACCAAAAAAGGACTTGCTGATAAAGAAAATCTCAAGGACATAGTTCCTCTGAAGACAACAGCCTTTGTGAACAGTGTAGCAAAGGTAAGTAAATCCAAACTAGATCCTTTCTATTTGACTCTGATAGTTGGAAATAAACTCTTGCATAATGCATTGATAGACTCAGGGGATAGTACTACAGTAATGCTTAAGCAAATAGCTGATGCTTTAAAAATAAAGTATGAACCACTTACTAAAGGAGTTATGCAGCTAGATAGCAAATCAGAGCAAACAATAAGAATTAAACAACTCCCATTGTAATTATATACTTGTCCCAATATAATTGTCAATCAAGATGTAGTAGTCCTAGATATACCTCCTATTTTTGGTTTATGTTTATCCAAATATTTTACAACCAAAATAGGAGGATATATGTCCCTTGATTGGTCTCACCTCATTCTAAGAACCAAATATGGTTCAAAGATGAAAATTCTATCTGAACCACTATCAAAGGATCACATCACCAATGAACCAAAATCAAAATTAGAGGCAGATCATGCTATGTTAAATAAAGAAGAAAGGGTTTTTGTTGAAGAGTTGGGTGAATGGACAGAACATGACTAAGAGGAAAATAACCATTTGTTAGCTATGATGCATAGTGATCCATATAGAAATTATGACTCTACTGGTTAGGGCACATATGTCATTTTTGATGAAGATCATGAAATCCCAAATGTTTTAAGGGAAGAGACACCAACTATTCAAGAATCTGAAAAGGATTCAAAAATTTGGACCTTAAATTTTGATGGGGCTAGAAGTAAAAGTGGTGTTGGAGTAGGAATTTGTCTTGTTGCTCCAAATGGGGAAATGTTTTTGAGAGCTATTCGTTTCCAATTTTCTTGTACCAATAATGATGCTGAATATGAATCCTTAGTTCATGGGCTCATTTTAGCCAAGAAAAAGGGAATAAATAATTTAATAGTAAAAAGAGATTCAAAATTAGTGGTGAAGCAAATTAGGGAAAAGGCAAAAGCCAAAAATGTAAGGATGAGATCCTATAGACACAAAATTTGGGACTTAATAGAAGATTTTGAATCTTTCAATATTGAAGTAGTTCTAAGAACCCAAAATTATGAAGCTGATAGGATGGTACATATTGGCTTGCAATTTGATCCAAAAACTGGCCTATTAGTTAACAATGAGTCAATAAAAGTTATTGTAAGACCAACTATCCCAGACAATGATGAGAATTGGCAAGTATTTGAGAATGATTCTCAGGTACTCTCATTCTTGCAAAAATCAAGGGAATTTTCTAATCAATTGCAACCAAAAATTGAAGAGGCATATGGGGATCCAATTATACAATTAAAGAATAATATGCTTCCCAAAGGCTTAATCACTTTAGAAAACCTATTTGATCCAGAAGATGTAGGCCTAGCAAAGAAAAATTTCCAAGTAAACAAAGCAAATTATTCTAAAATAGAGGTGAGTGAAGGGAGAAAATTAAAAATTGGAAATTTTGCAACTCAAGAGGAAAGAGAAAGACTAGTTGACTTGTGCAAAAGATATGACAGAGTCATAGCCTGGAGCTATGAAGACCTTCATGGATATAATAGAGACATCATTCAGCACACAATAGAACTGAATAAAGGATCTAAGCCAGTCAAATAGAAGCAGAGGCCAATAAATCCAAGGATTGAATCTCTAATGGTAGATGAGTTACAAAAACTTTTAGATTTCAAAATAATTTTTCCAATCAAACACTCAACCTGGGTATCAAATATAGTACCAGTCAGGAAAAATAATGGTGACATAAGACTCTGTGTAGATTTTAGAGACTTGAATAGAGCATCTCTGAAAGATCACTATCCCTTGCCATCTATGGAACAAATTTTATAGACTATGGCTGGATCAAAGAGATTTTTCTTGCTAGATGGTTTCTCTGGATACAATTAGATTTGGTTGGCTGATGAAGACCAATACAAGACTACTTTTACTACCAAATGAGGAACATTTGTATATGTTAAGATGCCATTTGGTCTATCAAATGTGGGAGCCACTTTTTAAAGAGCCATGGATGTAGCATTTGGGGAACTTATAAATAAAATCATCCTGATTTATCTTGATGATCTTACTATTTTTTCAAAAAATGTTGTTGATCATTTTGATCATTTAGAATCTATTTTTAAGAAATGTCAATAATTTGGAATATCCCTAAATCCTAATAAATGCATCTTTACTGTACCTCAAGGCAAATTATTGGGACATATAGTATCTAAAGAAGGAGTCTCCATAGATCTAGAGAGAGTGGCAGCTATAATGAACTTACCTCTTCTAGTAAATAAGAAAGTAATTCAATCTTTCTTGGGGAAGATTAATTTTGTCAGTCAGTTCATATCTGACTTTGCAGGCTTAGTATGACTAGTGACACTCTTATTGAAAAAATACCTGATTTTCAAGTGGACTACGGAAGGAAGGTAAGCCTTTGAAGAGGTCAAGAAAGCTATCTCAATAGCCCCAGTACTTAGAAACCTAGACTTTTCTAAGCCTTTTGTGATGTATGTCTATGTAGGAGAGCTTAGTATTACTGCTATTCTAACACAAAAAGATGATAAACAGGAGGGAGAGCATCCAATAGTCTTTTTCTCAAGGACTCTTAGAGAATATGAAACCAGATACAACTTTGTAGAGAAATAAGCATATGCTATGGTAAAAGTCCTCAAGAAATTCAAGCATATAGTATCAGGAAGTAAGATTCTGATACTTGTGGCTCACCCAAGTGTCAGAGAATACATTATGGAGGGTGAAATTACAAATAAAAGAGCAAACTAGATAACAAATATTCTTGAATAGAATGTAGAGGTCAAACCCACTAAGTTAGTTAGAGGTAGGGGTTATGCCAATACATGACTCAAGAGCTTGAAAAGATGATACATGTGGAAACAGATTCAGAAATGGAAAAGGAAACTATACTGAGGATACAAGAGGTTGATCAGAACTCCTAGGTCACAAACAGGATTCATTTTATGAAATATGGGATTTACCCAAGATAACTTCCTCAAAATAAGAAGAGATACTATAGGATGCAAGGGGTCCATTTTGTTTTAATTGAACAAGTTATTTTTAGGAGAAATTCTGATGGAAAACTTTTAAGATGCATAGAGAAGGATGAGGCTAAGAAAATACTGCATGAAATGCATCATGGAGTCTCAGGTGGACATTTTTCTGCAAAGACTACAGCTATAAAGATAAGTGAGGTAGGTTATTTTTGGCCTACTTTATTTATAGATTGTTATCAACTGGTTAAAAAATGTCAATCTTGTCAATATTATGTGGGGATGAGAAGGAATGCGGCAATGCCTCTTAGTCCTATAATTGTTGAACTTTTTGCTCAATGGGGTCTTAACTTTATTAGAATGATCAATCCAGTGTCTAGTATGGGTCACAAATGGATTTTAACTGCCACAAATTACTTCACTAGATGGACTGAGGTAGTGCCACTTAAGGAAGCAACAGAAAATGTGATCCTAGACTTTCTAGGGAGTACCACTACTCGCTTTGGGGCTCCTCACACCATAATTTCAGATAATGCTAAAGAATTTTTAGGGTCTAAAGTATCTGACTTTGCATTAAATCATGGAATATATCTGAAAACTTCCTCTTCAGGGTAATGGTTTGACAGAATCAACTAATAAGAATCTGATTAGACTCATCAAGAGAATAGGGGTTAACCATTGCAAAGAGTGGCATAAAGTGCTGAATATAGCACTGTGGGCTAATAGAATTACACCTAAGCAGGTGATGAAAATGTCCCCATATGAATTGGTATATGTAAATCCTATTGTAATACCTCTAAGCTTATAAATTCTTGCTCTCCAACTAATAAAACAGATTGAAATTGAAGAAAATGACCACATGCAGGTTAGACTTGCTAAACTTTTAGAGTTTCAAGAAAAGAGGGATTCGGCAAATAATTCATTAATAAAGCATCAAAAAATAATTAAAGACTACTTTGATAAAGGGACTTCAAATCCCTTTTTGAATTAGGCTCAATTGTTTTGAAATGGGATGCAAGAGCCGCCAAGATGGGTCAACATACTAAATTTGAAGCATTATGGACTAGCCCTTATAAAATTCGTGCATGTAAACAAAATAATTCATTTGAGCTAGAAACAATGGAAGGAAAACCTGAAGAGATTGTTGTGAATGGGATCTACTTAAAACATTTTAGTTAAGTTGTGTCTCTAATGTATTATAGTTAGATAGTTTCCTTTTCCTAGTTGCTTTGTTTTCCCATTTTCTTTTCCACTCTTTCTTTTAAATAAGTGTTCTTTGAACACGTAGCCATAACTCAGAGCTTTTTTTCAAAATTTTCAAAAACTCTCGACACTTTAAATATCTCCCAAATCTTAAATTCCTCAAGGTACCTTGCACAACCACTTGCATGATGTGTCTAACTCGCTATTCCATGAAGGTTTAGTAAGATTTGCTAACGGTTATCCTAGTTTAATGCCATTTTGAGACTTGATGGGTCAATAAATACCTCATAGCAAGATTTAAAGCTTACAATTTCTCAAACATTCTTGCATCTGCTAGAAAACCCCTGCTACTTTATTTTTTAGCTCATAGTAAACCTGCTTAAGTGAAAGTGCTTCCTTATTGCAAAAGCTTCATATTTGTTAATGCAGTTCACTATTTTCTAGAATAAATATAGATATGGAGGTAGCACAGTCTTTGCAACAAGGGTTTGGGATTTATGAATCCCTTGATAAGTTTCTTACAAGCAAATCATATGCTTTAGCCCCTGCACAACCATTAAAGACCTACCTGTGGACTAGAGTCCTTGAAGTTGGTCAAGCAAATGACCCAACAAAGGTAAAAGATTATGCAGATGGAATCATGGACCTAATTCTTCAAAGAACTAGTAGCAAAACTCTCAGAGAAGGGGCACATCAAAGGTGTCTTCAAAGGGCCAAGGTTGGACAATACGAGACATTCACAATGAGGATATGGACTTCCCAGCTGGCACAATTCATTGTCCCAGGTGTGCATCCATGTCCTGACTTGATTGAAATATGCACCGGATTGTTTCATGTGCCTTCAAATACCATACAATAGGGTCCATTCATAGTGAAAATTACACCAAAGGCCATCAGAGATATGTTGGCCTTATACCACGACAAGACAACCACATTTCCCACCATTGCCAAGATGTAAAAAATGTGGGTAAACATCAATACTCAATTGAGGTTTCTGAAATCAAAGCTACAATTAGGTGATGATGATACAACTATGCCGGAACTTCCAATATCAAGAGCAAAATTTGCACAAGCTAGTCAAGATGCACTTTCCATGATGGCTTTCATTTTCAGAATGAAAGATGATATAACTATTTATGAAGAACAAATGGCTATCCTCTTCAGATTGAAAACTGTTGACAAGACTTAGGAGTCTCAGCTTGATTTCTCTAAGCAGATTGCATATTCGATGGTGGAACAACTTGCCCAGTTCAGATCTAAAGGGATTTTTAGGTATTCCTCTTATTTGTTTCACCTTATGTTGCATCAAAATTTTGGTATCTTTTTCCAACACATGCATCTTTTTCCAACACATGCATCTAAACATGTATGACCCAAGCTTCAGTCTACAAAGGACCACTCCTGTGTCTACATGAACACATATCTTGTCTAAAACTAATGACCCATATGAATTCTGAGAACTTTTTGTTGCCCCTGCCTTTTGTCATCTAAACCCAGAACGAGTTATAAATAGACTATTTCCAAGTTTATCAAACCTTATGACCAATTGCCCTATCCCTTGTGATTACTTTTTTGGATCCCATCTTACTATTATTAGAGTTCATGGTTTTTGTGGGGAACCAGTGCTGCTACCTAAGATTTTGACCCTTAGGTTAGCATTCTTAAAGGTCACCAGGTAGGCATCAATGGTAGATAATGAATGGCTTTGGGAAGAAGAAGAGGAAAATGTATGATGTCCCATGGGTGACAAACAACATGGCACTAGAGACCAGAGATGTTGAGATTGTGTTGCTTAGAAAGCTAGCCTTCCTAGGTTTCCTTTTAATTGAAGATAAATGGGTATATGACCTAAATGGTTTCATAGCTTCATGGATCAGGACTAATAGGGTTGCTTCCATAATTGCACATGAGGGCCATCCCTTTTGGGAAAAAAATCCTAGGGAGGATATTCCTAAGTTTTATGTTGAATTAACAAATTTGCCTCTTCAACAAAACAGACCATGGGAAAATTTTTATTTTAAGCAAAGGAATTTTGACCCCAAATTAGAATGACTTCTAGTTTATGAAGAGCCTTAAATAATAAAGACTGAAACACTAAAAAAATAGAATCCTATTGGAAATATAGGCAAGAGATTTGTGAGTCAACCCACTCTTTTGGAAATGTTGATTTAGATGAGAAATGGGAGGAATTATGGGATGAATATCATATGTCTCCTATGTCTAGCCTAATACAAGCAATTTTTAGACATAGGGTGGAGAGCTAGAAGCCAAAGCAAAGTCCAGTCAAACATCGCAAGCCCCAATGCAAACTTCAGCAGCAGTCGCTGTAACTGTTTGGCCCCAATCTCTTAGTATCATTGAAAAACAAAAGGGTGTGATATCTTCACCACCAAAAGCTTATCCATAAGTGTTAGTCCTTGAAGTTCCTAGTTCTACACAAACACCACTACAAACAGTGGTAAATATTGAAGATAAGGGAGCACAGCCAGAAGAAGAAACACCAAGGAAACATAAAAGGCTGAGGTTCCAACTTGATTCAGAGGAGAGGGTAGAACCCTCACAACACCAATCACAGAGTACCTTGGTTGCTCCTTAGGTAATTATTATTTCTCATCCTCCTTCTCAATCTCTTTCTTATCTTATAGGGGTGATGATTCCATCTGGCCAAATGACATCCCCTGCCACTTCTGTTGTGCCCATTTCTCATTTTGCCCCATCTATCCATACTCAAGCTATATCATTGCCTCACTTTTCCCCCTCTATTCCCAAGAAATTACCTCCTCAGATTGCCCATAGCCAACAATTGGCTATTCCATATGGCTTGCCACAAGGTTTTCCTTTTGTGGGTGGGCACATTGCCTCTCCTTCTACCTTCCAAACTCAAGTAGATGCTGCTAGGAAGGCAAGGGAAGCTCGAATAGAGAAAAAGAGAATCAAAGATAATAAAGCCCTGGCTACACCACATCTAAGGTCACAATTTGACCCAATACAATAGCAACTAATGGTGACCCATTTGTCACCAAATATAGTTAAGCCAAATGAGCAGATGCAGCTAGAAGATTACACAATGAATGTAGTGGCAATAGACATGTCCCTATTCAGACCACAAGATACGATCGAGATGCTAAATGAATCTACTTTTGTAGTAGCTGAAGATTATTTGAAAATATCAAGGAAGCTACAGAAGATGGAGGCTAATCTAGCGAAAGAGAAGGCAAACTATAGAAATTTGACCACAAAGATCAATACTAAGAATATTGAAATGGAGAGTCTTAATAAATAGTTGCAAGATATTGTTTCTCTTCAGACTCACTAGGCTACCCAGGCCCAAACTAATTCTCTAAAAGTAGGGTTAATGCAGGTGAAGGATGTAATGACAACCTTAAGGCAGGAAAAGGTAGCAGTTCAAGAAAAATGTGAGGAAAGCCTTCTGCAAGTTACTCAACTTCAATAGAAGCTGTTGAATGAGCAAAATAACATCGTGGCTATTCAGGCCCAACTTCAAGTCGAGCAACAAAGGGAAGAACAATTGACACTTGAGTTGGTTAATAGGCCATAGATTGTAGGGGTGATAAAATTGGTGAAGGAGCTTTATGAATCAATATGGAAAAGAATATCGCAGGAGATTACCCATCTCAGACCTTCTCTAACCTTTCTACTAAATGCACAGAAATTATGTGAAAAGGTGGAGACTTTAGTAGAAGACACTCTGTCCACTGTCTCTATGAGAGTGTTGGACTCCCAAATGCTACTACAAAATCTATATGATGCAACTAATAGAATGTTGTTAGTAGCAGGGATTAATGACAGAATGGTCACTACTAAACGAGTGAATGAGGTTCTCAATTGCAACTCTACAGTAATCAATTATAGAGAGCTTCTAGATGTGATGAAAGAAGGAATCAATGAAATGAAACAACACATCAAAGATCTAGTGCAATTAGGTCTTCCTTCCCCTTTTCCTGATAACAACACTGTGTTGATGATTGAAGAAATTAAACCTTTGTTGTTAGCCAAGCAGAATGGTCAGGTCATTTTTCAAGATTTAGAGGATGATTCATCAGTACCTAAAGTAGAAGTTGTTTTGATTCCTGTTTCCTAGCTTGAATTTAAATTAAAGGCTACAGTTTAGATTTTGCAAAAATTTTCACCTAAAGATATTATCAATCTTGATTTGGCCTTTCATGAATTGCAAAATAATCAGGGATTATTTGATGATGAGTGGTCTACTTATCAGACAGCCTTACTGAAACTATGATTTGTTTTTGTCACATTTTGATCATGTGGGAGTTGTGGATTCTTTTTGAGTAGGCTCAAATGTCCTTGGGGTCACCAATAACTATAGAGTAAAAAATACTCTACATTTTATTTTGATTTTCAGTTTTGCATTGCAAAATTTTGTCCCTACACACTTTGGTTTGAGACAACGAAGTTTTTATTTAGAGCGTAGGCTCAAATTTCTTTTCACCTCAATTTTGTCTAAGTGTCAAAATCATGCGGAAGCTACCAAGTGTCATCGCCCAAGGCACATTTCATACTTTCTATAAGTTGGTCGGCATGCGCCACGTATCCCATAGTAACTCAGTGGAGCACAACAAGTGTTGGCACCCGCATCTCATTTTTCTTATACATCTCAAAAGCTTCTTTTCAATAAGCTTTTCTTAGGATCAAGTGGAAGGTACTAGGTGGAAACCACAAAAGGTTTCAATATGATTTTATAAAAGCAATGGAAGATGCCACGTATCTCTAGCTGAAGAAAGTGGAAGCCACCACGTGTCAACATCTGAATTATCTTCACTTTGTTTCATTGATAAGTTAAGGTTGTGGAGGGTCCCAGGTTCTATTTCTAAGGCAAGTGGAAGCTGGCAAGTGTAACCATTCATGTAAATATGAAATGAGGCTCAAATGCTTCTATAGTATAGATAGAGTGATGCAGAGACTGCCAAGTGTCACCTTCTGTAGGATTCTCAAAGGGTAGTTAAAAGTAGTGGAGATCACCACATGTCCCTTGATAAAGATGTGTAGAAAGTGCCACTTGTCCCTATTCCCTTTTTGAAGTTGCTCAGGTGAGAAGTGTTGTGGGTCTTATTTTTTGTTAAGTTGTTAAATTTTTAAAGAAGCCGATGATGACAGATGTCAAAGATGGAACACTCCTAAGCAAAGACACAAAAAGAGTATGAGTTATGCAGAAAGTGTCGTGTGTCTTCAAAAAGTGTTGTGGAACATGCCAAGTGTCAATAATTGGTGCCTCCTAAATAATAAGAGGGTTTTCAAGTAGAGAGAAGGAATCGGCCAAGTGTCCTTTCCCATTTGAATGTGGGAAGCATCTTGGGTATCTATTTCAGCCAATGAACTCATAGGAAGATAAAACATTTCAGATCTAAGAAATATCCTATGTTAGACACTTCCAGTTTAGTTAGAGTTCAGTTAGGCCGTTAGATTGGGAACGTGCAGACAATCTATAGCTAATCCAATGCTGTAAATAGGGGTGTAGAGATCACCAAAATCATCATCCGAAGATAGAGAGAATTTTTTGCAAGAGATTATTTTCAGGATTTTTTAAGATTTTTTTAAGCTGTGATCAAGAATATCATTTGCCTTGGTTCTATTTTCTTGAGTTATAAAGTTTATGTAACTGTGCATGTTTCTCTGCCTTTTATGTGACTAGAGAATTAATAAGAATACTGAGCTATATGCCTTTGTTGATATCTTTCTGTGTCACTATAAAATTAGTCTAAGTTGTGAGCCTCTATTTCTATTATTTTTCATCTTTTACATTGATCATGCCTTATTCGCTCTTTAATGTAATTGAATCTTACATATAGCTTCATTGTGCTCAAAATTAAGGCTTGAATTAAATTCAAGCACATCGCCATAGTTAAATTTTCCTTCATTGCACTTGTGTTTCTATTTAATTCCTATCCCTTTTCCCATTATACCCCTGATATAAAGAAGAACCAACTTCTTTAAAATCTGGAGGTTGTTTCAGGTTGCAAGTCCTACATTCCTGAAACTTCCCATTGTTGGTGTTAGAAACAACACAGTTTTAATCATCAATAGTTCCCAATAATGTAATCAAGGGAGACCAATTTCTATCTCTCATAGAGTTTTTTAAATGCATAATGGGTTGACCTTACTCCACGCGTAGAAATAAGTATACACCTTTTGTCAAGCCTACTCTTTCATTTCTTACATTCAACTAGTAACTATTAACATACTCTTTGAAATCCACTACATCTTCAATCAAATATGGCATGAAGTTTGTTGTATTTTCACACATCTTATAAGTGTCCATCATCTCTACCACACTCCATACATCTTTCCTCTTGACACATTCAAATAGGTTTCCAAATGTGTCATCAATGTCCTCATGGGTATGTACTACAAGCATAAATATGACCTCGACATTGACGAAAAACCTTTGTAGATAAGGAGAGATAAGTATTACAAAAATACCTATAAAAAAGACATGATTTTGTGAATTTTTAAATGTAACATTAGTTTCATATAAGGTTAGACGTTTTTTAAATATAATTATGGATGGAAGTACCTATTATTATTGTCCCCAAAATAGTTGTCTAATTAAAGGTATAGCCTAGAAAGAAGTTTCTTGAAGGCACCAATTGATTTTGCTTCTTCTCTATATTTCTTGCATTTAGGGTAGCTGTTGTTAAACAAAATTGCATCATAAAATGGATATTTTCAAGATCTAGGTTTATATAGTAAAGATCCATAAGTATCTAGCACTATTGTTTCCATATCCCTGAGGTACTTGTTTAATGAGGTGATGGTAAATTCAGACCCTCCAAGAATGTATGGTAAAAAAAATGCCCATATCCACCTGTACTATGATCATGTGTTATAATCCCTGCCATTGACAACTCTAATATTCTTTTGATGACTGCTTTGCTTTTTGTCACTGTTCTCGGCATAAATGTTTTTTTACGTTCCACCTTGTCATGAATGACACTAAGGCATTCTTCAAGGTATTGAGTTAACATTAATTTATGTGTGTAATACATCTATCTTACAATTTTTTTTTTGATTTGAGTGCATCATGAATTCTTGATTGATACACTCTTCTTGATCTCTAGAGAGGGACCCAGAACATTTTAGTTAAGTCAACAAGATGCATGTTTTACACCTAGTGAAGTCATCAGACATGGAAATGGTCACACCCTAAAAATTAGTTCTCCACATGTTATTGAATTTTGGCTAGGATATTGGCTCATACTTCATATCTGCTAGTTGTGCATTGATGTGGCACCTCATAAATTCTTGAGTGAAAGATGCTGGAAGATGTCAAAAATTTTCTCATGAGCCATCTATATCTACCTAGCATGTTAGTCATGGAGAAACATCTACAAAATCATTCACCAATTGGTCCAACAAACTTTTAGCTACCATTGTCTTCTTATGTGGCTTTTGTTGAAATCTCCCTGCATGGAATGCATTTCAGTCCCCATTTTTGTGACAATTTTGAATGTCAAAAAAGTTAATTCTCTTCAATCCATATATTTTAAGCCAAGCTTCCAAACAAATTTATGTACCCTAAAAATCAATGCTAGTTTTTTTTTCTTAAATAAACCAACAGAAAGGGCATCTGAGACATGTTGCCTCCTATTTGTTGTGGTGGAATCAAGCAACTTCATCTTTGCAGATTTTAGAATCTCAAATGACAATCTTGACTGAAAACATTTTTTGGTGCAACATTTATCTAAATACATTGTTGTAATCTCACTATTCATGCTTTCATCAAACTCCACTTGGTTGAGTGAATTATTTGGCTGACTTATTTTTCAAGCAGAGTATTTGTAGGAATAAACTAGTTTTTTTGGATGCCTTTACACTAGGAATGTCAAGCAAAGAGTGAATTCATTATCCAAAACATCCCAAATGTTTCCTATTTGTTTTTCCTTTGGTGTCATGTATGGTAAATTAGTTTCTCTACAAGTCTCAGTGTCCACTATTTTGTTGGAAGGCCATTTAATGATAGATGTTTCAATTTCCTCTATAATGCAAGTCTCACAATGTCATATAACATGCCTTATGTAAATTCCCAATTCATTTTCTAACATTGGTACTGGAATGCAACCAAAAGTCTCTCTTGGTTTTACAAATTCAACATAACCAAAAATAAATTATTCATCATTTGCAAGCGTTGTACATTTGTGCAACAAATGTACCCTTTTCCTAAAAAATGTTTTTCTTGATCTTTGAAATGTGGTAAGATCATCGATATATTGAATAAATGAATCCAAGTAAAGGTTTTCTTGTTGTAATAGTTGTATATACAGAACTAGACACAAATTATTTTGACTTTATTCCATGTCATTATCTATAGAAAACTTGGTTGTGCCATGTTGCATCATGTTTGTGCTCCATATAGTATAAATATCAACTACATCCCCCAAATTATCCACAAAAGTTGTAGGAAAGAGAAGAGATAGAGTCAGATCAAAAGATTTAGTCAGATTAAAACTTACACATTCAATAGGTACTTCCTCATTATGGCATGTGGAAGTGAGATTTATGGCTTCCGAAGATTTAACATCTTAACTTGCCACTTTGTGTATTATTCCTTCACCAATGACCTTACCATTATTTATGAGACAAACATAGTCTCCACATTGGAAAGCTATTGACGTATGATTTTTTAGCTAGACATTTGCAAAAGACATGAGAAGAGTTGTTAATTAGGTTATTTATAACATTTTTTTAATTACATGGTTTATGTCAATCGAAAATAATAATAGCTTTGATGGTATATCCTTGGAGATAAATTTCAAACATGCATCATAAAATAATATCCACATAGAGAAAATTAACTAATTAAGTCAATATTCAACCATGTATTTTATTACAATACAAAATGATAATCAACAATGGGGGTTTTGAGTAAAATTATGGAAAATGATTAACTTCTTATATTTTGGGATCCTGTATTTGATTTTAACCTCTATTGTGGAGCCAAAGGTTTGAAGTTATTTCTTAGGAGATACCTTTCAACATGCATATGGGTACCCTTGAAGGTTTGAAGATACTACTGGGTGATACCTTGAAGGGCCTTGTAATACCTTCAAGCGTACCTATGACATTAATCTTAACACTTCATTTTTCAATAGTCAAGGACATGTGGCATACAACCACAAACCAGTGGCATTTTAACACTCTAAAAATATTTCAAGTTCATTGGGAAAGTGAATATATGTGATTATGCCAAGTATCTCCATCCAATTTACCTAGAGATTGATATATTGAACTTCATGTATGAAATCTTAGGGATATTTAAGTAGCATTGTGGTGACACATGTCTCCCTCCAAACTACCTTTGAAATTCTTATTAAAAATGGGGCCCACTTCCCTGGGCCAATGGCACACCTTTTCTTTAAAAAACTCACTTCTTTCCTAAGGAGTGAAGTGACGACATGTTTCATCATTGAAAGGGACTATGACTTCAAGTTTAAGGATACACTCAGTCATTATGAGTCCGTAATGAACCCAAGAGCTGGATTCAAGTTTGCGGTCATGTTATTTATTCTCTCCCGATAGGATACATACAATTCTTGGACCATGAGGAGGATACCTACAGTCTGGGAGTGGGAAGTTAGTTAAGCCCTTAATTTTTAAGTATCAAGGTCATGAGGTTCAACTTCTCCAAATCTTACATGATTTGAATTTATCCAAGGTAAAATTCTCCACAGGAAAATTGATCAAAAGGATCAATTTTGATCATCTTGTAAAATAAGCAGTGGGTAACTTCAAATTAAGTCTTCAGGGCTTAACATTGGAGAAGATAGAGGTAGATTTATGTGACACAAGGAAAAATGTCATTGAAGTTGAGTTATTCAAGAGTAGCTTTCAATTGACCGAGGGAGAACATGCAAGACTCCTCACCCAAGCCAATAGGATTCATTGAACACCACTGTTGGATTTGAATATTATTCGACAACAACATGTTGTAGCATATAGAGTATATCAAGATAACAAGGCTAAGAAGAAAAAAGATGGTGAGGATTGGTGAACATGTTGATTAATTCATTTGAGCTTAAGTTGATTCATATTTAGAGATGTGTACTAGTGGTTTTATTGGTGTAGTTTTCTATGTGTGCACAATATCTGCCTCAGATAATTCACAAACCTTAGCTAGGTACTTGAACATTTTGATCAGGCCCTATTATTAGATTTTGGTCTTCGGGTTTTTTTTTCAAATATTTTGTGTGATGGATTTTGGTCTTCATAATTTCTATTTGGGACTTTGGGTCTTCAGAATTTTTTGTTTGGAGTTTTTGCATCATAGATTTTGTGCGAACAAGAGTGGATCCCCCCTTTAAGGTATCTCCTATGAAAATTTAAAATAGGGACAAGAGTGGATTTCTACTTCATGGAAGGAGTACAATTTTCCTTTACAAGGAAGGCACACTGGATGCCTTGGATGAAACAGTCTAGGATATGAAGGAACACCCAAAATTACTCTAAATTTTCACCCCTATAAATAGATAGTACCCTAAAAAATTATATATCATATATAATATAATTCAAAATCATGTATGGTATCCATATAGGCATTAGTAATAACCATGTATGGTGATCATAATACATTCAACTAGATCATGACTAATCATAAGTATTATCAATCCTTGGTAGCTATATCTATGTATCGATTCATATCACACTGATGAGATATAATGTGGTAGATTAAGATAATGAGGAAGAATAAAATTTTCAATGTAATTAGTTAACACCAATTATAATTCACAATAGTGAGTGGAATGCTAGTAACAATCTATAAAAAGTTAATAGAAATAAATTTAACCAACATGCGTACATATCAAAGATGGTAATATTCTTTCAAGGATATAAAATTCTCACTCAATAATAATGGAAAGAATCATATAAATAAAATATCAAGAGGATAATAATCTATGTCTATTAAACAAGCAATAATCACCAACATATACAATCAAGGTCTCATGATATGATAATGATAATAAAACACCCATCCACGTACAAAAAAATGTAATATGAAATGAAACATGTTCAATTATTTATTTAATTAACATGGATTTATGTTCCAATAGAAACTTATCTATGGATATATAAAACATATGGTGTTTTAAAGAGACTACCAAGGGCACAAGATAGATAAAAATATAATTAAGTTATAGGTATGGACACATGCTTGAAGGCTAAATGGATTCCTATAATAAGGTACTAAATGGATGAGGAAACAAAATTAGTAGATTAACACCAACCTATGTTTATCTCCATGTATTGGGGTGACATAATGATTTACCCAAATAATATCAACATGTGACTTAACAAAGGTTGTCTTAATTGATGGGTCACTTAATTTTTGAAATGAAATCATTGATAAACAAACCAATGACATCTCAAACCATAGTATAAATATTTGATATCCCCATGAGAAATTCATGATTTCAAAAACATGTGAAAATACCATCCATGGAAAAAAAAATTATCGGGTAAAGGAACCCTAGAAATCTGGGCATACATCCCTTTGTTCTTATAGATACTTCATCCTATATGTCATCAAGATAAATAATTGCATCATATGTAGGATAAAAAAGACTTGTAGTTGAGATATAGTATTTGATGTCAAAACTGAACCTTACTCTCTTTATTGTATCTTATAAAAGAGAGAATTAATCATATTATTATAAAAATAATAATAAGTGCAACTCCTTTCATAATATATTAAAACATGGTCCATGACACAAGAAACTAGAAAATTTAAAGGAACCATTTGTAAACCTCCATTTAAAAACTCATTGAATTGTAAGTAATAGCATAGAGGGTTAAGATGCACTAAGTTTATTAGGATATTTCTAATTTTTAGTCCTCCAAGTGATATTGACACAAAATGGTTTGTAAGGTTACGTGGCTAATGATCAGTCTCTTAAAGAACCATGATTAGTCTTTTCAATGTGATCAAGATTTTTTTTTTTAAAAAAAAAATATGGAAGCTATCAGCAATGATGAACCAAGGATTATTCCTCTTATATAACACCAAAAAACCATAAAGAATAAGTTGGTGCCTTTGATATAAGGTGAACACTCATAATTAACAAATAAAAAGTCCTGATGTAGGCATAGAAACATGGCCATTTTAATCCATTGGGCATATTATTTATGACTAAAAAAATTAAATTAAGTTAAAACATCAAGGTAAAATTGAAATATATACCCATTACACAAAGACACTTTCATATTGGTTAAATTATTAAAAAAAATACTTTACTCAAACGTAAAAGTTGATATTACCACAAATTTTTCTCAATGTATAAAATCAATATTACCAAAACATTACTGTGGTCCACTACTTGAGGCTACTTCTTTTCAAATTAACACAATTATGGTAAGATTATTATGAGTCTTGTGTTACCACCAAAACATACCAAGTTGGAAGACATATAATTAAGCATACCATGAAGTTATAAAATAAATTCATTGGATCTAGAGAGTACGAAATAAGAATACATTACAAAGAAAAATATTAAATAGGATCCAAGATAAATTACAATTTGTGGGAATGGCCCACATGACATTCTATCGAACCCAATTTTGGATTTTCCTATCATACAATACTAGATCCCATTATGTCAAAACATTTTCACAATTAGGCCCTCTACATATAAAAAAACCATCCATCTTATTAGGTATGATAATAGGGGAGGATCATGTGAATGCCTAAATTTTATTCGCACTCCTTTGTCTTTGAATTTAGGTTACAGTGTATGATTTCCCCCATATCTATTGATGGTGTTCCTATACATTGATCATTTCATGTTTGCATGAATAACTTTGGGTCTTTGAAATTTTTTGTTTAGAGTTTTTGCATTAGACATTTTGTGTGAAAAAATGTTCCAAATGACTTGTGTGAACAAGAGTGGATTCCCCCTTCAAGGTATCTCCTAGGAACATTTCAAATAGGGTCAAGAGTGGATTTCTCATTCATGGAAGGAGTACAATTTTATTGTACACGAAAGGTACTAATGGATGCCTTGGATGAAGTAGTCCAAGATATGAAAGGGAACCCAAACTTACTTTAAAGTTTCACCCCTGTAAGCAGTTAATTACCCTAAGGGATTTTTGAAAGTACTTCAGGGTTCTTGATAGTACCCTAAGGGCTTTTTGAAAGTACCCTAAGGGTTTTTTTGGAATTTTCTTTTGAGATATCTCCTGGGAGATATCTTGAACATGCACATGATTGTAATTTTCTTTTAAAATATCTCCTAGGAGATACCTTGAAGGGCCTTGGAATACCTTCCATGTTGCTTGAAAATGTCTTTGTAATAGATTTGATATAACTTTTATAGCTTAACTTTCACCCTTGGGAGAAGTGGTTGTAAATCTTTTCCCAGTGGAGCTGTAAAATGGGAATAAACCCAAGTTGTGGGTCACCTATGTTGGGGATGAACTTTTGGAGTACGTTGGCTTCATCTTTGATGCTCACCTAAAACTAAAACTAAGCCTAGTGCTTTACAAGAAAAGGGTTATAAATGGGACAAGTTCTCCTAAGAAAGCTAACAGGGTGATGCACCAAAATTATAAGTCGATCATTCCTATTTGACCTAAAGAACACTAATGATATAATAAAGATGGAGCTTAAAAAACAAATATCTATTACACATCCATGTGGAGGCTCACCAAATGGTCTAGGCTAAGGGAAATGAAAGGGTAGTTCTAAAACAGACACTAACCAATCATAATATCCACATGTGATCTTTCAACCAAAAGATACAGAGTACTAAACACAACATATATGAGTAGATGAACTAGTATTTAGGTGAGATAAGTAAATACTATATCATAATAGTGAAATCAAATCACATCCTTCCATTACTTCAAGAGGTTACAAATTCCATCTTGGTAGATTTGGGTCTGACCAAGAGAGGGAAGTAAAAAAATGTGGAAAAGCACTAGATTTTTAGCAATGTGATAGTATGCTTCTCATAAAATAAGAAGAAAAATGAACTCACCCTCCCAGTTTGATTTCTTGGTCATGTAGGCTCAATGAAGTGGATGAGCAAGTTGATCATGCTCTTGTTGAAGCTTGAGTTTGTGCTTTGAATTAAGCACAACTTATGGTGGTTCCTTCTTGGCATCTTCTAACTGAGCTAGGTATTTGATAAGACATCCTCATGTCAATACAAACATTGATAAATCAGATTTTACCTTGCTCTTGCATATTGTTGATACATCATCATGCAGTTTGGGCACAATCAGATCATAGTCACCTTGGAGAGGAATAGTGCCTACTCCCCTATTTACGAACAAGTCTCTGAGTCCTTGTTCTTGAAGCTCATGCTTATGTGGAAAGCTCTATTCATCTTCACGGTCCCTCTTTATCACCCAAGGTGATGGTCCCTCAAGTTGCATCTATTGAACATCTATGATGTCTTACTCATCAACATCACTTAGAATTTCATCCTAAGGATTGACTTGGTCAAGATCCAGCTTGTTAGTATCAGATCCATGCCAAAAAGGTTGGTCTAAACCTGATTCTACCTCTTCTGAAAGAAGCAGATTGCTTATTATGATCTCCTCATCATATACTCCTGCATTATCTTCTTTAGGTTCTCCTATGATTGCAATTTCCTCCTCCACCTTTTGTACAATAGGCTTTCGGCCTGAAAGGTGGATGTTGGGAGGGTGAATAAATTCTCCTTGCTTTTAGCTAGTGTGAGTGTCTTTCCAACACGAGAAATTGAAGGATTGTTTTGGTGGCTCTTAGGGGAGAACGAAAGAGTCTTAGTACTCTTGAACACCAAGCTCACTGAGCTGGGATATGGTTGCTCAATCCACTGCTTGCATGGCTATGGTTGATTGTACATACTAGATAATGATGATCAGGCACTAGACTACTCAAACCAGGTGATAGATGTTTGTGGTTTCCATTGATGTTTGGTGAATGACTGAAAGGTTGATATGCAAAAGAACAACACCAATTATTCTTCCACTACTTTAGTCTTTTGTCCCACTGGGTGTTCCATAAACTATTAGAGATTCAACTCGCACCCTTAGGAGAAGTTGTTTTAAGGCTTCTCCCAGTCCATCTATAAAATGGGAACAACCCCAAGTTATGGGTCACTTATGTTGGGGTTGAAACTCTAGAGTAGGCCAAATTTTGCTTTGATGTTCACCTAAAACTAAAACTAAGACTAGTGCTTCATGAGAAAAGGGTTATAAAGGGGTAAGGGATTGTAAGAAAGCTAATAGGGTGATGCACCAAAATTAAAGGTCGATCTTCCCTGCTTGACCCAAATAACACTAGTGAAATAATAAAGATGGGACTCAAAAAAGAACTATCTATTAAACATCCATGTGGAGGATCACCATATGGTCTGGGCTAATGGAAATGAAAGGGGAGGTCTGAAATAGACACTAACTAATCACAATATCCATATGCAAGATTTTGACCAAAAGATACAAAGTACTAAACACAACTAGAGAACTAAACACAACATATATGACCATATGAACTAGTAAGTAGGTGAGATAAGTACAGACTATTACCATAACAATGAAATCAAAGAACAACCATTTTTGTAAATTAAGAGTTTACAAATTCCATCTTGGTAGAGTCTAGTCTCACCAAGAGAGGAAACTAAAAGAAAGACAGAGATAGATCATATGATCAAAATATTTTCCAATAATATATATTTTGGCATAGAGACCTATACATATAGAAAATAGAAAGAGGGGTGACAAGTTTATTCTTTTTAAAAACCAAAGAGTTGTTAGCTTTCAAGGTGTCACCATCATCCTTATGGTCCAATCAGAACAAATCATCATGAAGGAGAAATTTATGGTTAACCCTAGAATTAGCCATGGATCAAGAAAAGTACACTAAAAGACAAGAGTTTACCCAAAGTGGTAACCCATAATCTAGCCAGAAGTGAATACTTTGACTACTTTTCAAATCCCCAAGCTCTGTTCCATTGGTCTTCCACCAGTTTTGATATCAAACTTGACATTTCAGAATAATGTTGACATAGAGGTTAGCCCAGCACACTAATTGCTCTGATACCAAACTTGATTCGTAAAATTTAAGCAAAAATATAATAACATAATTTGATTTTACTTTTACAATAAATTTATGAAATAATTTAAAAAATTAGACTTATAAAACATGAATTTAAAAAAATAATTCACAACATTCAACAATAATTTGATAACAGAGTTTAGCACAAAGGCCTATGTCTCTGGGTCTAATATCAGTCAATATATTAAGAAAAATGTTAAAAGTACTTATTGATGCTTATAATTACACTATTTCCAACGTCAATAATGGGAAGTCTCAGGAATGTGGGATTTACGACCTGAAACGACCTCCAAATTTTAAAGAAGCTGGCTCTTCTTTATCCCAAATGTATTGTGAGAAAAGGGATAGAAATTAAATAGAAGCACCAATGCAATGAAATAAAATTTAACTATGGCGATGCACCTGAGTTTAATTCGATCCTTAATACTAAGCATAGTGAAGCTATCGTTAAGATTCAATTACATTAAAGAGAAAACAATGCATGATTAATGTAAAAGATGAAAACAAATAGAATAAAAGGCTCACAACTTAGACATTTTTTGTAGTGACACAGAAACTATCAACAAAGGCACAAAACTTAGTCTTCTTATTAATTTTCTAGTCACATAAAAGGCACATAAACATGCACAGTTATACAAACTTTCTAAATCAATAAAATAGAACAAAGGCAAATGATATTACTAGCCACAGCAAGAAAGTCTAAGAAAACTTATTGATAACAATATCTTGTAGAAAATTCTCTCTTCTGATGATTATTTTCCTTTCTGGCGATCTACACCCATATTTGGCAGTCTCCATGAGGCTCTAGCTATACTATAGAAACATTTGGGACTCATTTTAGATTCACATAGATGATGACACTTGGCAGCTTCTGCTTACTTTAGAAACAAAACCCGGGGCCCACCACAGTCTTTACCCAACAATGAAACAAAATGAGGAAATTGCAGATGTTGACACTTTGTAGCTTTCGCTGAGCTTTTAGCAAGGGACATGTGGTGGCTTCCACTACATTTAGAGAAACACACCAAAACCTTCTGTAGTTATCACTTGGCACCCTCCACGCACACTGAGAAAATCTTATTGAAATAAGCTTTTAAAACTCAAAAGAAACTTGAAATGTGGATGTTGACACTTGTCACGCTCCACTGAGTTATACTAGGACACGTCGCAGTCTCGACGCAACTTATAGAAATTATAAAATTTGTCCCAACTAATGACACTTGGCAGCTTTCGCTCGACTTTGATACTTAGACAAAATTTAGGCAAAAATGAAACTCGCGCCGGTGCTCTATGTCAAAAACTTCACTACCTCAAAATTGAAACACATAAGGACAAAATTTGGAGCACATGACTGAAACTCAAAATAAAATGTAGAGTATTTTACTCTACAGTTCTTGGCGACCCTGAGGATTTTTGAGCCTGCTCAAAAAAGAATCCATAATCTCCCGTATATAAAAACATGGAAAAAATCACAACTTTAATAAGGCCATATGATAAATAGACCATTCAGCATCAGATAGTCCCTGCTTATTTTGCAATTCATGGAAGGCTAAATCAAGATTGATGATGTCCTTGTGCAAAAAAATATACAAAATATGAATTGCAGCCTTCAATTGGAATTCAATCTAGGACATGGGGATCAAGACAGCTTCCACTTTTAGCACTGATGAATCATCTGTTAAACTCTAGAAAACTGACTAATCATTATGTCTGGCTAATAACAAAAGTTTAATCTCATCAACCATTAACATATTGTTGTTATCAGGAAAAGGGGAGGGAAGACCCAATTGCACCAAATCTTCAATATGCTGCTTCATGTCTTTGATTCCCTCTTTACCACATCCAGGAGCTCTTTGAAATTAATTGCTACAGAGTTATAACTGAGAACTTCATTCACTCTTTTTGCAGTAATCATTCTATCACTAATCCCTGCTACTGATAATGTTCCATCAGTTGCATCATATAGTTTTTACAGTAGCATTTGAGAATCAAACACTCTCAAAGAGACAGTGAACAGAGTGGCCTGAATTGAAGTCTCCACCTTTTCACACAATTTCTATGCATTTAGCAGGAAAGTTAGAGAGGGTCTAAGCTGAGTAATTTCCTCAGAGATTCTTTTCCATATTGATTCATAGAGCTCCTTGACTAGATTCAGAACTCCTGCATTCTTTGTCATATTATCTAACTCAAGTGTCAACTATTTTGTTATTTATTGCTTAGCTTGAAGTTGAGCCTATATGGTGGTAGTATTGCTTTGCTCATTTAGCAGCTTTTGCTAGAACTGAGTGACCTACTGCAAGGTTTCCTCACATTCTTTTTGTAGTGCTGCCTTTTCCTGCCTTAGGACTATCACTGTAGCTTTCTCTTGTGTCAGCTCTTCTTTCAAAGAAGCATTTTGGGCCTGAATAGCCTGGTGTGTCTGAAAATAAATAGTATTTTGCAACTATTTGTTGAGACTCTATATTTCATTATTCTTGGTTTTGATTTCTATAGTCAGACTGCTAAAGTTTGCTTTCTCTTAAGCTAAATCAGCCTCCATCTTCTATAGCTTCTTTGATACTTTCAAATAATTAGTAGCTATAGAAGAAGTGGTTTCATTTAGTAGCTCAACCCTGTCCTATGGTCTGAAAGGTGACATATCCATAGCCACTGCATTCATTGTATAATCTTTAGACTGCATCTACTCATTTAGCTTGACTACATTAGGTGACAAATGGGTCACCGTTAGTTGCTGTTGGATTGGGTCAAATAGTGACCACATATGTGGTATAGCCAGAGATTTATTATCTTTCATTCTCTTTTTCTCCATCCGGGCTTCCCTAGCCTTCTTATCAGTGTCTGATTGAGTTTGGAAGGTAGAGGGAGAGGCAATATGCCCACCCACAAAAGGATAACCCTGTGGCAAGCCATAGGGAATAGCCAAATGTTGGCTAGGGGGAATCTGAGGAGGTATTCTTTTTGGGATAGAGGGGGAAAAGTGAGGCAATGATGTGGCTTGAGTAATTATGGGTGGGGCAGATTGGGATATTGGCACAGCAGAGGTGGCAGGGCATATTATTTGGCCAGTTGGGATTATCACCCTTATAGAAGAAGAAAGAGACTGAGAAGAAGAAGGAGAAACAATATGTACTTGAGGAGCAATAGATGTACTCAGTTTTTGATGTTGTGAGGGATCTACCTCCTCCTCTAAATCAAGCTAAAGTTTTAGCCTCTTATGTTTCCTTGGCCTTTCTTCTTCTTGTTGTGCTTCATTTTCTTCAACATTTACCACTGCTGCTAGTGGTGATTGTAAAAAATTGGGAAACCCAAAGGTTGACACTGATGGAGAAGCTCTGGCTAGTGAGGATACTACATTCTTTTGTTTTTCTATGGCATCGAGAGATTGGGGCTAGACAATGACAGTGATTGTAGATGAGGTTTGTCCTAGGGCCTGCACTGTATGACCAGATTCTACTCTAGCTTTTGACTCTCCACCCTGTGTTTGCAGTTTGCTTGTATCAGGGCTAGAGATAGGAGATGGATGACATTCATCCCAGATTTCCTCCCATTTCTCATCTGAATCTACATTACCAAAAGAGTGAGTTATCTCACAAATCTCCTACCTATACTTCCAATAGGCTTCTATTTTCTCAGGTTTCCAGTCTTTGTTCTTCAATTCCCTTCTTAAACCAGATGCATTTTGATTTTAGGGTCAAAATCCTTTTTCTTATCATAAAATGTCTCCCATGTTCTGGCCTCCTCCAAGGGAAAATCTATCAATTATACATACAAATCAAGAATATCTTCCTTAGGGTTTCTTCTATTTTCCCAAAAGGGATGACCCTCATGCACAATTCTAGTGGCGACCTTGTTATTCTTGACCCATTAGGTTATGAAACTGCTTGGGTCATATCCCCATTTATCTTCAATCAGAAAGAAACCCAAGAAGGCTATCTTTCTCAACAACACATGCTCAACATCTCTAACCTCTAGGGCCATGTTGTTCATTATCCATGGAATATCATACATTTTCTTCTTCTTCTTCCCAGTGTCATATTCATTATCCACCATAGACACTTTTTGGGTGACCTCTAAGAATGCTAACCTAAGATTAAAAATCTTGGGTAGCAACACTAGTTCTCCATTAAAACCATGGACCCTAATGATTGTTTGATGAGATCCAAAAAAGTAGTCATAAGGAATAATGTAATTTGTTATTAATCCTCTGATACTTGGAGTTAATCTATTTTCAACTAGCTCTGGGTTTAGGTGACAAAAGGTAGGGGTAAAAAAAATTCCCAAAATTCATATGGGTCACTTGTTTTGGACAAGATATGTGTCCATACAGACATAGGAATGGTCCTATTATGACTGAAACTTGGGTCATACATATTCAGATGCATATATTGGGAGAAGATCCCAGAGTTTTAATACAACATGAGGTGAAACAGATAAGAAGATACCTGAAAACCCCTTTAGATTTGAAATGGGTGAGTTGGTCAACCATTGAATAGGCAATCTGCTCAGAGAAATCTAGCTGATACTCCTGAGTCTTGTCTATAGTTTTTAATCTGAAGAGAATGGCCATTTATTCTTCGTAGACAATTATATCCTCTTTCATCCTAAAAATGAATGCCATCATGGATAGTGCCTCTTTACTGGCCCATGCAAATTGTTCCCTTCCTGTTGGTAGCACCGGCATAGTGGTATCATCATCCCCTAATTGCAATTCTGATTTGAGAAACTCATTTGATTATTAACATTTGCCCAGGTTCTCTGCATTTTGGCAATGGTGGGAAATGTGGTTGTCTTGTCATGATATAGGTCCAACATATCCCTGATGGCCTTTAGTGTGATTTGCACCATGAATTGACCCTAGTATATGGTATTCGAGGGTGCATGAAATAATTCAATGCATATTTCAAATAAGTTGGGGCATAGATGTACACCTGGGACAATGAATTGTGCCAGTTGGGAAGTCCATATCATCATTGCAAATGTTTCATATTATCCAGCCTTTACCCTCTGGATACATCTTTGGTGTGCCCCTTCTAATAGATCTTTGCTAGACTTTTGAAGGGTTGGGTCCTCGATTCTGTCTACAAAATCCTTCACCTTTGTTGGGTCACTCGCATAACCAACTTCAAGGACTCTAGTCCACAGATAGGTCTTTAAGGGTTGTGTAGGGGCTAAAGCATATGATTTGCTAGCGAGAAGCTTATCAATGAATTCATAAATCCTAGACCCCTATTGTGAAGAATGTGCCCCCTCCATATCTATGTCCATACTGGGAAACAGTGAACTTATGTAACAGGTATGGAGCTTTGCAATAGGTAAGACACTTTTACTAAACAAGTTTGCTTACGAATTGAAAATGCAGGTAAGAGGGATTTTTCTAGTAGACGTTGGAATGTTTGAGACACTGTTAAGCCTTAAATCTTGTTATTGGGGTATTTAATGACCCATGAAGTCTCAAAAATGGCATTAAAACCAGATAACCATTAGTAAATCTTATAAAATCTGTGTGGGACAACGAGTCAGACACGTCATGAAATGGCTATGTAAAGGTACCTTAGGGAATTTTTAGGATTTGAGAGAGATTTATTGAATGCATGAGTTTTTGAAAATTTGAAAAGACTCTGAGCCATAGCCATGTGTTCAAAGAACACTTATTAAAAGAAAAAGTGGGAAAGAAAAATGGGAAAATAGAGCAAGAAAAGGGAAACTATCTTACTATAATACAGCTAACCAGGTATATTTGCCTCCCTCCTAGATCAAAGGGGAAATTTTTGAAGTCTCCTTCATGGCAAGGAGACTTATGGTGCTAGATAAGTGGCTGAATGAGATTGAGCTCTGGTGACTTGCTCTTCTTGCTTGCCACCTTGATTGCCCTGCATCCAAGTGGATCAGAGTCAAACATGCTTCCAACATATACGTACTCTTCTTGCTCTTAGAAGCTTGTCAAATGTTGGTTCTTCATGATGGTGTGTCTCATCAAGAATCAATGGTTATTGGATCATCACCATAAGCCCTTTGATATACATCATTGATTGGCTTATCTCCTTCTCCCTCATGCTTGGGTTCCATTGCATGATCATCCTCCTTGATGACTTCAAAAATATCATCTTCAGATTCACCATCCTCTTGAAAGGATAAGCCTGAAAGCTTGCAACAATTTTGCATATTTATTTGAGTCTCAGTGCTGCCTTTTCCACCCGTGATGAGCTCACAACCTCCTTGAAGAATAGTGTAACCTACCCCAATGACTTCAAACAAGTCATTCAAAACATGATTAAGGGAGTGTCCATGCTCCTCCATGGCGTCTTGCAAAGTGAGAAAAAGGTTAGAAATTATCTCTTCCTCATCAGAGATAGAGGCAAAAGCTTGTGACTTTTCTTCTTGTTCATCAAAGGGTGTACCTATGGTGATCTCCTTCTCATCTTCACTCATGAAATCTCCCTGAACAACCATGAACTGAGCACACTCCTCCTTACTTGCTTCCTCCAAAAAAATTTCCTCTTTGAGAAGGGATGAAGTGGAAGGCTGATGGTTATACATATGTGGGAGAGGAGGCAATCCTTGAGCTAGAATCAAATGATTCTCCTCTTTCCATTTGGACATCACTTCATCTATATCAGATGTGGCTTGATAGCTCTCCTGGAGGGGTGTAGATGGGGTGTATTCAAATGTAGGATCTTTTGCTTGATCATCACCATGAGTAAAGCCATGACTTCTTCAAGGCTTTGAGCAAAACTTTTCTCCTCCTCCTTTCTGCCCCATGATTCCATTGTTTGTTTCTAACTCATGACCTTGGGATCAAAACTTTTCCCTTGGGAAGAGGTAGTAATTTTATCTTCTTTAAGCTCCCAAGCTGGTTCATGATTTCCCTCTTCCAACTCAGAATCTGGACATCATGTTGAGAGACCTGAGGATTGGTAAAAGAGGTATCTTTTGGCGTAGGCTCCTCTCTAAGGTTTGAAAGCTATATCTCTCTTTCGCTAAGAAATCTCACCTTTGCCTCTAATTCCTCAATTTGCTTAGCTAGATTTTCTTGAAAGAGTCTTTCTTGGAGCTCATAGGAATCATCATAGAAGTGGGGAGTGCATGAAGGCTACCATGAAAAACAAGAAGCTTCTTGAGGAAGGGTGGGAGGGACTTGAAAGGGACTAGCCTCATTTTGTACCTCATACTCTTAGATAAGGTCTTTCTCCTCCTTGTTATTCCATGACCCAATGACTTTACTCCCTCTCATGATATTAGGATTAGAAATCTCCTTTTGGGGGACATGGCTACAAGGTGAGGGGGGAGTGAGGGTTTGGATTCCACTTCCCTTGCTGCCAACATAGATTGCTACATTTAAAGATTTGTCAATTCAATTTTTTTATCAAGATTGGCCTTAAACACCAAATTTACTATTTCAGAACTTTCCTCAACATCATTGGGGAAAGGACCTTGACAAGCCCAACTTGGCTCATGAGCAGGGGCTGCTTATGTTTGATATGAAACTTGGGGCAGTGGATATGCAAGTTGATAGACTTGGTAAGGTTGCCTCTCATGAATACTCATCTTCTCTTCCAAAGATGCAATCAAGCCACTCACATCCAACATCTCATTTGCAAGCCTTTGCCAATTAGCTCTTTCAATGGGAGTCCATTCACTCTTAACCAAAGTTAGTGCATTTCTCACTTGATGGATGACATGATTAGGGATTTCTTGGTTGCATCCCCTTTTAGTGTCAAGCTCTACTACATACTTTTCATATCCCAACAGTGCTTGTTTGAAGGTGGAAATGGGTCGATTGGCAAAGAGATTAGGTTGAGTATGAGATATGACATATTGGGAAGACTGGGCATAACACTGATATAGCTCATGACAGGGTTGAGACTGGTCATATTGGACCTACAAAGGGAAAAACTCATAACTTCATGCATCTTTTTTGCTTGAGGCAATTTTGCAAACAACCTGAGCTTGATCAAAAATATATGAAGGAGCATAAGACCCATGGTTTTGAGTAACAGAATTATACATACCAAATGGTGATTTCTTGATGGCACGAGGACTACTTAACTGACTGATTTAACTCAGAGTCGCCATTGGTGCTGATAAAATAAAAAAATCCAAACGCTGGTTGGCCAAAGAACACACCAAAAATTCTTCAACTTTTTAAAAAATATGAGTCCCACCGGGTGTGCCAAAAACTGTTGATGCTTAGAATTACGCTGTTTCCAACACCAACAATGGGAAGTCTCAAGAATGTGGGACTTGCGACCTAAAATGACCTCCAGATTTTAAAGAAACTGGCTCTTCTTTATCTCAAATGTATTATGAGAAAAGGAATAGAAATTAAATGGAAGCACCAATGCAACAAAATAAAATTTAACTATGGCAATGCGCTTGAGTTTAATTTGATCCTTAATACTAAGCACAGTGAAGCTATCTTTAAGATTCAATTACATTAAAGAGAAAACAATGCATGATTAATGTAAAAGATGAAAAAAATAGAATCAAAGGCTCAAAACTTAGACATTTTTTGCAGTAACACAAAAAATATCAACAAAGGCATAGAACTCAATCTTCATATTAATTTTCCAGTCACATAAAAGGCACAGAAACATGCACAGTTATACACACTTTCTAAATCAAGAAAATAGAACAAAGGTAAATGATATTACTGGCCATAGCAAGAAATTCTAAGAAAACTTTTTGATAACAATCTCTTGTAAAAAATCTCTCTTTTGATGATTATTTTCCTTTTTGGCGATTTGCACCCATATTTATAGCATAGGAATGGCTCTAGATTGCCCGCACGTTCCCTTCCCAATGGTCTAACTAAACTCTAACTTACTAGAAGTGTCTAACAAAATATATCTTTTGGATCTAAAATATTTAGTCTCCTCACATGATCAAATCTCAACAGCCTAACCAAACTCGAACCTAACTGGAAGTGTCTAATAGAAGATATTTCTTGGATCTGAAACGTTTAGTCTCCTTGTAAGTTTATTTGCTAAATTAGATACACGTGATGCTTCCCACTGTGAAATGGGCAAGGACACTTGGCAGCATCTACTTGTTTCACTGAAAAACCATCTCATTATTTAGGAGGCACCAAAAAATGACACGTGGTAGCTTCCGCAACACTTACAGAAGACACACAACACTTTTCACATTACTTATACTCTTTACTGTGTCTTTGTATAAGGAGTGCTCCATATTTGACATCTGTCATAGTCCACTACTTTGTAACTTTATCAACTTATAGAAAATGGGACCCACAACACTTCTTTCCCAAGCAGCTTCAAAAGAGGAATGGGGACAGGTGGCACTTTCCGCTGATCTTTTAAAAACGACACGTGGCAGCTTCTGCTTGTCTATAGAAACTTTAAATACTTTTTGAGAATCTTGCAAAAGGTGACATGTGGCAGTCTCTGTGGGGCTCTAGCTATACTATAGAAACATTTAGGACTCATTTTAGATTCACATAGATGTCAACACTTGGCAGCTTCCACTTACTTTAGAAACAAAACTCGGGGCCCACCATAGTCTTTACTCAATAATGAAACAAAATGAAGAAATTCCGGATGTTGACACTTGGCAGCTTCCACTAAGCTTTTAGCAAGGGACACATGGTGGCTTCTACGACATTTAGAGAAACACATCAAAACCTTCCACAGTTGCCACTATCACCCTCCACGCACACTAAGAAAAGATTATTGAAATAAGCTTTTCAAACTCATAATAAACTTGAAACATGGATGCCGACACTTGTCGCACTCCACTGAGTTATAGCAAGACATGTGGTAGTCTCTGTGAAACTTATATAAATTATAAAATGTGTCCCAGCTGATGATACTTGGTAGCTTCCACTCAAATTTGATACTTAGACAAAATTTAGGCAAAAATGAAACTCGCGCCCGCACTCTGTGTCAAAAACTTCACTACCTCGAAACTAAAATGCGCAGGGACAAAACTTGGAGTGCATAACTGAAACTCAAAATAAAATGTAGAGTATTTTACTCTACAGTTCTTACAAATGTTTTCAAAATGAAAAATGAACAACTACAAAGTTTTTATTAAAAAAAATAATGCTAGTCTCTTTTTGGACTTTCTCCAAATTTTGCTCTAAAATCCTTCTACAAACTTCACAAGCTCCTTATAGCCTCTAGCTATGGTTGCTAGAAATTTTTAATTGCATTACAAATGTAATTTTGTGGCTTTATATAGCTACTCAAGCCCATAGCCCAAGCGGTTGGGCCTTATCCCTTTTACTGGGAGGATAGAGGTTCAAGTCCAGATTCATAGGTTTTGGGGTAAGTCTTATCCTTTAGTCCCACATTCATGGGGTTTTGAATGATCATGGTTTTAATATAGCCTTGGAAGGCTATTTAAAAATGTCATTGGGCATTTATCCCACATTTGGTGGGTGTTGATTTATTTCAAGGCTTTATTAAGCTTTATCCATTACGTTGAATTTGTGGCTTTGGCCACGTTCTCCACCATGTAAAATTTGATGATTATATAGTGGATAGTGTGGCATGTACATGGTAGCATGTGGAAGGAATATTGGGTTTCACGTGGAGGCTTGTGGAAATTTGGACTTGGCATGTGGATAAAACATGGATGATACGAAATAAAATGTGGTAGATAACTAGAGTTAGGTGGATAATTAAATGAAATTAGACATTGGTAGTAAATTGGTGGTAAGTCACGTGGTGGAATGAAGACCCACCATGTGGTCCAATCTCACCAAGCCACTTGTCGACCTTTCACCATTCCACTTGTCGATCATTCATTGTGCCACTTGTTGATGTCCAACTGGATGTTCTCAAAAAAATTACTGATTGTTAAATATGACTATTTAACCTATCAAAGACATGATAAATACCACATATTTTTTTTTGCACTTCGTGTCATGTGTCACATTCTTACTGGTCTATATTTTTCCATGTCATCTTGTTGACCAAGTTTGACCATAACTTTGACCGACCATATCTTTCGCATACAATCTCTATTTCATGAACCGTAAATTGTGCCAGAAAGATCTCAAGATGATTTATGTAGTGGAAATATTCTAAAATTGTTCCATATTGGTCATTTTCTACACTTTGACCAACTTTGACATGATTTGACTAGTGTGATTGAAACTTTGACTGGTTGCACAAGGAACATATGAGCTTCATTTTTCATGTTCTACATTCTGTTGGAAAGGTCTCAACGAGCTCTAAGCAATGGTTTAGGTTTTGATTTGCTTCAAGACCTTTTATAAATTAACCTCTGAATCACTTTCCATGCATCATGATTGTTATTCATTGGGCATAAGTTTGATATGTAACCTTGACTATTTATTTGGCAAGACCCTGATGCACACTATTGAAATTTTCTTTAGAGATATATCCTAAGAGATACCTTAAACATGCACATGATTTGGAATTTTATTTCAAGGTATCTCCTAGGAGATACCTCGAAGGGACTTGGAATACATTCTATGTTAATTTCAAAGGATTTGATATAACCGTGACACCTTTTTATTTGGGAAGAACCCTAATGCAGTTGATGTATCTCCTAGGAGATACCTTAAACATCCACATGATTGGAATTTTATTTCAAATTATTTCCTAGGAGATACCTTGAAGGGATTTGTAATACCTTCTATTTTAATTACAAATGTCCTTTTAAGGGATTTGATATAACCATGACAACTTTTTATTTAGCAACAACCCTGATACACACTTGGAATTTTATTTCGAGCTATCTCCTATGACCTTTTTAATTGACACCCTATTTTAGAATTTGGTACCTTGAGCCCAATTTTAAGTTATATTGGTTCTTTGATTTATGTTTTAATAGTAAGGCCTCGACATATCTATTAACCCCTTAACCTCTTATCATATGTTTGTTCATCATCTCAGCATGTAATTTAACTCCCTTGCATCTTATAAGATCAAACAACACTCACATCATCGATGCACCTTGATTAGATAGAGTGAGGTAGACCTGAGTCCAAGATTAAATAGAATGCATCTCAATTGATCAAATGGCTCTAGCCACACCACTAGATCTTGATCAAATGGAGCGAGAAGAGGCTAGAGCAAAGACTAAACATCATGCAACTCAGATGGTATAACAGTCCATAGGATGGTCCAATGGAGTGAGGCACAATTCAGATGTTAAAAGGATACGAAAGGCCCAAAAAATTGACACTTAGCATCCTCTCATTTGAAGACTAAAAGTAAATGGGTCTTCCCTGATAAAGCAACAAATCAAGAGCATGACCTCAGATCATGATCCTATGGATGAAGCATATTATCATAAAGCTTGGCATGAATGTCTTAGCCTAAATTTTACATTATGTTTATGAAAAGACAACCTTGAGTCCAAAATGTAAAAGACATGCATCATGGATGATCCAACGACTCTCATTGCATCATAGAGAATTGATCCAATGAAGTGAAAAGATCCTAGGGAGGTATTTTAATACCAATGGCTAAGTAACAAAGGGAAATTATGGAAAATGCCATGAAATATTTAGGATGATGCCACATAGTTTCCATGTAAGTATAAGAAGACAAAATAGTAGATCTTTGGGCATGAAAATGCAAAGGTTTAAAAGCAAAAGTATAAATAAAATACCTCGAAGTACCTTGGAATACCTTCAATGTTTTTGGAAAAGGTCCTTGCATAGGATTTGACATAACCATGACAAATTTTTATTTGGCAAGAACCCTAATGCACACTATTAGAACATTCATTTGAGATCTATCTTAGGAGATACCTTAAACATGCACACGATTTATAATTTTCTTTCAAGGTATCTCCTAGGAGATATATTGAAGGGCTATGGAATACCTTTTATGTTAATTTCAAAGGTCCTTACAAAGTATTTGATATAACAATGGCACCTTTTTATTTAGCAAGAAATCTGATGCACATGAGGTATCTCCTTGGAGATACCCTGAACATGCACATGATTGGAATTCTCTAGGAGGTACCTTCTATGTTGATATAACCATTACAAATTTTTATTTGTCAATAACCTTGATGCACACTAATGGAATTTTATTTCTAAATATATCCTAAGAGATACCTTAAACATGCACACAAGTGGAATTTTGTTTCTAAATATATCTTAAGAGATACGTCAAGGGGACTTAGAATACCTTGTGTGTTGATTGCAAAGGTCCTTGCAAGGGATTTTATATAACCATGACACCTTTTTATTTAGAAAGAACCTTTTTGCACACTAATGGAATTTTATTTGGAGGTATCTCCTAGTAAATACCTTGAACATGCACATGATTGAAATTTTCTTTCAAGATATCTTCTGTGTTGATTGTAAAGGTCCTTTCAAGGATTTGACATAACTGTGACACCTTTTTATTTGAAAAGATCCATGATGCAAATGACTAGAATTATCTTTGGAGGTATCTTCGAAGAAATACCTTTAACATGCACATGATTGGAATTTTCTTTCAAGTGTCTCCTAGGAGATAACTCTAGGGGCCTTAGAATACCTTCCATGATAATTGCAAAGGTCCTTAAAAGGGATTTGATATAACCATGAAACATTTTTATCTAGAAAGAACCTTGATGTACACTAATGGAATTTTGTTTGGAGGTATCTATGAGGAGATACCTTGAACATGCATATGATTGAAATTTGAAAGCTCGAGCAAAGACTAAACATCATGTAACTCGAACAATCTAATGGTCCACATTGTATTTCCAGAGGATGATCTAATGGAGCAAGGCATAGTTGAGAAGTCAAAATGATATGGAAGGCCTAAACGACTGACACTTGGCATCCTCTCATTCTAAGACTAAAAGTAAACAAGTCCCACCTGATAAAGAAACCAATCAAGAGTAGGACCCCAGATCATGATCCTACAGATGAATCATATTGTCATAAAGCTTAACATGAATGTCTTAGCCTAAATTTTATATTATGTTTATGAAAAGATAACCCCAATTCCAAAATTTAAAAGACATGCATCTTGGATGATCCAATGACTCTTTTTCTATCACTGACAATTGATCCAATGAAGCAAAAAGATCTTAGGGAGGTATTTTAATACCAATGGCTAAGTAACCAAGGGAAATTTAAAAAAATGCTATAAAAATTTAAAATGATGCCACATAGGTGCCACGAAAGAAGAATAAGACAAAATAGAAAATCTTATGGGCATAAAAATGCAAAGGTTTAAAAGGAAAAGTCTAAATAAAATCTAGGGCACATATAAGCTGAAAGCCTATATATATATCCTGCCATTAAAGCTCTAACACACTGGAACCTATATAAAAGTGACTCAAATGAACCCAATTATTTATAATTAAATCCAGAAATAACTTGACTATGTTTTTTAGCACAATAAATCTTTCACAGAGACCCTTTACAATCTATTGTGAGAAAATTGCAAAAGAGAAATCATGGTAGCTCACAAGCAGCAACAAATGGAGGAAACCGAGCTTTAATTATCAATGGAAAATGAAGGAAGAGTCTTTAAAAATATTTAATTGGACCTTGTGGCCCTACATATCTCAGGCATCAAGAATTGGTCAAAACTCTTCTTTTGAATGTACACTTCAAGAATTCTTTCCCATTAAAATCATGAGCCTAGGACTACCCTTGAAAAAGGCTACCAATACCTCATTCCCAAATTCATAAAAGTAGAAATGATTTTATAATCCATAGATATCTTCTACATTACTACCACAAAGATAAAAATCTATGAAAACCAATCAACTAATCAAGGGAAATAGAGCAATGTACTTCAATTATAGGAAGAGAATCAAAACCATGAGCAAATTTCATTAATAATTCATAATTAAACTATATACATTATTGTCATGAATAGCATACAGTCTACCACTATGCAAGAAGGCTCTATAACAAGGGATGCATCATAAAATTCCCTCAAATTTTGCTAATTGTTACCCCTAAATTTGAATTTGTGATATGCATTTTTGATTTTCTCCTATTTGAGTTTCCTAGGTCTTCATCCCATTCATTTTACTAGTTTTGATGCCTTTGTCACTCTCCATTGTTACTTAATGTCCTGGGTTATATGAGTTTCATAACATAAGTAATTGATATCCCAAGTTCATACCCAAATTCATGGGTTTTTAGAGTTTTATAACTTCTCGATCACCTGATTTGGTTGACCTTTTTGTCAGTTGTGAGTCTTGCATAGTCAGTAAGTCAGAGGTTTTCAAAACTCCTAAATTTTGGTTCTAAAGTTTTAAATTTTCATGACCCCATGGTATAGCTTTATTCTCTTAGTTTTTAAGGCATCAATACTTCATTTAATGACTTGCATGGCATAACCTGGAGCTATCTTTTCAAAAAAAATGGGAGGCACATAAATCTTAAAGCTTTTATTTCAAGGGATAGAATTAAAAACCACATTAATGCAACATTAAAAAAACATCTCATCTAGATTGTAACACAAATTAGGTGGACAAATTTTTGTTAATTCATTCAAATACATTTCTACGCTCTGTAATTACTTCTCAAAGACATAGGCATTCTCTCTTTGCATATTGGTGCTCATGAAGACAGGAATTGAAAGCCATTGGTTGGGTATGGAAGATACAAAGTTTGGACACACAAATTTAGAATAACTCTTTGCATGCTTAGAACAAAACACTAGAACACCATTAGAGGATAGAATTTTGTAAAGTGGTTTAGCAAGTGCTTGAGGTTTTCTTGAGGCCATACAAAAAATTGACCTAGTAATTGCATGCACAAAAAGGTACATTCCAAAGATGTAGGATATAAAGGCTATGGATAGGTGAATTGTTAAAAAATCACCCTGGAGATAGTTTCCCATGCATTGAAGCTTTCTAAAAGATAAATTTTGGAAGAAATGTCTATAGCTATGGGTGATGAATTCTTCTGAGAAAATGAAAATTGGTGTAAAAATTCTATAGCAAAGAACTAGCTAAAGTCTAAGAAGAAAGGTAAGTCTCAATTACCTACAAAGATTAAAAGAATGCATTTTAAGGATGAAATATTAGATGTTATTATATTGTTACACCACATAGTTAGAAATGCTCAAACTGACTCCTTTGAATTCTAGATGTGTCAATTTAATTTGGTTATTTGTAATGATAAATAGTTCATTGACTTGGGAGAAGTTATTAGTTACCATTTAAATGAACAATTAAAAAAATTTCAACAGACTATTGTTTTTCATATGTATTCATACCTGGTATATATTTTAGCCAGTCAAAAGGTTGTCTGGTCAAGATTAGGGCCACAAGGGCTTCTGACACTAGACATGCCTATATACAAATATTTTCCATAGTTCACTAAATAGTTTGGGATGAATGATTATTGCCATGTTAATGATACCTTTTTAATGGAAGTTTTAAGAAGATTAGATGGAAACCTTGAGTTGTGGATATCTTCTGAAGCAACCTATTTAGTTATGAAGTATGGAAGCTTTTATGTTCAGTTTGAGAGGTTCACTTATTTGCGGGTAGGGGGTTTTGAGAAAGATCCAATGAAATTACCCCAATATGAAAATGATTTCCTAGTTTTTATAGAGGTTTACAGACAGATGCCTATAGTTAATTTAAAATATGTGAATATGGGGAAGCGACGATATGTTTTTCCATTGTCAATGTTTTTTTTTCTTGTAAAAATAATCAAAGTGTTAAGGGAATAGAAAATATTCTAAATGAATACAATCTCCAATGTTTGTCTATGAGAACTAATTTTGATAGCAAAGGTTATGTGAGACAAAATTTGTATAAGAGTAGCTCTTATGAACATCACCCTAATATTGAAGATTTTTGGGAAGATTGCAATGATGAAAGAGAAGTACAAAAGAGGGAACATATGAGGTTGACTTTGAAAAAAATCCAATATTATGGTCTCTCTTTTCAAATTCTTGAGAGTGTTGAAAAATATTCTAAATTTGTAGACCCTAAGTATCAAGCCATCATGGCCAAACCTCTTCCCAAGGTTAATTAGTTAGAAAATGAAATTTTAGATTTGAAATTTCAAACTTCTCTTGTGTTTAAAAGAACTCAAAACTGGATGAATGGAAAGTGGAGACAAAATGCAGATCCCAATCATGAATAAAGGGCTCCATAGAGAAATGAGAAAAGAGTTATATAAACTTATAATGTTAATGTTTCATCTTGAAGACAAGAAATTAGTCTATCTAACACTAATTCACAATCGGGTGGAGATGGTGAGAGGCCTATAGAAGTGGTTAAACTCAAAATAGTTTGTGAACAGGATGTTATACCCTCATCCATTCCTAAAAATAAAACTAGCCAGGTGAAGTTAGTGTTTACTGACTCTAATGATATATTTAAAAGTGTGATTGATGATGGTTCTTTTCCCATGATTTTTGAAGTTCCTCCTTCCCCCAATAAAAATGTTATTGTTTTTGTTTTTGCAATTGAAAGAGCTGAAAGTAAAAATAGTGAAAATACAACTATGATAGCCTCTCCTAGATGGTTGAATAAGGTAGTTGAGAAGACGAGGAAAAGTGTACCAATAATGATAGTTGAAATTGATATAGTTTCCAAGTTACTACAAAGTTATTCGAAGCCTAAAAAGGATAAAATAATGTTTAGGATGGTGATTGATGCCTCTTCTAGGCATCACTTGTTAGAAATTGTTGATCCTATAAAGGATCTAAATGAGACTGAGATAATTGAAGCTGAGTATAAGATTGCTCATGCTGATATGGGGCCTTCTATTGTAGAAAGTGATGTTTATCATGATGAATTCTCTATCAATGCCTTGATCAAAAGGGTGAAAGATCAAAAGAAAGAAAATTTGATGTTACAGTTTCAGGTTTTGTCTCTTAACAATTTCATTACATCTCTTGTTACTCCTGCTCCCAATGAAGCCTCAAGCTCTAACATAGAAGGTGGCAATGTTGAGGCCATATAGAAAATTAAGAAGAATTTGGGCTATGCTAAGGCTACTATTGAATGGATAGATGGAATTTATCAGGATGATTTGTTTTACCTTAATAGAGAAATCTATTTTTACACCCAAGTAGCTGATAAAATAAAGGGTCTCGTAGTATAACTTCAGTGTGTCAGATCAGATCAAAGCCACACTCACCTACTCTCACAAGAGGTTACAGAGATTATTGCCATGGATACTCTAGTGCTAATTGAAGAAAAGATAGTGAATGACCTTAAGGAAATTGATCCTTCCTAGTTTGACTCCTTAGATTATAAATTAAATATATATGATAATTTTATCAAGGAAATCAATAAAGTACTTCAATAATATTTTGAGATGTTAGTTTAAATCAAAGGACATTGCAATGATATAGTAGTGGAAATAGTTGATTATTTTTATGATAAGATATTAAACATCTCAAAAGTGATTTTTAAATTTAAAGAAGTATTTCATAAAGACATAGCCAATCCAAAAATAGCAAATGGAGATTCTTTGAAAAAGCTTTCCACGTTGTAGGATTATTTAACTTCATTCAAAACAAGGAAGGACACTATGTTTGAATATTTGATGTAAATGGACAAAGAACTTAATAAATGGAGGATTAGGTTATAGATCACTACCACACCAAGGAGAAAGAACATTACTACAATGGTTACCAAGTACCAAGAATATAGGAGTAAAATGAAAGCATTGGAGGTGAGTCAAGAACAATCAGGACCTGAGTTAATTGAAGATGGAGGAGCTGGAGTGGAGACCATTGATGCATGATGGATTTCTATTTGTTCGGATGTTTCATTTTTATTGGCTCTTTTAAAACATTTACAAAAAATTGTTTTATTTTAATTTTTGATGTGGTTGTCTTCAAGAAACATTTGCTATGTAATGTTTAAAAATGGGGTAGATGATAGATGTAAGGATCTTTTGGGCAAAATTTATTTTACTCATTAGAAAAAACTTCATACTTTGAATTTTCTTACTATTATTCTCAATATAGAAGACATATATGGTGAAGTTCATGCAGGCACAATCTTTATGTTATGATGTATGGATTTATTCTGTTTAATATTGAACATATTGCTAGTGGTCATCTTTGTTGAAAATGATGGTTGTTTAGTTGGTTTTTATCACTATGAGATGTTTATCTTTGTATGAAAATTTTATGGTGATGGATAGTTGGTTACTGTAAAAGATACTTTACTCAATTCAAAATTTATTGAAGTCTTTGAAATTTATGTTTAATGGTTCAAAAATGTGTGTGCACCTTTCAAAGCTTTTTGGTTAAAAGCAATACCTTTGTCTTGATTTTTGGTTAAAAGCAACATAAGTTTTAATTCATTGCATATCATTAGAAGGTAGATCAAACCTTGTAAAATAAGCAGAGAATAGGTATAAAACACCATTATAACCAGTTTAAATATTGATACAGTTGTCATCTTCATGGCCATAAGACTATAGAGTCAGGTGAAAAAATATGTAAACCAACACCAATGATTTTACAATAGAAATCACTTTAACACCAAATAAAATTACATAGGAACAAACTCTTCGAGGCTATATCTCTTGACTCAAAAATTGATTAACCATTGTAAAGGGACATACTCCCTTTACTTATACAATTCTAGTTATGCTTGGCATATTCTTGAAGATGATCCAGCTGAAAAATTCTTTCACAAGCCAATTAACGACCTTTTGGAGCATTACCTACCTTTCCTGACTAATGCATTTAATTAGTCACATGATTTTTCCATTGAAACCAGCTCTCTGATATTTTGGAGGTTGAAGGATCCTTAAGGTGCATCAATTAGGCTTATCAAGGGACCATTTAATTCCTCCTCTATCATGTCACATGCACTATCAAGATTCACTATCTCCCTCTAAATCAAAAAAACCTTCCTTAAGCATCACCAACTAATGTTTAACTGCTAGCTGATACTCCTCAAGTTGTTTGTGATCATCCGAGGAGATGATATTTTATACTATTAAAGTGTTTATGCTTATGTTATAAATCACATCCAAATTCATCATGAGTTTCTCCCAATTCTTGATGTATACATCATACATGAATACTAGGGGGCGCACTCTCCTTGCTTATCTAGTATATCATCTATACATTTTAGTGCATAGTGGATTATTTATTTGGCCCAGGTGCTCAAATCATTTTGCCAATATTTTTTTTCCTAATCCCTAGTTTTCAAATCCTTATCATGACCAAAATCAAGCACACTTAAGGAAAATATAGGAGCAATCGGGGGCTTTCTGTTAGTTGTGATTACTACCTTAGGATCACTCAGTAACTTTTGCAAGTACTAGATTATGGCCTGGTTCTGTGCCTTCAGCTCCTCCATTGAAGCTTTATCTTTTTCCATTTGATGTACCACCATACTTGTTAGGACTTGTGAGATATTTTTTATTTCATTCCTAGATGGCTCCCCTAGATCATGTCTGTACACTAGTTAGCTCTCGAGGGGAGCATCCTTTTTTAATATCCCTAGTGGAGGAATGACTATTTCTTATGTTCTTTCCCCTGTCTTAGTGAAATTTACCACCACTATCAAATTCAATCAATAGATAGTTGGATTAGAGAGAGTTACCACCAAGAAGGCCATGGTGAGAGAAGAAGAATTCATCTTCTAGAAGGTGTAAGAATTTTTAGGGTTGACCCCAATTGGTGGGAAATAGTTAGGTGAGGCTAAAATCTATGAAGAGGATGTTGAGATCTTGATTAAAGCCCAATGAGAACAAGCTAAGGCAAGGATCAAAGGGATGAAATTAAGGATTCACAACCTGGAAAAGGAGAAAGAAAACCTGCAGACATAGGCTATACTCTCAGTACTTAATGTTATGACTAAGATGCCAAAAGACTCATTCTATGACATGTTTGAGGCACTCAAGGCAATAAATTTGATGCAAAGTGCATTAGAGAAACATAGTACATTGGCTAAGAGTCTAGTCACTCAATGGTAAGCCTTTGAAGATAAAATAAATGAGCTCCACAACATCCAAACAAGGAAATAGATACCAGGTTCAAGACCATCAGTTTGGGGCACTTAAGTACAATCCTAGGGATTATGGTTTCCAAAGTCCAAAGATTAATTGAATGGAATAATAACGTAGAAAAGGATCCTAGAGGATGATAAGGAGCTAATTACAAGAATTGCGTGACTACTTGGAACCATGCTTATAGAGCCTATACATCCTACTATTCGTGGAATTATAAATGATGAAGAGTTCAAGCATAGGGCTACTTTGGTAGCTTAGGAGATCAAGGATAAGAGCCAAGGCAAATCTGAATTAGATAACAACATGATCCTAGGCATGATCTTCAATGTTAGAGAAATAATAAATAAAGCTGAAAGTATTAAAGGGGCCATGAGTAGAAATGACAGGGAGCTTGAAGACTTGGCAGACTAAGAAGATGAGCACATCATGAATCTTATTATTGATCTAGCAATAGTGGATGAATAACATCAAATAGCCACAAGCATCCTCCAATAACAAGATCTAGAGGCCACACCCGAAGATTAAAATAATATTCTATAACTTTTGAAATTGAATATTTCAATGTAAAAACATATGCTAGTCTATTAGCATATTGTTTTAGGTCAGTTTAGTATAGAGATCAAGTGTATTCTATAACTATTTTGAAGGATGGTTGTTCTTAAATTTTGTACGCATGTATGTTATAATTGATTGGTGCATTTCCTTATCTCTCTATAAATGGCATGCATTATGAATTGTAAAGGGGGAGAGAATTTTGAACAAGAATTTTGTACACTTGAATCATTTAATAGAATCAAGGAAATTTTCAAAGATTTTCCATGCTTGATATGTTAATTTCTAGATAAGCTTTCTCTCAATTGTTAGCTTAAATCTTGAATTTGAATAGTGCCTTTAAATTCTGAGTTGCATTTTCTAAATCATAGGGTTTCTAATTTATGCATGTGCTAGATTAGTTAAATGATCTTAGGTTCTACTTCATTTCATTTCACTCTATACTCAGATGTGCTCATGCTACTTGATTATGGTAATAAATCTTTAAAGTAGACCTAGTTCTTACCTATGGTTTTTTATATTATCTTTGAAGCTTGTTTGCTACACAGTGTGATCTGTAGCTTGTGGTTTGAATGCATACTTAGTTGTAATTAAAATTTTTTCATGATGTTCAAGATTAAGGTTAGCAATCACATATTTCCTTTCTTCCTTACCCTTCTCTTTGCTCTTTTTTTATACCAGACCTCTTTAGTTTAAATTTCATTATAAATCTGATTCATAATTCACTAAGTATTAACATAAATTATCTATAATTCATGAATAACAGACCGAGATGGATCCCAACCATCACTCAATATAAATTTATGGGAAAATTAAACATCTCTATTGGTATTTCACCATAGGTGACATCAATTTACCACAACCTACTACTTATGCTCTAAAATATTAAGGTGGTTGGTTTCCTCAAGAAATAGAAGTCCACTATATTTATTTACTCTTGGAGCACACACAAATTCATCAATAGTTTGTTGGCTACTCAATTAGACTATTTCATTTACCCAACTCTAGAATTCCAAAGCCTAATTATAGGTGGTGGTATAGTCAACTGTTATAGTAAATGCCATGGTATAAATCTATGGGAGACTACCTATAATATTATCTTATGTTTTCTATTATCATGGATGGGACTAAATTTTTTTTAGATTGTAATGGCTCACCACTTTATGCACAATTGAGTTGAATTTTGAGTAACTATTCATGCTCATTCATTTATAAGGAAGGACATTTGAACTGAATAATTTATTGGCTAAATCTATGTAATTGGTTATTTTTCACCAGATGAAGAAGATGATCAAAAAAGGTACAAAGTAATTATTGTGAGACTATTCTACATAGAATTTTAACCAAACAAGGAGTCTACCCATATTGAATTATAACTAGACCTAAAGTCTACCCATTTTTGTCTTATACACCCACTTGACTCTTTTGACATCTTTTACTTTTGAAACAGGCTTTAAAATAGGGTGCACTGCTACCTAGGCCAACCTAGGGCCTCCCTAAACTTGACACACATTATTAAAAATTGTACTATTTTTTATTAAAAATTGATTAAAGTATATAAAAGTAGAGCATTAATTTTTTAATAATAGACATTTAGTTTTATAATTTGAAAACCCTATTTTCCTGAATAATAGACATGTGTGCGCTCCTTTAGCAGAAGGCTCGTTGACATCATAGCTGGGTGCACTCCAGCAGGGCAAAAGATATTACAATAGTCCAGGTAGACTATCAAAATCTTAGCGATTTTATAACATATTAAGGTGATAAATAATTAATGAAAGGGCCAAGTAAACACAAATAAATCACACATTTTAGATAGAGTAAAAAAATATATAGAAATTGTTAAGATTAAATACCTGAAAATAAGGATTTCTGCACATTTTAAATAGAGTAAAAAAAATACTGAACACTATTAAGATTAAATACCTAAAAATAAGTATCTAAAAAAATGAGAGTCATAAATATGGTCAACACTTGGGACACACTACAACCTACTTTGTTCTGATCTGTCAGTGCTCTACAGTGTATGTTCATAAAAAACTAAGAATATGTAGTAATAGGAATTATATATTTGGTCAGACATGTTCGATGGTTTTTGTTCCTCTTTAAAATGTTTGAAAATTATATGGACCCTATTTTGCAAAGTAAATTTGAATTTCAAATTAATTCATTGGGGACTCCTACCTATTTTTGAATGCAAATACACCTCGAGTAGTCAAGTTGAATTGAAGGTGAGTGATATATTTAATATATTAAAATGATATTTATATATTATATCAAAATATTTAATAAAAATATATTATATATTGTAAATTATATAATAATATAATATTATATATTAATATATTTTATTATTATTATTATATAATATATATGTTAATATAATTTATAAATCACATTATAATTATATATTATATATTTCAATATAGGATGAAGGTCCCACTAGCCGTGCACCCTAACTTTTGACATCGAATTATGATGCCAAAACATCATCATTAATACTTTGAAAATTTTAATATGTCATCTTAACTACTTATAAATAAGGGTCCAAGGTCTATCACATTATACATTTTACGATATAATCGATTTTATCATGAGAGGTCATAAAATGCAATTTTTAAACCTATGACCAAACTTCATCTTTGGAGCACCAATAGTTGTTTATAAGAGTACCAATACTTTAGTCTTACTCTTCAAAATGTGATTGGTTACTTTTAATTTTATACGGCATAAAAATTCATTTAATTTTGTTAAAAATTAAATATTATTTCCCTACCATTAACAATAATATATAGATGTAACATTATAATTTCTTTAATCTTCATCAATGAAGTTTTAAATGTGATTCTTGATTTTATTGCATTGTCATGTGATTTGGACCTATAAACGAAGATTTTCAAATCACTTCACTACATATCCAATTCATAATGAACGTGATTATTTTAATTTAATGCCCATTACTTATTAATGTTCGCTAGATTTGGTCTTGGATGTAAACTATTGTGCACAAGATTTTCATTAGATATGAAGGGATTCAGATGACGGATTGACATTACTAAATTATAGAGGGTATAATTATTAGCTAGATTGATGGCATCCCATGGCACGAGCGACCCTAGAGGTTTCCCTCGTGCCTTTTAAGTTTATTGCCACCTTGATAATGATCTAAAAAAATATATAATACATTAGTTTAATATATTAAAATATTAATAATTATATTATATTAATAATATGTCAATTATATTTATTTAATAACTAATATAATTTTTGTGTGTGTGGGGTAAGAGGGTTTATGTGAAGTGAAAGACTATAAATCGATAACTCAATTATGTCAAAATAAGTTCATCTTAAAAATTAAGGAGTCAAATCCCTATTAGACAATTTTCTTGTGTTACATCTTCAAAAATGTGGATGAAACTCCACTTAATATTATGCAAGAGCCTATTACTTTTAAATCATTATCACATTGATCTCTACATCAAAATTGTGACTCCCTTGGTTTCAATCAGGGGGCATCTGTATTCACTAGAGAAGGAGCATAATTGTGAGTGATCAAGTTTTATTTTGGTGATTGCAATGGAGAAATTACTTTTGCTACAACATTGGTGTTAAAAAAATTAGAAATGACCAAGAAGAATTGTGGGCTACTATTATACCACCACCACCTGTTTCTCCTAAATTATTATTAATAATGTTACAACTTCACAAAATGTGGATGAAACTCCAATTAGTATGAAATATCCTAATAATAATTTATTTCTAGTTAATTACAATCAATTCCAAAGTTCCATGATGATAATTTTACTTCTATTTGACCATATTTGAAATTCTATAATTTTCATTGTACTAATTTGTCTTGTAGCAGTTTATTGAACATTTTCTAATTCCGATGATCCCTTGGATGTGATCCAAAAACCCATGGTGGGAGACCCATCAAGTGTAATTTGTTATGATGATTTAGTTGTTATTTTATAATTAATTAGATAAGCACACAAAATCCTTTCCGAAGAGGTCTTTGACTTACTAGGTATGTTTTTGTGTGAGTTATTTTAATTATCATTATTGGGGTCAAATCCCTATTAGAAAATTTTCTTATGTTACATCTTCAAAAAATGTGGATGAAACTCCACATTCTTATTATGCAAGAGCCTATTGTTTTTAAATCATTATCACAATCTAGACTACATCAAAATCACAATTCCCTTGGTTTCAATCAGGGGGCATCTGTATTCGTTGCATAAGGAACACAATTTTGGGCTTAGAAATATGATAGATATTTGAAGTGGTATGACATATATGTTCGAAAGAAACTATCTATTCCATTGTAAATGCATACTATTATACCACCAGGTCCACTTATTTCTCCTAATAATTAATATTAATGTTACATCAATTCAAAAAGTGTGGTTCCACTTATTATGCAAGAGCCTAATAATTATTTCTAAATCATTACCATTGGTTCCAAAGTTCCATGACAATAATTTTATTCTATTTCCTTATTTGAAATTCTATAATTTTCATTGTACTATGGTCTTGTAGCAGATTATTGAATATTTTCTAATTTTGATGATCCCCTAGATGTGATCCAAAAACCCATGGTAGTAGACCCATCAAGTTAATAATTTGTTATGACAATTCTATTGCTATTTTATAATTAATTAGATAAGCACACAAAATCCTTTCCCAAGAGGTCTTTGAGTTACTACGTATGATTTTGTGTCAGTTATTTTAATTACCATTATGGGGTCAACTTCATCTCTATTTAATATTAGTTTATGAGTTCAAGAAAGGTGACTTGCCCTCACAGGCATTTGAATTGGTGAGTTAAATTATCTCAAAGGTATAATTCGGGGGGTGGGTGGGGAAAGGGGGCTAAAAATTAATGAGTCAATCTCCTTATGTTACACCTTCAAAAAATGTGGATGAAATTACACTTATTATGAAAGAGCTTATTATTTCTAAATCATTAGCACAATCTAGACTACGTCAAAATTATAACTCCCTTGGTTTCAATCAGGGGGCATCTGTATTCACTGCATAAGGAGCACAATTGTGGGTGATCAGGTTTTATCTTGGTGATTGTAATGGAGAAATTGTTTTTGTTACAATGTCATTAAAAAATCTAGAAGCAACCAAGAAGAAATTTGGGCTTCAAAATATGATAAATATTTGAAGTGGTCTAACATATATGTTCAAAAGACACCATCCATTCCAATGTGAATGCATACTATTATACCACCACCACTTATTTCTCCTAATAATTAATATTAATGTTACATCAATTCAAAAAATGTGGATGAAACTCCACTTATTATGCAAGATCCTAATAATTATTTCTAAATCAATACCATCAGTTCCAAAGTTCCATGACAGTAATTTTACTTCTATTTGACCATATTTGAATAGTTATATAATTTTCATTTAGTACTAATTGGTCCTATAGAAGATTATTGAACATTTACTAATTTTGATGATCCCCTGGATGTGATCAAAAAACCCATGGTAGGAGACCCATCAAGTGTAATTCGTTACGATGAGTCAGTTGCTATTTTATAATTAAATAGATAAGCACACAAATCCTTTCCCAAAAGGTCTTTGAGTTACTAGTTTTGATTTTGTGTTACTTTTTTCTCCTAGAAATTAATATTAATGTTACATCTTCAAAAAATGTGGAAGAAACTCCACTTATTATGCAAGATCCTAATAATTATTTCTAAATCATTACCATCGATTCCAAAGTTCCACAACGATAATTTTACTTCTATTTCCATATTTAAACTTCTATAATTTTCATTGTACTATGGTGTTATAGTAGATTATTAAACATTTTCTAATTCTAATGATCCCCTGGATGTGATCCAAAAACCCATGGTAGGAGATCCATCAAGTCAGTAATTTGTTATGATGAGTTTGTTTCTATTTTATAATTAATTAGAAAGCACACAAAATCCTTTCCCAAGAGGTCTTTGAGTTACTAGGTATGATTTTGTGTCAATTATCTTAATTACCATTATGGGGTCAAATTCATCTCCATTTAATATTAGTTTATGAGTTCAAGAAAGGTGACTCACCCTCACAAGTATTTGAATTGGTAAATTAAATTATCTCAAAGGTATGATTCTGGGGTGTGTGTGTGTGTGGCGGGGGGGGGGGGGGGGGGGGGAGAGGGGGGGTCGTGGGGGGAGTGGGCGAGAGGGGGGTGTTGGCTGTAGGGGAGGGTGTTAAAAATTAAGGAGTTAATTTGCTTATGTTACATCTTCAAAATATGTGGATGAAACTCCACTTATTATGTAATATCCTATTATTTATAAATCATTAACACAATCTCTACCTCTAAATTTCAACTCCCTTGGTTTTGACCCAAATATTGGGCTTCAAAGTTGAATTACTCAATGTGTTGTTGGCCAAAATGTTTAACCATGACTCTGCATTTAGATATCACACGGTGCCTTGTTGTCATGAATGAAAAGTTAATAATGTTTATATATTGGTATGGTGTAGACTAGTTATGCCCTTAGATAACCATAATTTAGATAACCTCACAAAATTCTTTCCCAATTCTAGGTTTTGAGTTACTAGGTATGATTTTGCATTATTTATTTTAATTACCATTTTCGGGTCGAATTCATCTCTAAATATTAATAGTTTGTTAATTCAAGAAAGGCAACTCACTCTCATAGGTATTTGAATTGGTAAATTTAATAATTATCTCAAAGGTATTATGTGGGGGCTAAAATTAAGGAGTCAAATCCCTATGACACAATTTAATCATGTTTAAATGTTTAATATATTTAATAATATTTAACAATTATTTAAATGTTTAATATGCTTAAATAATAATATTAAAATATTTTTCCCGCATGCTTCAAAATTAGGTTTAAGTTTATCTTTTTCTCTTTCTAGTATTTTCTCTCAGTTTTTCTCTCCCCCTTTTGAAGGCCAAAAAAAATTAATTGATTGTTAGGTTAACTGTGGCGCTAGTGGTAGAAGTGTTGACCCCATTTTTCACTATCATTTTTGTAGGTGTGGGATTAGTGGTGGAAGCTTTGACCCCCTTTTTCACTATCATTTCTACAAGTGCTTCTTTTCAGGTATTTAATCTAATATGTAATGTTTTTTTTTACTATATCTGAAATGTGTGATTTGTTTGGATTCACATGAAACTTTTATTCATTGTTTACTACTTTAAGTTATGAAACTAGTGAGATTCTGATAGACCTAGGTTTTTGTTATGAAATGGTTGAGATAATGAAATGGCAGAAATTAGGATTGTTTAGCACTTACTTGTATTCAATAGGGACCCAAATAGTGAATGTGATGGGAAAGCAAACATTTTTTTATTAACTATAAGAAAATATTCATAGTAAAAGAGTGTCGTGATGCGAGAGGGTTTCAATGGTTCCACCATCTCTATCCCATTACATCATTTGTGTATTGGCTCTGTTCAGATACTATGAATTATCTCTATTTTAGACTGAGTTAAAAAGTAATTTTTTGGCCTGATTATTATTTGAGTTAAATTGTTTCCACTTTAGACTAAGTTGAAAAGTCATTTTTTGGGGCAGTGAACTTTTCCCTCATAAAATTTAATGAATGAATGATTGAATAACACCTAGAATTATTATTTGGGGTGGTAAAATTTTCCCTCGTATATCGATATTCTTTGTTAGAGGGGTCCCCTGCATCATTATATATTAAAAAATTACTTATAAAATATCTGTAACCTATTATATAGGAGCAACTATTGTTCAGGGAGTAGTTTTTTAGGGGTGGAAAGCTGCAGGGGGATGAAGATTTGTATGTCTAATCCTTTTTTTCGGTTTCTAGTTATCATTTGCATCCAATCAATTTTTTTATTTTTTTTCAAACAAAAGTTTTCTAGTAAAATTATCTTAATTTCTCTCAGTAGCATGTATTACACATATTTTTAAAGTCTTCAGAGCACATCCAAATATCTTCAAAGTATCCAGTACAAGTCTTCTAATCACCAGGTATATATCTTCAGAGCATTCTTGGACTTATTCAAATCATACTATGTATGTATTTAGAGCACATGTAGAGCATATTCGGAGCAACTCTAGAACATATTTGGAGTGTCCTCTAAGCATTCAATCATTAGAGCTCGCTTGTTGAATCCTCAAAATTATAGCCAAAAGAGTTATAAAAACTATGTGTTACCTTCTAAAAATTACCCCTCATTAGGATGTTTTGCTGTAATCCAAATTACCCCATCCTTGGGATGTGTTCCTATACTCAAAATTACCCCATCCATGGGATGTGTTGTTATACTCAAAACTACGCTATTCATCCAAGTAAGACACAATAATAAGGTAAAGAGTTAGTAATAAATTACATACAAACTGAATGAACTAATTGCATTCATATCCTACTTAGGTTAGACTTTAACTATTAAATGCAATACAATATATAACCAAACACAAAACTATAGGGATAATTTGTATAACTATGATGAGCTATATGAAATGAAGATCATTTCTCCTCCACACATCACCTTTTGCAAGTCCACTTATAAAGAAGTGGGATGACTAATCTTTAATTAAAATTTCATGATTCAAACCTCTGACTCAAATTCAAATTTTGAGTTAAGGATCTCGAATATTTGATGATCGATGCCTTGGAGTATCAAATTAAGATCCTTTTAATAAGACATGACTATTCCATCAAGGAGAGTCATTAATTCATGTTTCATGGAGGCAACGATTTTTAAAGATATTTTGAGTCTCATTTTTCTCACCTTTGAGTACATAATTTTCTTAAGAGCCAAACAAATAGCTGTAATCTATTTACCGAGTCTCAACGAGAAATGTTTTGAGCTAAGCAATAGAAAAGAGTATCCTCACAGGTAAGAGTCTTAGAATAAACTTGCCACTACATCAACATCATCAAAGTCTTACACCTCAACTCTTGCACATCCCAAAGCTACCTACCCAAGAACCAGGGAAGTAATGAAAGGTATTTATAGAGATTCATCCCTCATTCTTGATTATGCAAATGATATTTTTGACCCTATTATGACAAAAAAGACTAAGACCCTAAGGGAGGTAGCACATGTAAGAATGATAAATCAAACCAAGTCTAAAACTTTTGGTATGAGGGTTTAAACTTCAAGGTTAGCCCAATACATGATGCCAACAGTTCACTCATACCCAAAATTGGTGGACTTATGTGTCAAAAACTCTAATTATAATAATGCAATGGTTTAAAATGGGCTGATTAGAATAGTGATCAACCCAAAAGGTATCCATGACATGTTGGGTGTATAGCATGATCATTCATCTAGCTTCTATGATATGGTTCAACTAAGACATTTATAGTCTCAAGTGCACTAGGATTAGCTTTTCTTAAACAAGGAATTATGTCTAGAAGAAGATAATACCAACCTCAGTCCTTAACTTTTCATTTGGGCATGTTGACTCAATGTCACCAGATGCATGTTTGATGTTTGCCTTCATTTTTGGAGAAGATAGTGATAAAATGGTGCATGATTGACAACTGGCAGTATTTTTTTGAATGAGGACTATTGACAAGACATAAGTATACAAGCTCAACTTTGTGTAGCATATTGCCTACTCCTTATGAAAGTAGCTTAAAAAGTTTAGGGTTCATGTGTTGTCAGAGGTAGCAAACCCTCAAAAAGTTATCCTTGTATTGGCAGGGACTCATGTGTTATCAGAGTCATCAAATGTTTATGAGTTTGTTGAGTGTTTTATAGCACCACTATTAGGGGAATTGGATCTTGAGGGCATAAGAAATAGAATTAATGATTCCATTAGGACCATCTTGTCTAATGCCCAACACCCTTATGATTTTTTATTTATATCTCATCATTATTTTATTAGGGTCCATAGTTTTAGGGAAGAGTCTTTTATGCTTCCCAAGGTTTTGACCAACAGAGTTGTGGGTCTAGAAGTGGCCTAAAATTTAGCAGCTATAGATTCTAAGTTTAGAGCAGGGAGGAAGAAGAGGACCTTCCATGTCATCCCATTAACCAAGGGTGGTATTACAGTGTTCAAGAGGCAAGAAAATTTATTCTGGCAAATAAACTAGCTACATATGGGTTGGTTCTCATTCAAGATTCATGAAAATATGATCTAGGTGGTTTCATGACTTCTTGGCCCGCCAAGAGTAAGGTCCCTACTTCTTTCAAGCATGAGAGCAGGAAATTATTTAAGGACAAAAGGTCCCCCAAAAAAGATACCCCAAATGTTTATGTTGAGCTATAGGATATCCCACTTCCACCATGGGAGTCATTTTATCATCTGCTTCAGAATTATGACCCAACAAGAGTTATGACAAAAGGTTTGAGACAGGCCTTGGTTAGGGAGGCTTGGGATCAATATAAAATAATTTCCTATTGGAAGTATAGGTAGGAAATTTTTGTATTTACTAGGAATTTTGAAGATGTAGCAACAAATCAAGAATGGAAAAAATTATGGAATGAGGCTCATGCTCATGCTACTCTTTCTTTTAGCCCAAATACAAGTAACCTTCTGGAGTTACGAAAAGAGACACAAGATGTAGAGACATATACAACAATACATACAGCTTCAAATTGGCCACCATTTGTCAATGAGTTGGAAAAACAAAGGGTGGTCTAGTCTACATATAAAAACCCTACATATAATCCCCCATTAGATTCTTCTTAGGTGACATTATCCGCACAAGAGGTGCTACACTCGTCACAGCTTGTGATAGCCTAAATTGAAATAGAAGATCCTGTAGAGAGCCCCTAGAGGAGAAAACAAAAGGTAGAGTCTCAGGAAGGGGACAAGGAAAAAGACACAACTACCACCTTGTACATGACTCATCCATAATTATTTACTCAAACATTAATGCCACCTCCTTCACATGCCTTAACATTCTATGCCTTTTAGGGTATGTCAATTCAAACACTAATGCCATCAGGTTTCCCATTCTAATTCACTTCCCAACCATTAAATTTACCAACCTTTTCCATTAGGGTCTTGAAAATCCCATCTTATCCACAAGACCAACCCTAGCAGGCAATCACTATGAATTATGGTTTACCCCATGGGTCTCCTTTCACTGGTGGTGTAGTGACCTCTCCCATGGGCTTCCACAGTTAGTCAAACATGACCAAGAGGGTAAGAGAGGCAAGAAGGGAAAAATATAAGAAAGAAGAGGGTAGAGAAATGGAAACACAACAAATGAGGTCATTGTATGACCATGACAAATATATCCTCACTATCACTCACATGGTACCAATTATCAACAAGCCACTAGAGCAAATGCAACATGAAGACTACACAATGAGTGTAGTAGCCATGGATTTGGCTCAGTTCAGACCCTAGGACAAAGTGGAGCTCATGAATGAAACTACATCTATGGTTAACGATGAATATATTAAAGTCTCCAACAAGCTATAGAAGGCACAATTAGGCTTGCTAGAGGCAAAAGTAACTTTGAGCCACATTTCTTTAGAGCTCAAGGCCAAGGACAAGGAGATGTCCCATCTCAATAAGGATATTAAGGAAGTGGTGTCTAAAGAAGTCATGAATACTTCAGAAGATAAAGTAAAGTCCCTGTAATAAGAGCTCAATACAACTAAAGCCTCAATTAGCTCATTGGAAAAAGAAAAGTGTCTCCTTAAGAAGAGGGTTAATGACAAAGAAGAAGAAGTTACTCAGTGTAGCAAAAGCTAAATGCTATTAAGGCAAAAAAGGGTAATTGACAGGAAAACTTCAAGGACTCTGAGGAAGAAGTGGTAAAATTGAAAGAGGAGTTGGCCAAATGACACCAGTTAGCCAAAGTTGTGGCCATGGTCAAGGAACTCTATGTCTCTTGTTGGAAGAGAATAACAGTAAACATGACCCACTTGAAGCTTGTACTAAAATTTATATCTGAGGATCAGACTCTGTGTGTAAAATTAAACTTCTTTGTGGGGAACATCCTAATTTTAGTTGTTGATAAGGTACATGAATTAGAGTTACTAATTTAGAAGCTATATGATACATCTGATGAAACTCTACAGATATCCAAACTCACTGACAGGTGGGTAGCATCAATAAAGGTAAGTGAGATTCTAAGCTACAACAAAGTTGCATCCAAATGCAAGAATATACTTAACCTTTTGAAGGAAGGGGTAAAGGAGATCAAAGGGCACATTGAAGAATTGGTCTGTTTAGGACTCCCTTCTCCTTTTCCAAATGATAATATGGTGATAATGGAAGACCAAATTCAAAATTTTTTGGTCACAAAACAAAATGATCAAACAATTTTCAAGTCCCTCATTTATTCTTCAATAGTCACAGAGGTAGACACCATTTTGATTCCAATTGAGAAATTGGAATTTTAGTTGCATTCAATGGTGCAGAACCTTCAAGCATTCTCCCACAAGGAGATGAAAGAGCTAGGCAAATCTTTCCAAGCTCTATAGAAGTGACAATATCCATTCGAGGTAGAGTGGGCTAATTTATAAAACCACATTATAGAAGTTTTAAGCGAGCTATAATGAAAGCAATTTTGATTAAATTTTTGATTCGAGCATTTTACAGAAGTTCTTCCATGTAGGCACGGAGTCCTTTGTTAGTTGCCATGAATTGTAGAATTAAAATTCTACATTATATTGTATACTTGGGACATGCATATATATATATATATATATATATATATATATATATATATATAAAATACCATGCATATATATATATATATATATATATATATATATATATTAGCTAATTATATGTGGCTATATAACATTTTGGGTCTTTACAATTTGTGGGGTCGAATGAATATTTTTTTTAAAGCCTCATAAAGGCTTTAAGATTCTAACAATAGTGGACGTTGCCACTTGTCACTTCAGTGATCTTTCAAAGAGAATCGAATATCAAAGAACCTTCATTAAGCACAGAGCTACCACATGGATAAATAATGATTCTTTTTGGAGTCAAAGAGTCAGTGGCAAATTGACAGTGTAGATCATAATGGCAAATCTAACGACAAGTGTTAAACCTCAAAGGAGTATCTTTTATTAAAGAGGAGAAAAGCTTCAAGACACAAATAAATTGGATGATGCCCCTTATCACTTCATCACTCTTCCAAGGGAAAGTTAATATCAAAAGGAATCTTTTAGCGTGAAGTTTCCATGTGTCAACACAGTGGGCCCCAAAGACCAAAAGCGCTGAGAAAGCTAAAAGATTTATGAAACAAAAAGGAAGAGTCAAATAGTTAAAAGATACGAAAGCTTCCATGTGTCCAATATTTGTGGGACTAAAAGTTAAATATAAGTGGGAGTAATAGTTTAAATAGAATGAAAGAGACAATTGGTGAAAATGATTGAATTAGATGCCAAGTTGTTCAGCTATAATGGCATGCAAGTTTCAGATATGGAATTTATAGACATGCAGTTAGAATCTGTGCGAGTGGTTACAATCGATGATAAATATTTTTGGGTTGTAAGTAGCAGATGTGATGACCATAAAGGGTGATCAAAGAGATTCATCTAGAAGAATAAACAGTTTAGGATCTATTTTTTTAAGCATTTTCTACTTTAACAAATGCCTCCCCTGAGAGGTTGAATTGGGCATTCTATGCAATTTGCCTTATGTACTTTGTTGTCCTATCAAACTATGAGGATAAATTGGTGTTATGTGAAATTATAATTTTCTTTTAATTCTTGATTCTCATTTTTTGTTATAATCCTTTTGTTATTTTTGCATAAATATTGAAATTGTTAATTATTTGGTAAGAACATTGTTGCACATTATTAGAAGTTTATTCAAGATATCTCCTAGGAGATACCTTGAAGGGCCTTGGAATAACTTCCATGTTTATTTCAAAGGTATTTTCAAGGTATTATATATAACCATGACAAAATTTTATTTGGAAAGAACATTGATGCACACTATTGAAATTTTCTTTTGAGATATCTCCTAGGAGATACCTTGAACATGCACATGATTGGAATTTTATTTCAAGGTATCTAATAGAATATACCTTAAATAACCTTGGAGTATCTTCGATATTGATTTCAAATTTCCTTACAAGGGATTATATTTAAACATGACAAAGTTTTATTTGGCAAGAACACTGATGCACACTATTGGAATTTTATTTCAAGATATCTCCTAAGAGATACCTTGAATATGCAAATGATTGGAATTTTATTTCAAGGTACCTCCTAGGAGATATATATAAGGTAATTTTAATTCCTTCCATGTTTATTTAAAATTTCCTTTCAAAGGATTAGATATAACCATGACAACTTTTTGTTTGTCAAGAACATTGAATGACACTATTGGAATTTTCCTTCGAGATATCTCTTAGGAGATACCTTAAACATGCACATGATTGGAATTTTATTTCAAGGTATCTCATAGAAGATACATCGAAGGGCCTTGTAATACCTTCTATGCTGATTATAAATTTCCTTTCAAAGGATTTGATATAACCATGACGAATTTCTATTGGGTTTATAACCTTGATGCACATTGTTGGAATTTTCTTTCGAGATATCTCCTAGGAGACACCTTGAACATGCACATGATTGGAATTTTATTTCAAGGTATCCCCAAGGAGATACCTTGAAGGTCCTTGGAATAACTTCCATGTTGATTGAAAATGTCCTTGTAATGGACTTGATATAACCATGATAATTGTTTATTTGGAAAGAACACTGATGCACACTATTGGAATTTTCTTTCAATATATTTCCTAGAAGATACCTTGAACATGAAAATGATTGGAATTTTATTTCAAGGTATCCTTAAAATTTGGGTATAACTAAAATTAGAAAGTAGCAGGACATTGTAGTAGCTATTAGGCATAGAAACGCATATGTATTGCCTAAGGATGATTTCAGGGCATGGGACTCTAATAATGTCATTGTAAGGTACTTCTTCAAATTCAAAAAGGATGTGGCTATGGAATATAAGCACCAAGAAGAGGTGCAAAAAATGATTTACATGGATTCAATGTATGATAAGGTAGTCCTTAAAAATGTGACAAGGAAGAATATCGAGCTAGAAATGAGGATTGATAATGAGAATAAAAAAGAGGATATTGTGAATCCCAAACTCCCACAAACTCATGGGATCATGTTTAATGCCAACTATGAGGAAGTAAAAGAGGAGGAAGAATAAAATGTTCCTCTTAGGAACAAGCCATGTAAACCTATACTATAGGTTACTCCAAGTGGATAAATCCTACCTCTGAGCTCTAAGAAAGGGGAAGCTAGTAGAAAACCTAGCCCCTCTCAATGTCCTAAACTTGTCTCTACATCTATTGAGGAAGCTACTACATAAAGATTGGATAAAATAGATCCAAATGTGATTTACCTCGAGGAATATTAATAGGGGATTGAGTTATCAATGGAAGAAATGTAGTCATTGGCTGGCAGGAATATAGAGAAACTTTACACAAGGAAAAATTCTACCAGAACTACCATGAGAAGAGTAGTGAATTACACTTATATAAAGTGATGAAGAAGAGGCACAAAGATGGAATCCAGAAAGCTAAAGTGGTCATGAAATTTGACTAAGTAGTGCCTTACACTTACATTTTGGCCACTTGGTTATATTTGGTTACCTTTTTTGGGCCCATGTAAACTTGTCTTAGGCATTTTTGAGCCTATAAATAAGGGTTTCCCCCTCATTTTTAACCTAAAAATAGTTGTTACCATAATTAATACAAGGAGCCAGATAATTTGAGAGTTTATCTATAGTGTTCTCTTGTGTGTGTTCTATGATTTTTTATTATCACACTTTTATATGGGTAATAGTTTCTTTTCTTGGTAATAACACACATTATATGCATCTGTTAGCTTGAGTTTAACACTAGGTTGACTAATTTGATAGTATACTTGATCTATTTTTTTCTCATTTACAATCAAATGTGTCATGTAATTTAATGTGAGTGAGTAATTTTCATGCAAATTATGTTTTTAGACATATGAATTTCCTTCCTCTTAATCTTAAACTGCATTTATCTAGCTTTGAGCATTACACTAGAATTGGTAGATGATAATTTCATGTGTTTTTGCCTCAAAATTTAGAAAAATTGGTATCTTTTATCATCTTAAACACAATTTATTTTCTACCCTACCCTACTCACTATTGTATCCACACATGAATCACTTTAGCTTAGTTCATGTTGCAAATATCCATTGTTCATTTACATTTTGGACAACAACTGGAAAAGACTGAAACAATTTTACAAAGATTAGCAAGAATAAGTGTCACTGCATAAACATATGATGTCCCTATAACAAGTTCTGCTAGCATACTTTCAAAGTGGTGATCACATCTCTATTATTTTTTCTATTTCTAGTAGTTTTTTTATAAACTACTCCAGCCCCAAGTCATCTAAGACTTAAAATTGAGTTTATTACATTCCCCGTGTTCCCTGGTGACACATAGAGCACAATAATTGCATCAAATATACCAATAAAGGAGCCTTTAATAAATAAATAAAGTGTCCTTGAGACACATTCAAGCTTGGTTTGAAGTCAAAATATGCTTTTGTCAGGGGTCTAGTAGTCTTAAGACCTTTTATAGGCTTGTGGAGGCTATTTGGACCATCAAATGCATGAATTATTGAGATGAATAACCTCAACATAGAGATAAATAAGGATACATGTAAGGTCCAAATAGGGTTAAAGAAACACAAATGTACATCTATAACTAGCTTCAAGAGCATTTCTATAGTAAAGTGGGTAAACCATGCTTAATGGAGACTTCAAAGGTATAGACTTTAAAGCAGGGTAATGAGATTGTTAAGAGATCATAGATAGATAAACTCATGGGTACTTTGTGTATTTTCAAAACTCCCAAAGCATATTTATACCTGGTCATAGTCCATACAAAGGACATCACATCATACATAGTGGTCTATATAGGATAGGCTTATTTTCGTAATGAAATAATGGTGAACATGTGAAGAAGATAATAGTCTAAAAGGAATGCATTAAGTTCTGGACTTTGGAGGAGATCTCAAGGAGCTAAACTCAATTTAATATTCAATTCCATGAAATATACACCTACAACTACTTAAAGGACTCAAAAAATATGTTGACAGTCAAGACATTGAAGTAATAAGGTCTTGCATATTTTAAAAGTTCATAGGATCTTGTTATGTATCAAGAATAATTTTAGTTTCTTCCTTAATATTTTCATCTCAACATCTAAAAGGTTTAGTGATTGATTATAGATTCACATATTTAGAGGAGGTAGCCTCAAAACTAGAGGTCTAGTATAGATACAAGCATCCCATAGCCTTAGATCATTCCAATGTTAGTCCAGATATGAATTAGATCTGAGTAGTCAGATTTCAACTAGGTGATATTTGGGTTACTAACATTAATCTTTAGTCTTTGTTATTGCAAGGGAACTTTCTTTTTTTACCTATCTTAATTCTTCCTTTCGATTTTTTTAATATGAATCACTTTAGATTAATGCTTATTTTGTATATACATTTATTTTTTTAAGGGTTTGGGCTTATATTGGAAAATACAAAGAAGTTTACATCATAAAAATTTTAGGTAGATTATGTCAATACCATATTCTTGTTATCCCTATAATAGGATCTATTTATAGATTAGAAGGTGGTAAGTTGTAAGCACATAATCTCTCCAAAAAAACTGAGTGAAGCCCCAAGGTGTCACTACCATATTCTTATTGTCCCTATAATCTAAAAAATGTTATTTTGTTGTTTGCATTACATTCTTGACACAAACACACATCAATAGTCTAGAAGGACATGAGGATGAATCTGAATATTCCCAACCTACTATTCCCTGTCATGCACATTTAGGTATTAGTACTCCTCCAAATATTAAGGTGGTTGATTTCCTCAATAAATATAAGTCAAATATATTTATTTACTCTGGGAGTACACATAAATTTATCAATAGTAAGTTGGCTACTCAAATGAACTATTTCAATTACTGAGCTCAAAAATTTCAAATCCTAATTACAGATGGGGGTATAGTCAATTGTTATAGTAAATGCCATAGTATAAAGCTATGGGAGACTATCTATTATATTATCTTATGTTTTCTATTATCATGAATGGGGATAACATTTGTTTTTTGATTGTAATGGCTCAACACTTTATGAAAAATTATGATGAATTTTGAGTAAGTATTCATGTTTATTTATTAAGAATGAATGAAATTTGAACTGCATGATTTATTAGCTAAATCTACGCAATTGGTTAATTTTCCCCAGATTATTAAGATGATCAAAAATTGTACAAAGTAATTATTGTGCGAATATTTTTCATAGAATTTAAACCAAACAAAGAGTCTAACCATATTGATTTACAATTGGTGTACTCTACCCATTTTTTCTCATATACACCCACTTGACTCCTTTGACCTCTTTTCCTTTTAGAAGGTCAACCAATTCTCAAGTTTAACTTCTCTCTATGGTAGAAAAAATAGAATGTGTAGGCCTAGGAGGGAAACAACTAACAATACTAAGTAAATAAAAATATTGAGACTATGGGGATAATCCATAACAAACAACAGTGCTGGAAATGCTCAAAATAAACATGCAAGAAGAGATGAAATAGTGGAGGGTAGAGTTATAGAAATAAAAAATAAAATTTTCATTTACTAAATTCACCTAAAATATTATTACATATTGTTTACAATGCATAAACTTGTAAAGCTATAGTTGTTTAAAAGACTCACAATAGTAGAATTTTCATTTTCCATGCTTGAAGTTTTCTATGTCGGGCTTCAAATTTTCCATGTTGGGATTAAAATTCTGATTTTTATCATCAACATTTTTAGCATCCAATTTTACTTTAGCAAACATGTATAGCTACAACTATTCTCAAGACTCACAATAGTAGAACTTCCATTTTCTATGTTTCAAATTTTCCATGTCAGGCTTCAAATTTTCCATGTTGGGCTTCAAATTTTCTATGTTAGGATTCAAAATTTCCATGCTAGGATTCAAAATCCTATTTTTATCATTAAAATTTATGGTATCCAATTTTACAATAGTAGAATTTCTAGCTCCATAATGATGTCATGCCTATCAAAATTTCCTTAAAATTAAAACTCTTTCATATGTGAAAAATATATTTACTGAAAGAGTAATTAATGAATATAAAATGCAATCCCTCAAAAGAATAAAAAAACCATTAATCTTGTGGAGTGAAGGTTCATTGCATCCAAAATGGAACTACCATTATGATAGGGTGATCTTCATGTGTATTTTGATATCGATCCATGAATAAGCCAAATTTAATTCAAACTCAATTGCCATTTTATTTGATGCTTTAGCCTTTACAATTTCATAATAAAACTAATGTCGAAACATATTAAACAGTCTACATTCTATTTATATGTAATAAAAATAAGTCACTCCTACAGGATGACATTCTAGTCAAGAATGAAGCCTTTATTAAATTATAAAATGTACCATCATTGACACCTTGGCACAATATGAATCATTCAAATGTCACCATTTTAATCTCTATCACATTACTTTAACATGATCTTGACATTGACCTAAGCACAAGATTAATTTCTCAAATAGCACCATTTTAATTTCACATTAATTTCATATGCTCGGAGATTACTTAAAAAAGGATTTATTTCTTATGATGTGACTACTGGAGATTTTTTCCACCAATGAGGCTACTCAACTAGTATTTTGACATCCAACGGGAAAATAAAATATATTAACCTTCCTAAAGTATTAATTTCTATGAACATATAAATCATGTAAAGCAAATCTCACCATATCTAATTTAATCTCAAACATTAAACACATATATTTAATTACTAATCTATGCTATAATTACTCTACTTAAATTGTATTGTCCTTAGTCTCACAATATTCCAAGTTGAAAGAGCATTTAGACATCAATGGGTCCTTGTCAAGTTGTAAATTTGTCCTTTTGGGTGGTTTGGATGATTAGCTATAATTTTTTAAATTTGAAACTATTAAATATATTAGTTATTAAGATTATTTGATTATAATTATTAAAAAAATATTAGCTTGAATCATCATAACATTTGTCGTTTGGGTCCCTATTGGGTTTAAACAAAAAATAAGTAATAAATAAATAATAATCAATACCAATAAGCACTAAACAACCATATTAATCTCCATTGTTTCATTATTTTAGCCATCATTTTATATTATCTTATGTTTTCTATTATCATGGATGGGGCTAATAGTTTTTTTGGATTGTAATGGCTCACCACTTTATGCACAATTGAGATGAATTTTGAGTAACTATTCATGCTCATTAATTTATAAGGAAGGATATTTGAACTGCATGGGTTATTGGCTAAATCTATGCAATTGATTAGTTTTCACCAGATGATGAAGATGATTAAAAAAGGTGAAAAGTAATTATTGTGTGATTATTTTCCATAGAATTTAAACCAAACAAGGAGTTTACCCATATTGAACTACAACTAGTTGAGTCTACCCATTTTTGTCTTATACACCCATTTGACTCCTTTGCCCTGTTTTCCTTTTGTACCGGGCTTTATAACAAGGCTCACTACTGTCTAGGCCAACCTAGGGCCTCCCTGAGCTCGACACACATTCTTAAAAATTATACTATTTTTTATTAAAAATTGATTTAAGTATATATAGGTAGTGTTATTATAAATATAGTTATTCTATTTTTTTATAAAATTTTAGTGTTATAATTTGAAAACCCTATTTTCTCGAACAATAGTTATGTGCTCGCTCTTTCAATCTCCTCTCTTGTGTTTGAAAGGTATCTCTTACGAGATACCTTGAAGTGGAAATCCACTCTTGTGCTTAAAAGGTATCTCCTAGGATATACCTTGAAGGTATTATAATGGCCTTCAAAATATCACCCAATAATGCTTTTCTTCACACTTGGAATAAATTAGTAGACTTCAATTGTAGTTCAACTGCTTACAGTTTCCCTTTTTATGAAAGTTTTAGGATTTTGGGGATTTAATGGTGAAGCTACCTAGGATTTAGGCTCACTCATGCCTCAATATCTAATTGAGACTAACCTTTATACCTTTGTATTTCCAAGTTTCATCATCTATTGCCCATGTGTATCCTATGTGGCCTTTGTTCATCTATCTTCTCATGACAATTTTCTTATTTATCAGAGGGTCAACCAACCATTGGCCTTTGAATTATTATTTTGTTTCACACCATTTGATTAAGATCCATAGCTTTAGTGCAATCCATTGATTACAATCCTAGTCCTTTAATCTCATTGGCCATTGGAAGTCTTTAAGCTTCATTATTACATCATGTGTCAAGCTTTTGGGACTCCCTTTTGTCTAGGCTAGAAAGTTAGGTTAACTTAAATTTGATGGTCTCGCTACTGTCATCAAGTTTTTACCATCAAATGTGAGAATGTCACTTGGCATTCTTTTGGGGCCTCTGAGGATCATGCACTTCACACGCTTTATCAGATTAAAAGAGTGATAGCCATCAAATCTTGAAAAGAGCCTAATAGTTAATCAGGTGGGCCCCTTCTTATTCCTTTTGCATGATTGTATGCTTCTATAAAGGAAATTCCACTTGTTCCTTGTAGGATAAATCTACTTTCATAAGATACTTATGTAAAGGCTCCCCAAAGACCACCACATATCTTTTGATCTGTTCATTGGATAATTCCCCACCTTAGTCACTAAGATAATTTGAAGGTGAAACATGGAATTTCTATTTGGGGACTTGGAAATATTTTTATCCAAGATTGAAGTAACAATCATATGTTATTGTGTGAGCTTGAATGTACCTATGTATACCACAGAAGGCTAAAAAAATCTAATAAATAAGCATTTTTTCCATGCACAAAAGGATATAAAGGACTTAACCAATTTTTAAATGAATTAAACCTACCAAAGGAACACTTGGGGATGGATAAAGGATACACAACACAAAATTCAATATTCAGTTTAGGCTAGACTTAGACAACTTCACTAGATAGGTTCTAATTGGTCGAATGCAATTTTGGGCACTAACACCTTCTATGTAACGAAAATTCTACATGTTCCTTGCAAGATAAATCCACTCTTGTGCCTATTTCAAATGTATTTCCTAAGTGATACCTTGATGGGAAAATCCACTCTTTTGTATGTTTGAAAGTTATCTCTTAGGAGATACCTTGAAGTTATTACAAAGGCTTCAAAATATCACTTAGTAGTGCTTTCCATGTAAAGGAAAATTCCACGTGTTCCTTGAAGGAAAAATCTAGTCTTGTACCTATTTGAAAGGTATCTCTTACATGATACCTTGAAGTGGAAATTCACTCTTGTGCATGTTTGAAAGGTACCTCCTAAGAGATGCCTTGAAGGTATTACAAAAGCTTTCAAAATATCACCTAATATTACAAAATATTTTGAAGGTAACTCAATTTAGCTTTAAATATAACTCAAAGATTATCAATTTATCTTCATTGAGCTCACAGACGCAAAGTTATCCAGAAATAATTCTCTTTCTTATTATTTCTTGGCAAAAATTGTACAAAATAATCTAATTATCTCAAACTCAAAGTCTTGGATTTTTTAAACCATTTATACAATTGTGAAAATAAAAATTACCCCTTGGCACATAGGCTTGCTCATCTATTTATACAATTTCAAGATACTTAATTCTAATAGGAATCGACTTCTTCAATTCACATGTGTTGTGTTAAAACTATGAACCATTGAATAACAACTTCCTCAAATCTATCCACCGTGGCATGCAATAATCAATAACATGTAGCACTTTTTGAAATACTTATTTGGATTGATTATAAACAATTTTCATGTGGCACAAAGTTAGATAAAGTAACTTTTAAAAAATTACTCTGAGTAATGGTGTTTTAGCCAAATTACTTGAGTTATTAAAATTTACAAAAGTAATTTTAATTTAACATGTAAATCATAAAATGATATTACTTTTACATAATGATTACTACAAACAAGATTATTCATAGAGTGCGTATGAATAAAGAAGAGAAAAAGAGAAGAAGAATAAAAATTGTTCAAAATTCAGGCTCTAGTGAGTCTACTTCATGAATCTGGCTTCTACATTTTTCTCTGTACTTTAAGTTCTGAGATATCATTGATTAGATTGCTACATCATCTAGTTTTACAATGGAATGTATTTCTATATCCAATCTCAGCATTTATATCTCTATCCTCCTGCATTGAGCTTTAACTCTCTCAATCCTTGGTCCAAGCCTTTTTAGTTCCTCCTTGTATTTCTTCAAAGTTTTGACTGACTTGGTTGTGAAAGGAGTTGTAGCTTTGTCTATCTGCTTCTTGAATTATTCATTTAACTGATCTGTGGTTCTTGGAACATTACCACTAGACCAGATACCAATGACACCAAAAAGGGAATCTTGAAGATCAACTTTTGAACTATGTGCATCTTCTTATAATTTCTTCATCTCCTCTTCCATGTCTAGTAATATGCTCAAACGGAAAGATACAAGATAATATTCTTATTTCACCTTCTTTGTAGAAGGAGCTATTTGGTCTTCAAGCAAGATTTTATCACTTAAATTTACTATTAATTCTAAACTTTCTTGTTGGAGTTTGGAAATACCATTTGCATTTTCTAACTTTGTTCTTTCTACTTTTATTTCAACTATCTTATCCAAAATTTCTTGATGAACATCAAAGATGCTTGGGAAGAGTTTCTAAGCTTTTTGCTTCATTTTATCTATCCATTTATCTATAACCCTTTCCATATCCCTTGTTTCCTCTACCTGAACTATTAATTATGGCTCAATTGGTTCTCCTAAGGTAATTTCTTGTTTGGGAAAAGATTTGACTACTTTAGCAATTATTTCACATAACTGTGCATTCTGTTCCTTTAGCTTTGCCTTGGTAGCCTTTTCTTCATCTAACTTCTTAAAAAAATAATCAATCAAAGTTTGAGTGTCTTCCTTCAAAGTATCATTTGTTACTTATCCAAGGGGTATTATTATAGAATTTAAGTCACTCCTAGTGACTTCTTGTTTGCTCATTCCTTGGGGAAGAACTACTAACTCAGCAAATTTTTGGCCTGAAGATTCAATTAGTAAATTTGAAGTTACTTTAGCTGATTTTGGTTTCTTAGCTCTTTTATCTAGAATTTTTAATAATTGAAAATCTATCTCCTCAAGATTGATCACTTTCTTTGATCCAAGAGTAGTTTGTGCACCCAGCCAAGATGAGAAATTAGTTGACATGGAAGTGATAGAATGAACGTTACCTATTGTTGGTGACTATCTTGAACTATTAGTTCCTAAGAAGGAACTTCCTGAGTTTCCATCTCTCCTTGAGCTTCCTATATATATTTAAAAACTTTCTTTTTAGGCTCTACTTCCTTAATTGTTATTCTATTATCAACCTCTATTTATTTGTCTTTATCTTTTTCTCATTCACCCATAACCTCCTTCTCAGTTTCAACTGCTAGATTTTCTTAAGAAGTCTCTTGATAAATCATTTTTAATGAAGTTACTTCTTCAAGTTCTTTTTCAACTATAGGTGGCTCGACCAAAGGAGGAGGTGGTGGTGAAGCAGGTGTGGTGGAAGTGGAATGAGTGGAGGTGGGAATAGGAGGAATGAGAGAAGAAATAGGAGCAGTAGAAACCAATGGTGATGTAGAAATAGTTGTTTATTATGGCTCCTCATCTTTTATGAATGAGAAGGTATCATCATAAAAAAAAATTAGCTTTAACTTCTTTATAGGAACCTGACTACTTTCTCCTTGTATTATCACTTTCCTCTTTTGTCCCACTCTAGTATTCTCATTTATCAACTCCTTCATGCAATAACCATTATCAAGTAGCCAATTAGAAGTCATCACCAAAACATTTGAAGTTTTTTCTAAAATTATTTTGTCATGATTATCTCTAAAAATATTCACTAGAAGTGGGGCACTGTCTCCTCCTATTGTATGGAAAGCATCAATAATAACAATACGATCATCTTCCATGTCCTCAAGAATGGTAGCCAAGTTAAATGTATATATTTTTTAAATGGTCATCTTATTGTTATCCCTTCTTTCTCCATCAAAATCATCCCTACAATCAATCCAAAAATCTTCTAGTGTTGGGATATGCATATATTCGAGGGAAACTATATTCTGTGCCACACCTTTACAACCAAAATTTGCCCTGGCATCAAAATGTGTCTAATTATAATGATGATACATATCTTTCTACACATTTATTGCCTTGTAAATAGTGGGGCAATGCTAATGGTCAATTATAATAGGAAAATTAATGGTTTCCTTGTGAGCCTTAGACTGCAAATCATGCAACTCAACCAATTTCCTACAAAATTCCATAAGGATCCACTTGTCATTTGGATACCTTGGCAGCTTGACAAGTGTTCCTAAGAAACCTCCAACTCTAAGATATGAGAAATCAATAAATTGAATGAAAAAGTAGCCATATAAAGAGATCACATCCCATGCCTCATTTGATACTCTTTTATGCTTCAAAGATGTCACAAACTTGAAAATAAGCTCATAGAAGAAACCATTATTTACTACAATGTAATTCTTGTAGTATTCTTCAAGGACCAACTGAGGATAATATTCATATATTGGTACTATTGACAGTGTACCATTAATATTTAACCTTGAGAAGGGTCCACTGGAGGCTGTTATATATAAAAGATATGAAGTCATTTTGAAATTGAAGGTCTACATTACATTCTTCAAATATTGATCCATGTTATCACTGATCATTATTGCCCAGTCAATCTTAGAAAAACTCGGTGTCACATCAATGGTTCTAATATAGGTATACATCTAGGGTGAAAACCATTTGGCATTATTTTTTCCATTGATTATGCACAAAATTTAAATGATGTCATCTACTTCCTGAACAAAATATAATCTGACAATGTGCTTGGGGAACCTTGAAGGTTGTTTTCTTCTCTCCACGTAATATGTATTCATAATCTTAATACACTTTGATATTTTGGTTTCCCACTACTTCTCAGCCATCTCCATTGAAATATAAATCAATTTTGGTGAGGTTGGGATCTTTAAACAATAGTTAAGGTATTGAACATCCAACCTCACAACCGCATTTCCAGCAGCATCTCTTACCACCCTAGTCAGACAATCATAGTACTTAGCATATGCTAACACAAACTTAGGAAACTAAGCTGAACTTGGGAAAGCTATAGCCTAAATAATCCCACTATTGGTCATGGAGTGTAAGAGTGGAGTATTTGCAGGGGCCCTTAATCTTTCCAAAAGCTCAGTCATAGATACATGCCCCATGTCTGTGTCACTTATTTCGGTGAGTTTAGAAATAATAATTGACTCAATGGGGTATCCTTTGTATTCATAATTTATTTTTGGTTCTTTTAATTTACCTTCTTTGCCTTTTCTTTTCACTTGTTTCTTGGTCCTATAATCTCCTCAAGTTCTAACTTTGGGGCCTCCTCAATGATCTTGCCTTGTACTTCCAATTCCACTACTTCTTCTAACCTTCCTAAACTCTCTGATCCAAACATTGGATTTTGGAAAATTTTAATGACCTTAATAAGTATTCACTGGCTTCTCTAACTAGTTTATAAAAGTTGAAATGAGTTAACTCTTTATTCTTTGAAATATTTCTAAACAAGTTTCAGGTTCTAAGTAATTGGAAATCTTTGAAATACTAAGTATCTTGCCTTTAAGTAATAGGGTTTAGAAACCCTAAATAGGTCTTATAAGAGCATGGGTCTTAAGTTTTTTAGACATTTTGGCTTTCAAGATCTAAATACTTTGGGTTTTTAACAACAAATTACTTTAGTTCAAAAGCCTGAAGTAAGTTCAAGAAACCCGAAGAAGTACTGAGGTAAAGAAAACCTAAGCAGGTCTTAGATGATGGTTCATGCATTTTATTGAGGTCAAGACTTAATGCTTAATTGAGTTACTTAAGTTAAAAATCCTAAATTTAAAATATTTCAATAACCTGAAGAATTATTTTGGGAGTCAAGTTTTTGGTAGTAAGATCCTTGCTAGTAAAAAGCTAGAGTTATAAAGGTTAAGAAACTTGAAAAACCTGACTGAGTAAGATTTTAATGTAGTTCAAGGTTTCTCACATTATTTACTTAGAATAAGGGATATGAAGAAAGAAGTGATGGGAAACCCAAAGGACTAGGGACTTTGTGAATCGGGGTTTTCAGGGCAAGTTACTAGGTGTCAAAAACCCAAAGTAATAAAGAGGGACTAGTAAACCCAATTAGGTAAGGAAATTGGAAAACTAGGGATTGCATGAAGACTTTTTATTTTCAAGTTTTTAACATGAATACAACATGATAATATATTTTTATATTTCAATTTTTTAATTAAAATAACAACTTTTACCAAGAATTTGAAAGAGAAAACAAAGCAAAACAACATTGATAGTCAAAAAACTATGGTGGCATGAGAAAAAGAAAATGGGGGATAAAACAACCTAAAAGAAGAGAAAAATAAATTTAAATTGGTTTATTAATAACTTACTTATCTCAATTTCAAATGGTTCAAGAAGAAAATTTCTCGAAATTGCTCCAGAGAATAAAAATGCACGGCTTGGGGTTCGTAAGGGCTATTACTTGTTTGAATGACTTGGAAATGAGGTGGAAATGAGTTGGAATTTCTTAGATTTATATAAATTCCAACACATTTATTGAAAGAATGGAAAATACATGTCATTCCTTACTTCCCTTCTTAATCAGGTTCTTTGAATTAATTTACTTATTTTAAGTAATGAAGTAAAGCACTTTTGGAATCCTGATTTGGTCTAGGTTCATGAGTAATTTGGGTTCATGAAATGGAACTAATTTTAATTATGAATTTAAATAAGTAAATAACTTTTTCAATCTTGATTTGGAATATATAATATTAGTCAAGTTTTTGGAACAACTTAACTCTTTTTATTTTTCAAGTAAAGTAACTCGGGAAACCCGATTAGAACTAGGGAGTGTTGGTCAAGTTTTCAAGACTACTTAACTTATTTAGTTTGGTAAGTAAAATAATTAGAGAAACCCAAATTGTTCTATAAGGAGTGAATTGGGTTTTTAGGACAACTTAACCTATTTTCAAGGAAGTAAAGTAAATTAGAGAACCCGATTTGTACTGCAAATGAGCTAAGTTACTTTTAGCTTGCTTTAAGTGTTGAAGTGGATGAGTAAAAGGATTTGAGTGATGTTTATAAGAAAATTCCTTTAGTTCTTTAGATTAATTTAGGAAAAACTAAGGAAAGTAAACAACAAATGAAAAACAACACTAATATAAGTCAAGTTCTTTATTTAGGAGACTGGCTTCAAGCAATGTAACTGACACACACAATGCCAAAATGAAAAAAAATTTAAAAAGGGGGATTCCCTAAAATATTAAAGTGTCATATTTTGGGGACATTATAACCAAAATAGGCATGAATGATCTTCAAATTGGAAATTTTCACTTGGTAATGTACAACCAAAAATAGGCGTGAATGACCATATGGGAACAATATACTCTTGTGAATGATTAAAACATGTCTCCTAGGAGATACCTTGAATGTACCTGTTGATGGGAATTTTGACACATACTATAAACATACTTCCCCTCATCTCTCTCCTTTGAAAAAAATGTCTGTGGATTCTGTTGCCCATTAGATTATATTTGTTGGTCCACATAATATATTTTCATTTTGGTTATACCTTATTAGTTTAAGTGCGGTTTAATGTATATATTATGAAGATTGAATATGTATTTTGTATTGTAGTTTAGAATCAATATTTGTTGATACATTTGATCACTACTTAAACATAAAAAAATTACATGAATTGATGTAATATGCAACTTAAATTTTACAAAGATCAATATTTAAATCATTTTAATTGCTTTGCAGAATGTCTTCAAGTGAAAAAAGAATTACCATACTTAAAAGGCAGAAGGCAACCTCACTCAAAGAGAATTTGGATAAAAGGTAGAAGAAGGCCTCACAACAAGAAAATTTGGATAGAGTACCATATAAAATACTAAAACTAAAATCAAATCCACATAAACATCTTCCATTTTATGGTGGTGACAAAATTCTTCTTTATGATTGGTATTTTGAATTGTTTAGTCTACCAAACATGCATCCATATATATAATTGTTTAGCACTACATCGGGAAAAGAATCTTCTCTGATTGGAGTAATCCTAACCTATGATAAGGATGAACTTGAATATTCCCTTCAATTCCAACTAAAAGTATGGAATAGAGAAGAGGGAATTCTCCATTGAGCTACAACTACTTTCACTAAATTTACACATAGTAAAATGGAGTTGAAAAAAATAATATTTCTCCTTCTTATGAAACATTTGGGTTTCATTTGAATAGCTATGACAACCTTCAAATGTTTGGGTTTATAGATAGAGATAATTTGGTCAATAGAATATAAAACATGTTGAAATAAAAACATGAACAAGGGGCAAAAACTTCTTCTACTTGCCACCATGCAAACATGTATTTAAGATACCCTACAAACATGGGAGAATCAACATTGAAAAAAATAAGACAAGCAAAGGAAACATATTTGTATAGAGAATTGAAATAGGCCATACAAGTACTCATACCAATGGAGAAAAATAAGATCAAACAAAAGGTTGAAACATTTTTGTTGACACAAACTTTTGATGAGACACACAGTGAATTCTCTACGTGGTATATTTTCTCTAACAATTACACCTTGAACATTCTTGTACAAATCTGTGAATTCAGGGACCCAAATATCAGAATAAGAAATTTCAATGAAAGAGGGGTAAATGATATAATTCATTCATTTATAAAAAATAATGAGGTTCAAATGAAGGATGATTGTTAAAACCTTTTGATACAATCAACCATGACTATTTTATTGAATCAAAGGAAGTCCTAGAAGATATGATTGAGAAAAAAATTGTAAAGTTCAAAATTGTAGATGGCCAACACACAATTAAAACACAATAGATAATTTTTTCAGAGGAGGGCTACAATACACAATCATTGACAAGTAAATTTTCTTTTAGAAGGGCAAGATTTTTGAAAACTTGTACTGCATTTCATATTGTGCACAAAATATGTAATCAATATAATGAAGCCAATGAAAAAATTTATAAGGATTCATTTGTAGAAAGAGGTTGATCTGCACATGACCTTATCAAACTGAGAGGTTGGAAGAATCTTGAAACATGGAATAAAAAATGAAAGAAATACATGAACAAGATAAACACTTATTCACATAAATGAATTGTTCAACACAATAACTATAGGAGATAAAATTCCTTCTTTTCATGGAACAACTCATTTAGGATTATTTTGATAAGAAATTTGATTTGTTTGAAAGTGGTACTTTACTTGGTTCAGATAAGCAAGATTTAAATTTGATTGGTACAATAGTACTTAGAAATATTCAAGGGCTTTCAGACAAACAAAAAGTAGAACTAGTAAATTTATTGGAAAAAAGGTCTATTTCCTTCTTGAAAGCCCCTAGGTACAATAGCATGGATAATTGGTGCAAAAAGGTGAAGCTAGAAAGTAACATATTATAAAAAATTATAGATTATTTCAGTAACCATGATACAACACTACCACCAGACCAAACAATCATGCCTAAAGAGGTAAATGAACATTATAAAAATTTTGTGAGAAGGTTTGACGATTTATGTGCCCTGAATAAAAGTATTTCAAAAAATAAAAAAAGTTGGGAAGAATTATCTCAAGATTCATTAAGCATATTGAAAATTTATCTACGTAATGATGGAAGTCATCTTACCAAGATAGATACAAAAAAGATTTAGCTGCCATTATGGGCCCCCTTGTCTTTGGCCATCCATTTTATAAGATTTTAGTGAAATGTTCATTCTTGGTGTGAATGTTAATTTGATAATTATTGATATTATAAATCTCATTAAAGTTTATAAGGAATAACATCTTCACCTATTTATTTAGGCATTGATTGAAAAAATTATTATCGGGGCATTCATTGTATATATCATCCACAACATAGAACATTATCTTACCATTCATACCTCTCTCAAAAATCTATGTGTTGGTGATTTTCATTACATGCAAGATACATGTGTCATACTATGGGGTCTAGATAGTTATGGATTTGATTAGACACATATTATAGGTATCAATTTTTTATCAGGATCTAGCTCATTTTGAGCTGCCAAGATTCCACCTCCATTTTCAACAAAGTAGATTAGAGGAAAGTTTTGACATCTACAAAGATGTACCAAAATTTCAAACAATTGGATTGAATAAAATAGGAAGGCCATTCATAAATGATCTAGATACCATCTTTTGGGAGACACATATCTCCACTTCCAATGATCCGAATATATGTGACGTCCTAGGGGTATATACAGGAGATGGATTGGTACATGTTTGTACAAAATTGAAAAGAAATTTATCTTTAATTATATAAATTGAAGAATAAATGATTTTTAATGTTCAATTTCAAATTTGTTTTAAAAATTTAGAGCAACCAATAAAAGAAAAACCACTTCGATCAGTACCAAGTTCATAACATTTTTAATTTTTTTATAATCATGCTTCATTTTACAAATATAACATCTTAAAAATCTTTTGGTGTATATGATTTATTATTCAAACCTAATATCTTAGCAATATTTCATTGTGTACCACCAACGACATTGCATACAAGTGAGGAAACAATAATAACAGAAAATCATATCAATGAACATGACACATTACAAGATGAAGAAGGTAACATATTAAGATCATGCATATCTTTTCAATTATATAATATTTTATTTATCAATGATTCATAATACTGACAGAATATTTCTTCATCTAATTCTGTCTCAATTAAAATAGTACACAATGCAAATCTAACATTTTGTGTCTACAAAACAACAACCCATGAAACAACTCTGTAGGTTGGTGCTTTCACGAAAAAAACAAAAGGTAAAACTTTACCACAAGACATATTTTTAAAATAAAAATATCAAATCAATTTATAATGAGAATTTGTAGTTACTACATTATATAATAATTTGCAAGGAATAAAAAACCAAAGTTTTAATGAAAGAGTGCACCCATACAAACTACAAAAAAACAAAAAAGAAAAAAAAAAAAAGGGTCAAAACCCCTTTTAATAAATGTGTAATTATACAATTTCATACAAGTCTAGAGTATATTAATTAAATTTAATTATTTAAACACAAAAAATTGAATTTTTATTCATGGACAGGAGATTGTAGAAGATAATAAAATATAGACTTGCATTAGCTTGGGATTTGGAAGTGTGGTTAATTTTATTGTTGTGTAGACTGAATGTGGTTATATTTACCCATTAAAATGTTGTTTACAAGTTTAATAACCCATTACAATGTTTTTAACGTGTTTAATTTATCCAGTTTAAAATAACACAATATGTGCTATACTATGTCTTCAATACAATAAATTTTGATGGGAGGTATTCATGACAGTGTTCTTCATCAATAAAATAAATAAATTATATTGACATGCTAGAACCAATTAGATTTCTATTGATTCAAATAGTTTTTAATTTGATGGGTCTCATTGGAATTATATGAAGGGGGTTCAACTATTAAGGTGTATTATATTTTTATTTGAATTTAGTGATAGTGAACTATGGATTAGAAGAGTAAATCCTATTTTGTTTTCTGTGATGGGATGCATAAACATATAAATATGTTTTGGTATGCATAAGAGTTATAGCTAATACTTTCATTACTATAAAAATATTAATAGATGTTGGTTGATCAATGTTAAACTCCTATCAACGTCTATGAGAAATGAGTTATGGCTAAAACGGATTGATTTAGATTATGATAAATTCATGGTCAAGTTATAAGGATTCAATATGAACTTTTATATGCATATGTGTGTTACAAAACTGGCAATAAAAATGTTACATCTATGTATAATGAGTATTATATTTACAAAGTTCTTGAGCATGTATTTATTTTTATATGTGTTTATATGAATCTTTATAACATTTAAAGAAATGCAACAAAAAAAAAATGAATCAAAAGAAATGCATTATGTTTTTATGTTACAATAAGAAATGCAAATCAAAATCATATCAATGACCAGTCTAGTAACATGTAAAATATTTTCTTAAAAAATTTCATGTTATATCTCTTATAATATAATATTATTATTAATAAATGATTTATTTCCTTTTTAACAAATTGTAGACATTTCGAAGGAGAAGCTAAAACAAACATCTACAAAACTATTGATTGTGGGGTTGCATGACTTATTATTTGTTGTGGACGTAACAAAAGATATGCAAATGAATGATACAAGAAAAAAAAATTGAGATCATTCCAATGAAATTTTGAAGGTAGCACTGTAGTCTTTTTATCACGTTGGCATTTGGTCAATGATAGAGGACAATCATTTGAGGATACTCATTCAAGCCATGGGTTACACAATTTCAAATTTCATGTTTGTTTGGGGGAAAAAATATTCTAAGCCATTCAATATAAACATAAAAATATTGGATGAAATTATTTTTAAAGGGACCTTTGGAGATGATTTTTGAATTGCCAACACATTGTTCCTTGATTGTAATTCTCAAAATTGTGTTACAAATCAAAAATTGAAAATGAGTTATGTTACGTCAAGTAGATATACTGGAAATGAAAGTCAGAAAGATGAAAAGGATTGGAGAATCAAAATGACGTCAATCATCACATTCTTGGGAGAAAGCAAAAAATTCATGTCAGCAGTTGTGAACCAATGTTTAGAGAGATGTAACTTCACATGATTCTTTCAAGTGTATTTAATAATTCTAAACTATAATTCTAGTAATAAACATTATCATCAATTTCATACAAATCAATTCTAAATTATTTCAAAAATAGTTCTGAATTAATTTCAAAATAATTGATTCTAATTTAGAATTAATTTGCTTTGGTTATTAGTGCAATTTGATTTATGGTTGGAGATTCCCTTAAATTATTGAATTAGTATATTGACACTTGCTCATTCAGAAGATTTTCCCAGTGAACAAAAAACAAATTATTGTCATTGAGATATTTTATTATGTAGATGAAATAGATTCAAGCTTAATATGTTTTCATCCATAATTTAGCCAATCAAATGGTGCCACATGTCCCAACTATGGAAGCTAATTCAAAGGATCAATGATCGGTATGAAGGCCCAGAGGGTGCCACGAGTTGGAAATAGTCCAATCTATTCAAAATGATATGCTCCCAAATGGTTTGAAATAATTAATTTTTTTTGGAATATAGAAAAGTTACATGATATTTATGGAGAAAATATTCTCCACTCCACTTTAGTGGGTTTGATTTCAAATTATTTATTATCTATAACCCAATTTAATCAAAATGATCTATGCTCAAATGGTTTGAAGCAGTTTAATTTATTTGGAAAAACAAATTTATTTATTTTTGGAGAAAATCTTCTTCTGAATCATTGACCATTTTATAGGTATAGGTCTAAAATATTCAAAAAACCATATTTACTCAAAATGATCTATGCCTGAATGCTTTGAAATAGTCCAATTTATTTCAAATATAACAAATTCATTTTTGGAGAAAATTTTCTTCACTCCACTTTAGTGGGTATAAGTCCATTTTATTTAAAATAGACTAATTTATTCAAAATGATCTATTTCCAAATGGTTTTAAACACTCCAATTTATTTAGAACATATGAAATTTATTTTTTAGAGAAAATTTTCTCCGCTCTACTTTATGGGGTATAAGTCCAGATTATTCAAAATAGTCCAATTCATTCAAAATGATCTATGGCCCAAATGGTTTGAAACAATCCATTTTATTTGGAACATACAAAAAAAATTTGGAGAAATTTTTCTCCACTCCACTTTAGTGGGTTTGAGTCCAAATTATAATAAATAGTTCTTAAACCCTCAAAATAGGCTTAATAATGATAATGACACAGAAATAGCTTTAAGCCCAAAAATCACCTATAGGCTAGTTATGGACATAAAAGAGGAAATGCCATATGGCAATGTGGGAGTCATGAGCAAGGTTGATAAAATATGTTTAAGGGTAGTTAGTAACATGAATAATTTATCCAACATATTTTACAAACCACCAAGGTGTCTAAAATTTCAAAAAAGAGGTAAACCTTCAAATCTCTAGTCATGTTGTCCATAAGCACATACAAGTAGGTTTTGGTGAGTCGGAGAAAATGTGCAACAATTGATTAAACCATGAATATGGATAGTGAAAGAGGTGTTTTAATTTTAAAACTAAATTATAAAATATTTTACATTGAATTTCAAGAGGATTGATGGAAATGCAATGGTCAGAAAGCTCAGTTAGGCCTGGAATCCTAATTCATCAACTACAAGTCAGGTTGTATGAAGATGAATAAACCTATAGGTTTAAAGTGTTGTAAGGGTTAGATAGGTCAGGGTGAGATTAAAATAGGTTATATTAACTTTGGGATACTCAAAACCAATTGAATAAATATTTTCAAATCCTAACATTCAGTAAACCTAGACTGTGCACCTATAGGCCTAATGGGGAATTTTCAGGTTTGTCTTCAAATGTGTGCAGACAATATGAAATATTGCATTGAAATTTGGGTTTATGAGATTTTTAAAAGGTAATTTATCATTATTAAGATGGTTAAAATTATTTTAGACTTGAAAATTTGAATATAAACTCCAAAATAGGCCATTAAGGCCAAACTGGCCTAATGGCCTACAAACCCTCAAGGCATGGAAACCAAGTTACAAAACTTTTGGGAGTTAAATGCCTATTAAAATACCACTTGAAGACATTTTTAAAGATTTAAAAAATCTAAATATACCTTATAAAAATTTAACCAATCATCAAAATTAAATTTTAAGTGCAAACTCTCTCTCGTTCTCACTCACAGTCTTGCAAGCCCAAGAGGCATTCTTGAGAGGCTTAGAACTTCATGGAGTATATACATGGTGTAAAATGGCTAATATAAGAGTTGGGGTGGGGGGTACGGGGAGAGGTGATATACTATTTAAAATTCATGGATTTGTTTTTTGATCAAAACACTATGTTTTATGAATAATGCTTAAGAACTGTGACAACCCTAAAACCCTTATGCCACCTTGTGAAGATCTCAAGAGGGATCAGTTTTGTGCTTGGATCTTGAAGGATTATTTGCATGGGAATTTAATATATTATCCATGGAATGGAACCCCTATTTTTTAAAAACTTATGGCATTGGTTCAAGGATTGAGGCCCTCATCTTTATGAATCATCATTAAGATGACAGGGCACTTTAAACCCTTCTTAAACCCTGCAAAGGACCCAATGGATAATTTTGGCTTCCTAAGTTCATAAAATGGGTTGATATGGCCTAAAAACTAATTTAATTACCTATACACACCTAATAACACCTGAATTATTCACTAGCTCACATGTGTGGGAGGAGATATATGAATATATGGCCAAAAAATTGCCTTTTAGAACTAGTTTGTAGTGTTTAGAGGCATGTAAGCCTTCATAACCATTTATAGAGTGTTATTGAACAAGATAAATGTATTTTGGAACTTCAAAAACCATTTAATATGTCTTCATGATGATAATATAATTTTAAAGTAGCTAACTAAGCCTGAGAGAAGAAAGATGATCAGTCTTACAGAGGATTTAATTTTAGGTTCTTGCCAACATAAACAAGGTTGAAAGTAATTTATCACTCTCTCCCAATATGGAAAGAAAATTTAATTGGCCTAGGATGGAATGGAAGAGCTCAAATAATCTTAATAAAGAATTCCAAGTGTCAAATTCAAGCTTGTAACTCCTAGGCCAAGAATGGGTAGTTTCAAATGAGATTGATAAGTCATATAGGGATTTGAAGAGTCTCTTCTAGGCATTCAAAATATAATCTCATCATCAATAAGCCAAAACATGCCAAAGAGATAGATAAAACTAATCTTAGACTCTTCTCTTGAACTATAACTAATTATATGAAGTGACACTTGTCATTGGAGTTTCTCCTATGCCTCTTTCTCTCTCTCTCTTTCACTTTCTCCTATATGCAACCTTGTAAGACTTATAATAGATAATTTGGATGAGTGTGGTGAAGACCTTCTCAACTAAAAACTTTAACCATGCCTTTGAATGATGAAAAAATTGATTCTTACTTTCTCATATGCTTGCAACTAGTGTACTTGTGTGATTATTGATGAATGTCAGTAGTAGTAGTGCTTTAAATCTCTCTCATTTTTCCTCTCCTACCTATTTACAAAATGGATCACCTTTTTGCAGGTCACATGGTGAGTTTGAGATAACTTTGCATATTTTATAAGTGGATTTCAATCATTAGTTTCTTTAGTATACCTCTTGATTTTTCTTTTATTCAATGCATTGTCTATGACCTCCTTGTTGAAACACTCATGCTTGAAGGTCCTTGTTGAGTAGTGTGATCATATTCAAGCCTATTTCATGTTATTAGTGCATGATGGTCAAGTGCAGGGTGTTAATTTGGTATATATCATCCATAGACTAGTTTACTTTCAATTTCTCTTACCCTTTTCCTTTGCAAGCAATAGGTCTAGTAGTAGTTCAAGGTGATAGAATCAAGGCAGATATCCCTATCTAGAGATTCACATCACTGATTAGGCCACCCACAACATAGAGGTGTCTCCATGCTATTACTTAAGTGAGGAGATTTTAACAACCTCTTCAAGGGCACAACTTTTTATGAGAAAAAATTATATTAATATGTGTAGGTCAAGTGGATGAAGATGCCATCATCAATAACTTTATACTTCTAAACATAGAGGAAATGAACAAGTTGATTGATATTTATAAGCAAAAAATATAGGAGCATGACATGGCTAGATGCTCTTATGGAAGAGAATATCCTTGAAAACCTTTTCCCCAAGGCTTATACATCAAATGGCCAAAGCATATAACTTAGGATTGGATGTACGAACTTTTAGAAGATATTGATGAAGCAATCCATATAATTATGTTTAAGGATGTTTTTTACATTATGCGAGGATGTAAACATCAATTAAGGCTCTAATATTCTATAAATTAATGATCAAATGTTTTACTTATAATACGAGCTTTAGTTATAATGATCATATTATTTTAGGTGAAAAATATAAATGCAATGTGGGTGGATGATAAATATTCTTAGATCAATATAATTGAAAAGAAAAGGAAGCCCTAAAATTATGGTGTAGCAGTTCCATTTGACCAAGTAAAATGAGTAAGTATAAAATTAAAAAACTTAGTTCAAAGAAAATTAGATTATGTCATAAAAAATTAATAAATAATTATTGTCAACTTTAGAACTTGTGAATTATAATTTTTTGATACAAATGGTACTCATCCATTGACAACAAATATTAGGCCTTGTATACATATTGGAATTTGTGTAGTAGACTTTTTAAAGGACTTGTTAGTGTGTAAAGAGCCTTGTGTGTTGCTAAAACATTATGATCAAGTATATTTATCATGTTTAAAAATATTAATTCAATGATTAACATTTTCAATTATTTAATTTGAAACATGTTTTCATCTATCTCAATTCTGAGATGTATGGATGGGAATTTGTAATACATCTTGATCCAAAATCATGACAAGTCTTAAAGAAACTATTTGAATAAAATATCAAAGAACATAAAGATCTTCCAAAAAATAAAAATTTCCATAAAAAAAATTAATTCAACAAAATTAAAATGTTCCACAAGATAATAAATTTGACAAAATGAAGATGAAAATTTTGAACTCAAAATGTTCTTACAAATAAATGGTGAAGATCAAAAAAGAGTAGAACTTGAAATTTAATTTTGAAATTTATTTTTTTCTTTGAAGAGGTAGAACCCTGAGATAATATATCTAACTACATTCGTACATGCTAAAATAGTGATACATTCTCTACTCTTTGACATTATCTATGACACACTCCTTTCCCCCTTTTTGGTGATGACTCACAGGCCATACTTCATTCCAACTTGCAACCCTATCTCACCATAGTTCCATATTTTGTGTGTCACATAAGTGTTTTTGGCATACAAAGTTCAAAAATTATCATAAAAACATGTCACTATGGATAGACATAGCATCACAACCCTATCTATGTCAAGTCATTTTGTTGTTCTCATATAAAAACTAGGGTGCCTATTTTTGAAGCCATTCCACCATGAATTGATGGGGACCCCATCATTTAAAGGGTTGGGAATAGTTTTGCATATGTGGGAAACATGTGCCTTTAAAATCAATTTGTCTAACCCATGACCCATGCCAGTTAAGTATTTCCACCACTGCATTATCTCACTTTAATCATTAGTTGATAAAATAGAGGGTGACCCAATCTTAGTAGTAGTTGTAATTCCTTTCATCCAATTAGTCAAAGTACTAGGTCTCATTCCCCACTTTATTATTTTGGTGTTCATGGAGTAACCATTATCTTCCAAATATCTCATTGTACTTTCCATATATTCCTTTATCCACTTGGAGTGCAATGACTTCTTCTTAGTGGTGGTAACATTTATGTTGACTACCTTATGAGATTCATACTGAGAGTCATGGATTATGCAATGAGATATATAAGATGAATTTATGCTAACTAACTTATGAGATTCACACTGAGAGTCATGGATTGTACAATGAATTTATGTTGATTTCTTCTTCCTCTTGATGTAACTTCATTCTGCAAAAATGTTGGCATACTAGGTTGAGATTTTGTTCCATTATTACCATTATTTATTGCATTACCATTATTTCCCATCATTTGAGCAAGCATTTGAGTAATTTATTGTTGCAATTGAGCTATCTTTTGCATCATTTATTGATGAGATTGAGACTTTTGTTGCATCAAATTCTTCAGATTGGATGGTTCCTTTTTCCTTTCACCCATTTCACAAAATCTCCTTATCACTTGGAAGCATCAAACAACACAAGACCTACATGTTGGTAAGATTATCAACTCTTATACCACTGCAGTATCCCCAAATGGAAATATTGCTAATTTTTGAGTTTTCTAATAATCAACCTTACAAATGAACCAACATCACTATAATTTTCTGATTTCTAAACATACTAAGCAACCATATATAATATTGTTATTTTAATCCCTACTAGAATACATTCATAGAAGAGCTGTATAAAAATAAAATAAACAATAATACCCAACTGATATATTTATTCAAAGAGATGATCATATTGATATTACTTAAGAATACATATAGACACTAAAAAATACATATAAAATATAAACATTACAATTCAATTGCTTACAAATAAACTCCTTTGAAGTAGTTGAATTGTAATGTTTCTATTTTATATGTATTTTTCAGTGTCTATATGTATTCTTAAGTATTATCAATGTGATCAGATCTTTGAATAAATATATCAGTTGGGTATTAGTTTTGTAATCAGTTTTATACAATTCTTTTATGAAGGTATTCTAGTAGGGATTAAAATAACAATATTGTATGTGGTTGCCTAGTATGTTTATAAATCAGAAAATTATAATGTTGTCAGTTCATTTGTAAGGATTATTACTATAAAACATAGAAATTATCAATATTTAAATTTGGGGATACTATAGTGATATCAAAGTTGATGATTTTACCATCTTGTAGGTCTTGTGTTGTTTGATGTTTTCAAGTGACAGTGATTTTTTTTTGAAATGGGTGAAAGGAGAAAGGAGCCATTTAGTATGGAAATTTTGATGAATAAATTGAGGTAGCAGATGAATCAACATATGTCTAAATATCATCAATAGATGATGCAATATATGGCTTAATTGCAACAATAAATTACTCATATGTTTGCATAAATGATGGGTAAAAGATCCAATATAATTGAGAATAGAGATACTCATTCATGGGATTTTGATGGTTCGATCAACTCTAGACCTACCATTCCTACTTTAATTTCAAGTAATAACACTCTAGAAGGGGATCATGAACCCATTGATTAAGAATTTCATTCTCAAGTAATGAGTAATTAGAGAGCATTAGGGGCAAGTTTCTAAACTGAAATGTCATTCCATGATTATTTAAAATTCAATCAAAGGCATAGACCCCATATAGGTGGAAAACCATAGAATAATGAGTTGCAGTGGAAGGAGGGTAAGTTGTATATTCATTAATTTGATGGTTTCAACAAGTATAGTACACGTTTGTGGGTGTAAAAATTGGATAAATATTTTTAGCCTAACTCCATGTTATAAATAGAAGACATTAATTATGCTACACTTCATTTATATAGGGAGGTTCATAAGTGGTGGTACCATGGTGTGTTGACCTTGGGACATGGAAGTATCACATCTTATGAAAAATTCATGCAATTATTGATTACTAGGTTTGATAAAAAAGGATATGGAATTTTTAGTACCTCCTCAAAATAAAGTTTAGAGCAAATATTTCCCTTCTAAGAAAGATATTCCAAAGGAGTTGCCAAAGAAAACAAATGTGGATACAAAGGTAAAAAATGATATCAGAAGGAAACAACTTTGTTTATCATGCTTGTAACCTTGGGAGCCTAGACACAAATGCCTTGAGGAAGGCAAGGTACATCACATTGAGGTTACTTCTGACATAGAGGAAGAGGAGGAAAAAGGAGACTCTAGTTTAGATGAAGATTAGGTGAATGTAGATGTGTAATCATTAGAGGAGGAGAAGGCAAATTCTAGCTTAGATAGTGATTAGGAGAAGGTTGATGTAGATCTTGATATTCTTATAGAGGAATCTAATTTAGAGGCCTCACCAAAGAACTTAGAATTTGCATGTACCAATCACATAGATGGGTTTGAGTAAGAAGAAGTCACAGAGGTAGGTGAAGACAAATCAGAAGATTTGTTGTATGAAGAGGAAGAGACTATGGACACTTCCCAAGATAAAGTGAAAGAAGATGTGTAAGTGAATGCTCATTTACATTAGTGTATGGGGAAGATTTATCGTAAGAAAAATTGACTATTATCATATTGGGTGGGTAAAAAAAATACATGTGCTTTAAAATTCCAAATCTTGATGTGGAGCATCTACATCATCCCAGTAATGGTAATATAGATTTTGAGTGGGAATTTCCCATGCATGATGGACACTAGTTGGACTTCTCAGAGAATTTAGTAGAGTAGAAAAAGGTTGATGTTATAGCCACGCCCAATAAACAAGGAGCTGATTCAAATCTTTATTGGGATGCTATGGAGTATTTACTATAGCATCACTTGGTATGAGGCTTCCAAATATTTATTATATCAAATTAACACAATAGAAGCATGGTGGAACAACTATATCACAAAAAAAGTTTGAGGATTGAAAATTGCAAATTTTCATAGCTGATTTGGGATCCTGGCATTTAGAACTAGGAAGTGAACAAGTATTGCTTGAGGACAACCAATATTTGAGAAGGGAGGATTGTAATGTCCCCTCTTTTCATTTTGAGACATTTACGAAAGACCATTAACCTATTTAATTCTTGTAGGCTAATTCAGGTGATATAAGGGAATAATATTATGCCAAGTCACTATTCACCACTTACTATTCCCAAGTACTATTCATGTGTTACTATTCACTATCACTATTTATGGTGATGTGGTAGTTGATGTAGTAGATGAAGTGGCTATGGATGATGTGGTATGGCCCATGAAGGATCTCATATGTGCTAAATTTGATATGAGATAAAGTGGGGCACAATTCTAATAGGGGTGCATGTGAAGAGATGTTTTTTGAGTCAAAAGCTGTTTGAGAGTCTATTTATTCTTGTGTGAATAAATACAAAGGATATCTTCATGTGTTTGTCTTCACATGAGTAGGTATAGGTCTGAATTCTATGGAGGACCCATAATTCATGTGTTTTTATCTTGATTCTAAAGGTGTTTTGGACCTTAGTGGATAGGTGGAAGACAAAGACAAGAATTTCACATGGGGATGGTGGATCTTGTTTAAACTAGATTCTCTTCCTTTTTAACCATTGATACAAGTGAAAAATAAGGCACTATGGATCAGTAGTGATCCCACTTTGAGTGGGGCACCATTCTTCCTTCTCCATGAAGTTTCCCTCTTCTCTCTCTCCCTTTTACATTTTATATATAAGGAGAGCTCTCTCCTTTGTAAATTATGAATGTTGAATATTATTAACCCTCTGCCCGCTCCCCTCCCCATTTATTAATTTTACCCTAGTTCAACTCATTTCTCTTAAGGATGAAAATCCTCTATGATTTGTTGGTTTTGGTGGTGAGAGATCCTCCCTAGATGGCTTATGATGGTTTCATCTAGAAACTACATTAGTACTTCAATAGAGTTGTATATTATGAGCATTTGGTCTGTAATTTCTCTATGTTATATGTATTTTCATTATTTCTATGTTTATTCAATAGTACATTGTACTCAATTAGTGAATGAATATAATAGTTGGTGTTCTCATTTATTCTTATATATCAATTGTGTCATTTGTAAGCTTATACCAAAAAAATCAAAAAAATTATTTAATAATCCTTAGAGGGATATTATAGTAGTGTCAGATTGATAGTACTTAAGAATACATATAGACACTAAAAAATACATATAAAATAGAAACATTTCAATTCAACTACTTACAAATAAAATATTTTGAAGCACCAATATAGTTTATGTATGAAACCACCTTAAGCCAGTTAGGGAAGATATCTCATCACCAAAACTAGAAAACCTTAGAGGGTTTTCATCTTCAAAGATTTATTCACTCCAAGGGTTTTTATCTTTAGGAGAGGAATAAGTTGAACCAAGTTCAAACTTCAAAAACAGGGGGAGGGGGGAAGGGGGCGGGGGGGTTATCATATTCAACATTCATGCATTACAAAGGGAGAGAGCTCACCTTATATATAATGTGTGAAGGGGAGAAAGAGAAGAGGGAAATTTCATGGAGAAGGAAGAATGGCGCCCCACTCCAAGAGGGATCACTATTGATCTATAGTTCCTTGTTTGTCACTTGTGCTAATGGTCAAAAAGAAAGGGAATCCAAGGAGATAAAATCAACCACCTCTTTTGTCTTTGTCTGCCACCTTCATATGCTTCCAAGCTCCACTTGCACATACTTCTAAATGACACCTCTTTCACACATGTGAAGGGGAATCAATAATAATAAACTTTTGTCATCTTCCTCCCATGTGCACACATGCTTCCAAAGCTCCTTTTGTCTTATATCACATACCAAATCATGCATCATCCCAAGGGTGGCACCCCAACTATATTAACCTTTGTCTTTTACTCCAAAGAATAAAGACATGTGAAGTACTAAAGACAATAAATTTATCTCTTAGTGGAGTGGGATGCCCCACCCTCTTCACATGCACTTGATCTCATGTGAGATCCCCCATGGGCTAGTCCACATCATTGACAAACCACCTCACCTACTTCATCATCAACTACATCACCTACCACATCACGATGAAGAGTTATAGTGAATAGTAACACATGAATAATACATGTGAATAGTGACTTGATACAATATTATTCCCTTATATCACCTAGCTTAGCCTATGGGAATTAAATAGGCCAATGGTCTTCTACAAATTTTTTAAAATGAAAAGAGGGACATTACATACAAAATTATGATTTCATAAAATGATATTGTTTAATACATATGACTCAATATTTACTAGTATGTTAATAACATTATTAATTTTGACAAAAAGACATTAACATTTCCTAGTATCCAAATGAAAACCTTCATGGCTTCCATCCACATACCAATAAATGTTCAATCTTGTGGACACACTTATATTTCAACATGTCACTTTGTTTTGTATTAATGACCCATATGAATTTCACACCTTGCCTTCACAAAATTTTAAGTCAATGATAAAATAATGTGTTAGTTTGAAATTTGGTCAAAATTTTAAACTGGGTGGTTTGTGTTTGCTTGCTTAGGCGAGCCCACTAGATTCCTTGAAGGAGGAAGAAACATATCTTGGCATTACTTATCATATCATTATATAATATAAATGTTTTAGGCATGGATATATAAATGCATTGCATATATAGAAAAAATAACAATGTTATTTCATAAAATTCTAAATTTTTATTAAAAAATGGTAATATTTATTTGTATGTGAATGAAAAATTTGAGGGCTTCCATCCACAATAGAAATTCTTCAGTAATTTAACAACAATATCTATGACAAAGAATATTTGTAATTTTGAAAATGTGAATGAATAACACAACAACATTAATTGAGAGGAACATATCATTAACATAATAAAATGAATTCATAAAAGGGTTTGGTTTAATATATATATAAATCAAAATTTAATGAAAGGGAATGGAAGTATAAATTTTGATAAAAAATAATAGCATTTACTCATATGTGAACGAAAATTGTCAAGGATTTAATCCACATAGCTATAAATGTTCAGTAACACATTAAACATTTGTAGTTTTTTCAAGGCAGGTGACATTTCATCCCTCTAACATTAATGTAGAAATTTATAATAATCTATCATAGATATAAAACACAAAGCAACGTGAATTCAAAAAATAATTTGTCTTGATACAAACACAATTACACTCATTTTTATGTGAATGAAAACCTTAATTTTGATACAAAGACAATAAATTTTACTAATATGTGAATGAAAACCTTCAAGGATTCCATCCACATACCAGTAAATATTAAGTCTTCCATTCACATAATGATTTGTTTTAATATGAGACACTAAAAATTATTGGTATATGAATGAAAACATCTAGTGCTTCCATTAAAATACCAACAAATATTGATTAGATGTGAATGAAAACATATTGACACTATGGGTTTAGGTGTGGGTAACGTTTCATCCCTCCAACATGGTGAACAAGTTGAATATGCCACACATGATTGCATTAACATGCCACATTAATGAAAAAATCACTATTAATTTTTTTTAGCCTTCTCGAATTTACTGGTGAGAACATATGCTTGTTGATTAGAAGGAGCAATCAAAGTCACCATGTAATAAATGAGTTTGTAAAGATATCTACTATTATAGGGTGACTTTGAATGTTCCTAGTAGTGAATGAAAACCTTTAGGACTTCCATCCAGCTAGTGAATTTTCAATCTTACAACCCATGTCGTGTGAGGAAATATAAATGTGAAATAGATATAAATCACACAATGACATGAATTAAAAAAAAATTCTAGGGATTCCATTAGAGTACTAACAAATTTGGAGTCAAATGGGAATGAAAACATGTCGATGTTATGTGTTCAATTATAGGTAATGTTTCACCCCTCCAACATGGTAAATAGGTTGAAGGTGTTGCGTATGTTAGTATTAATATGACACATTAATATAAAAATAGCCATCAAGGCTCTTCAAAAATGGTTGTTGCATATTAAGAATTCTATTATCTTCTAACATGGTACTTCTTTACATATTAATGACACAAGGGTTTTTCAACATGGCTATAAAACTTAAAATATGATATGGGTTTAAACAAAAATAATAACATCTACTGGTATTTGAATGAATGCCTTGATTTATGCCATGAAGATACTATTAAATGTTGAATTAGTGTGAAGGTACGTAAAAACACTATGAGCATATATAAGGCACAATAACAATAACATGCACATGAAAAGATACTTAACATAAATGTGGGATCAATTACATGCAACACCCATGTGTTTAACATTTCATCACTCCATTAACATACCACTAAACGTTTAGTCAAATGTGAATAAATGCAAAAAAAAACATGAACATAGAAGGCACAGTAACAATAATTTTCATCTTTCCATTCTACTGATAGAAAATCCTCTTTGAAACCTACATGTTTGAGAAATTTTAGATAGATTCTATGTCCATTTTGGGGAGGAGGTATGCAAAAAGGCAAGGAAAGATGTTTTTTTACTTTAGGGATATATATAATTCTTACCTAGATTGTGATCCTCTAAATAACTTAAGGTTGCTTGAATGTTAAAGTTTGTTTCTAGTTTAATTCAAATCTGACACTCTCTGCAAATAAAGCATTTGTTGATCTACAGTTTTTTGTCATTTATAGATATAATGTATCTCAACAAGCTATTTTTTTTTTTTTTTTAAATTATTAATTATATGTGAATGGTGAGAATTAGATATTGTATTTGCATTCATTTTTGCTGGCACAACCAAAAATGGGCATTGGTGGAGTCATATGTTGGAGCCAAATGTTTGATTTTTGAATAAAATAGGATATAATTAAATGTAACTAGATCAATTAAGATATTATATGTAACTTCAGATATTTTATATTGTCTTGTATAACTTATAATCAGATGATTAAAAGTGAAAATTTGAGACTTAAAATATTTAGTGAATTTGGTATTTTTCATTATTTACACCTTTAAAATATATGTTTAAAAGTGAAATTTTGAGACTCAAAATATTTAATGAAGTTGGTATTTTTTTTATTATTTACAACTTTAAAATATTATGATGTAACTTTTTTAAAATTTTATTCAATTTTGAAAAATGTATTCATTTTCATAGAAAAAATATTCATATTTATGAAAATGATATTTCATTTTTTTAAATATCATATTCATTTGTTTCAATATGATGCACATTATTTTTTTAATTGCAGTATTTATTTATTTGTAAAATGTATATAATATTCTATTATAAGTTTATATTTTTAATATTATTTATCTAAATAATGAAAAGACCTTAATAGGATGTATACGTTACTTTTACAAACATTACCCAAATAGTTATATATAATTAAATAATTATTAATATATTATAATAAGAGAAATGGGTCACAACTACAATCATAATTATTGGACCTTATCTAATAATTGGTCCCCTTTCCCTAGGTGGAGAACATTATTTATGTGTATGGTGTTATTACACGTTAAGGCATGCACAGATACCCATAAGCATACCTTTGATTGATGTGATGTTGAAAAGAAAGCTTTCTTAGCCATATTTTATTATTGGAACACTTCACATTATATTAATAAACAAATAAAATTATAGGTTTTCTTGGCAATAGATATTTTTTGGGTATTTTTATAATTGGTCTGCCTCTATTACCTCTTTCTGGGAATTTCTTTGTTCTATTATTCACTTTCAGCTATGGAAAGTAGGGATAATGTTATTTTTAATCATGAGGCCTATGAAATTTCATTTTCTGTTAATGAAAAGGTTGTTATTATTTATTTGATCTATTTGTAGATTTAATCTTAAGTGGATTACATGGATCTGGGCCTCTACCACTTATAGGAGCTCTTTGACCACTAGGGGAGTACCCCTTGCACCATAAACTGGGTTTAACTTGATGGCCCACCCCGCAATCTAGCACCTCCTCCTTCCAAGACATGTCGAAGCAGAAGTCGGTCCAGAAATAAGGGTTACTTTTCTCATCACCCTCCCCCAGGGGGTGGCTGGAGTTCCCATAACAAGTTTGATGCTGGTCAAGTCTCTAACAAGTACTATTATTCCTGCACAACCACTGATGGTTGGCTTGTCACTATTCATGATGACTCCCTAGATGAATGGAATGCTCTAGAGATTCCTGGCGTGGAACTACTTACTTGGTTGATGTTTCCCAATGATAGTCCTCCATCTCTACCTCCTAGAATAATGACTTGTACATAAAATTCTGTTATATAATTATTTGTAATTATTTAAGTTGTGCCCTGATTAATTTATCTTAACTATATTTTATTAAAATGATAATTACAAACACAAGTATCTCCCTTTGTATAAGTAATGGCACCCCAAAACAGAGATTATTTATATATTAGGACTTATGGGGATACCTGACATGGAATATACATCCAATACTATGGGCTCATATTTTCTATGCCACACTAGAATGATGGTCACACCTATGGTATGTTTAAAAATAACCCTGGTGTGAAAAGGTAGTTTGGAAGACTTAAGAGACTCATTTTTACATAGTGTTCTCTTTATATGATCATGATGCTTTAGCACGAAGTGGTATTCAAACTCTACGTAGTGAGGCTTGCTTGTTTAGACTGCACATAACTACTAGGGTATGTGATTGGAAGTCTATTTATGTTAATAGGATATCCCAATGAGTGACTCATAAGTATTTTGTATATGTCTATTTGTAATATATGTATATTTTGTATGCAATTGAAATGATTTGTAATATATGTATATTTTGTATGCAATTGAAATGAATTGGTCAACTTAAAAATAACGCACATCAAAAATCTACATCGGTTCATCAACTAGTCCTAACTCTCCGCATCTTTTCTACATTAGTGACGTTAAGGGTTTCTGGATTGGAGTTTATCCGATGCAAGAGGATGCAAAGATTATTCTACCATGTCATGTATGATGTGGAAACATAAATACTTTATCCGATTATCCATGTTCTCATTCATGGAGTTTTGAGCAGACGAAGGGGGAATCAGGCGAAAATAAATTGAAAAAATAGCATGCGACATGTCGTGGCAGGCATAAATTGAGCATTAAATTTTTAGAGCTTTCTGTGTAGATATATAAAGGACTGTGGCCTACAATTTTCTGATTTATTGTTTTTTATAATTATTAACTCGTATAACAACTTACAATACAAGTGTCCATCATTTAATGTCACATAGTTGACGAACGAAACTTTATAGCTTGTAGGAAGAGGTTGAAAATGTATGTCAAGATCGACATAAGTTACCTTTCCTTTAAATTGTTATCTTAAGCAATCCAACTATTATGGGGACTCACCCGTGCACTAAAATAAACAATGAATAAAAAAGGTTATTTGTAAACTCGATATTATTTTTGATTTAAAAAAAAGGTATGGTCCAACAATATTCTTAAATTCAATACTATTTTTATTCATTCATCATATCTGCTTTTAAATATTTTTTTGATTTATATTCTAATCAAATTTTTTAGATATATATCAAAATATTTTTTCGGATTTGTTCTCTTTACTAATTTTACACAAAAATAATTTATAAAATATATATATTGTTAGAATATTATAAGTGTTATTGGTATACATTGGTTTGGGCATTTGTAGTCATTTATCAACCATGTAGATAGAGATGGAGATGGAGATGGAATGACGACTCTATTTTTCTACATATACATTTCATGTTTCCTCATTTGAAAAAGAAGAACGAGTGGGTAGAGCACCGTAAAAATATAATGCCCAATGTTAAATAGAAATTTTATCTTTCTCATTTCATATTTCATATTTTTAAATTGTGAAAATTGTTTACTACATGGATATTAATAAATTAGAGTATTATTAACTTTCAAAACTAACGATAATAGTGTGTTGTGGAAGTTTAAACGTCATATTTTCAGACAAAAAATATTGTAATAAATGAACCCACTATACGATCTTTTAAATTATTATTTTGAATAGTAGGTACTAAAATTACATCATAACACTTGTTATTTATGAGATAGTACAATATAGATGGGTTTCACATTTTGAAGGCATATAAAAAAACTTAATGTAAACCCCCTTTCCCTGCCCCAAACCTTCTCCTTTATGGAACACCCCTTATAGAAAAATTTGGCCTCCCGACCATTCCTCCTCAAGGTGACTCTCTTTGGGTCCCCCCTTTTAGGCCTTCTAAGCATCATGCAGATGTTGGTGTCTCCTCTAAGAAAAAAGGTCGTAGATTGTCTACGAGTAGAAGCACAATCTCCCATCAGTAATGGGACTCAATGGACCTTAAATGACCTTTTTTCTAGCAAAAGACTATAGGTTGTTCCGACTTGCGGATAAGCCCTAATGGGAGTCGGTTAGCAAGTTTTGATATTAGGTGTTGGAGTTTTCTATACCCTTTTAAGGGGTGATTTGGTATTCACCGTTGTCTTCCCATTTTTGTGGCTTTCTTTGTGGCTTGGATGGAGATTTATGGGTTTAGTTTTGCCTCTATCTTTAATATTCTTCATCTTAGATGGTGGTGTCTTTAGTGTTTTTATCTTTTATCTTTCCTCTGTATGTTGTGGAGAATGGGCCCTTCGCTGTGTCCCATACCAGTTCATAACTTCGATCAAAAATATTTTATCCCATCTATATAAAATAAAATAAAATTATAAAATATATAAAACTCGAAAATGCTAGTGAAAGTTGAAATCGTTAATGTCAATGAAACCATCATTAAAAATAAAGGATGAAAATAAATAATATAAGAATTATTATATATTATTTTTAAAAAGTAATTAAAATTATATAGAGTAAAGTTAAATGTAAGTGTGTTTACAAGTTATCATAGTGTGTCATAAATAGTAACTCAAAAGAAAGCAAGAAAAATATGTGAAGGAATTAAAAATATTTGGATATTACAATTTTAATTTTACAGATTTGATTTTTAAAAAATATATATTAAATTGAAAATATTTATAAATAATGTTTTGAGTTTATCTCTTGACATTTCAGATTAATATTTATAATTTATTTTTTTTAAAGAAAAATATAAAAATACATCAAATCTGTAATTTATAAATAATAATGTTTTGAGTTTATCTCTTGACTAAATAATATGAATACTGGGATGAATATTAATTTTGATAGAATTTAATGTAGTATTAAAACAATGGCCAGTGTTAGGGCCCATCAATTCACAGGCTGTCCTAGGTCGTTTAGTAAATAAAGGCAGTGGTTTAAATGCAGAGATATGATACGTGAAAAAGGCACCGATCTACAAAAGATTTATGAACTCCTTACAAAGTAATTGATTGCTGGTTGTATTTTTTTAATACTTTAATAATTTATTTGTACTTTATGGGTGTTCACATAACAAAAGGTGGCAAAAGGACATGTTATAAGGGCCTTCACCTTATGGTGAATATCTTGGCGAGTATTATTGGTGTGACACCATATTTTTCCAAATTTGTGGAGGGAGGAATAAGACTCAAAAGTAATAGCAAAAATAAATAAAATCAATATAATTATATATTTTAAATTATAATATAAATGTTAATTATTTAATTAGTTAAAGGTTTTTATCAACAATTTTAATTATAGTATTTATTTTTGGTTAATTTTTATTATTGTATGTTTTAAGTATTTTAAAATGATTTTTATGAATAATTATTAACTTTTTAAAAATATATCAAAAATGTTGATGAGATGTAGGCAAGTTGATAAAGTGGTTTGGTTGTTTCAAGCCTCATCTAGGTTCGAATCTTAGCAATGGTATATAAGGTTAGTTGTCGTTGTTATTTGTATTCTTAGAACCTATTGTGGTTGTTGGTTACATTCTTGAGATTAGTTGCGGTCATTATTGGTACTCTTTGAGTCAGTTGTGGTTGTTAGCAGTGTTTCTTAGGGTGGTTGGTGGGCATTGGTGATATTCACAACCCTATTGGCTATCATACACAATAATATTTAGTAAGAAGTTGAATAGCAGGGATGCAAAGTGGGTTTCTTTCTTGCAGGGATATACTTTTGTGTTGAAACAGAATTAGGTAGCCAATGCATTGAGCATGAGGGTAGTGTTATTAACTACTATGGTGAGTGAAGTAGTTGGATTTAAAGCTATTAAAAAATTATATGACACTGATCCATATTTTAGCAAGGTAGTTGAGTAGTGTAGGAATCCATTAACATGTGGGACGAATGTTATTCATGATAAGTATCTTATACAAGAAGGTTATTTCTTCAAAGGGAAACAATTATGCATTCCAGTTGGGTCTCTACAAGACAATATAATAAGAGAATTACATAGTGGTGGTTTGGCTGGACATTTTGGTAAGACGAAGACAATAGCTTTGGTGGAGGAAAAGTATTTTTGGCCAAAGATGAAGAGAGATGTGACAAGGTATGTTTCAAGGTGCAAAATATGTCAGGTGGCTAAAAGACATGCACAAAATAATGGACTTTACATGCCATTACCAGTTCCAAGAGGGCCATGGACATATTTGAGTATGGATTTTTGTGTTGGGATTGCCAAACACATAGAGAGGTAATGATTCAATTTTTGTTGTTGTAGACAGATTTTCTAAAATGATTCATTTTATTGCATGTAATAAAATCAATGATGCCACTAGCGCTGCAAAATTATTTTTTATGGATATTGTGAGATTGCATGGTGTTCCAAAAACTATTACTTCAGATAGGGACATGAAATTTTTAAGTCATTTTCGGAGGACTTTGTGGAAGAAGACAGGTACCAAACTACAATTTAGTAGTGCATAACACCCACAAACAGATGGACAGATAGAAGTTACGAACAAGAGCTTGAGAAATTTAATGAGATGCATAGTGGGAGAGAAGCCAAAGCAATGGGACTTGGTTTTACCACAAGCTAAGTTTGCATATAACATTTCAGTGAATAGATCAACAGGAAAGTCACCTTTTCAAAATGTTTATGAGAGAAATCCTATGGGTGTTTTAGATTTGGTACAATTATCAATTATAGATCGAATTAGTGATGATGCAGAAGTATTTGTAGAGCATATGTAGCAGTTATAAAAATGAGTAAGAATTAAGTTGGAAGAAAGTAATGAGAAATATAAAGCAATAGCAAATATCAGAAGAAGATCCAATGTATTTGAAGAAGGAGAGTTGGTAATGATTTACTTGAGGAAAGAAAGATTTATAAAAGGCACATACAATAAATTAAAATATAAAAAAATTGAGCCATGAAGAATTATGAAGAAAATTAATGATAACACATATGAGGTAAGTTTACCACAGAATTTTAATATATCTCCAGTATTTAATGTTTCATATTTATATGAATTCCATGGAGAAGATGGGGAAGAAGATGTAGAATAAGTAAATTGGGAGCAACAAGTTCCAAAGAAGAAGAAAGAAAAAATAGTGCAGGTTTTGGATATGAAGACAGTGAGCACAAGGCAAGGGAATTATAATAGGTATTTGGTGCAGTGAAAAAGACTACAACAAGAAGACAACACTTGGATTACAAAATGAGAGTTGAAGAAGATTGATAAAGACAAATGGTAGTAGTATAATTAGCCCAACTCGTAGGGGTTGAGTTATTTTCAAACAGAGGAGAATGATACAGAAAAAATAGGCCAACCTTTCGAAGGCCATAAATTTTGATCTGTAACTCTGTTTGATCTCTTCCACATGCCAAAACGATTGTATGAAAAATTTAGATTCTGCCCTAAGCCACTCTATGCACCTAGATTTGATTTTAATATTTTTTGGAGGCCAAACGTAATCATCTAATGGTCTAAAATTAATGTTTAATGATTTTTCTAAAAAATATCTATTTTTAGAACCAGAATTAAACTTCACTTGAATTTAGTTCCATAGGCTAATTTTAGTATTTAGATTATTTCAAAAAAAATTAGAGTCGCCTGCACTTGCATGCAAAACTTACTATAAATAACGACTGCTAAAAAAAATCATTTTTCTTTAGATATTAGATTTTTTGAATTTTTGCATGTCAACTCTAAATTTTGAGTTGAGGCTTATTTAAGCATGGTTTGAGTTTGTAATTATTTCAAGCAATCAATACGAATCAATTTTGAGTATTGTTTCAAGATCTTAACCTATTGGTAATTTTTTTGTTCTTGATAGTTTTTGGGTTCATTATTTGATATCAGAGCAAGTTTAAATCTTGGAGGAGTAAGAAATGGTGAGAGGATGAGGAGGTATTGCATAGATGAATTGGACTATACAAGATTTACAAAGGCAAGTTCAATAACTAACAAATTTTATCACTAATCAGTAGAGAAGACAAGATGGTGATGAGGAAGACATAGATCGTGATGAAAAAATTTAGCAAGAAGAACAATAAGAGAAACCACCATCAATGGAAGAGAGAATGGTTAGGGATTTATAAGGAATGAATCAAGGAATCAAGGTTGATATTGTAGACTATGGAGACAGTTTAAAACTAAAGAATTGATAGATTGGATGAATATCATGGAGAAGTTCTTCGAGTGGAAGACTATGAGAAAAAATAAGAAGGTAAATTTTGCATGTATGAAATTGAAAGGTCATGCAATAATTTTGTGGGATCACCTGCAAAAAGAGAGATAAAGGAAAGGTAAAGAGAATATTAATTCATGAAAAAAGATGGAGAAGAAGTTGAGAGAGAAATTTCTTCCTGTGGATTATAAACAAACCATATACAAAAAAATTTAAAATTTGAAGAAAAAATATCACAGTATACAAGAGTATACAGATGAATTTTATAAGCTTTCCATACGAGTGAAGCATGATGAAACAAAAGAAGAAGTAGATGCAAGGTATGTAAATAGTTTAAAATTTTCTATTCAAGATGAATTAAGCATACATAAAATACTTAACATGGAGGAGGCTTATCAATTAGCTTTAAAGGGAAAAGAAAAACAAAATAGATAAAATTTTAGGACACCTATGAGTTTGAAAAGAGGTGGATCCCCTCCAATAAGGGGATGAGATGGGTTTAATACCACTAGAGGTGGCTTTAATGCCAATAAAGGTGAATCATCACATTGTGCAAAAAGGCAAGATGATAATAGGCAAGGGTTTCGATATCAACAAAGAAGAAGAAGATTTCAGAGAGGATGAGGTTACGGTGCTACTAGAAGATGATTTTTAAACTAACACAGATCTTATGTCTGTTATAGATGTGGAGAAGAAGGGCACTAAACATTTGAGTGTCCAAACTATCAAGATTAAGAAATGAAGCAAGAAGATCTCCCAAGAGTAAATCTAGTTGAGGCTAAAATAGAAGAGTAGAATATTGAAGTTGCACCAACAGATGTTGGGGAGAATTTCATGATGAGAAGAACCATGATTGCTCTAAAGAAGGAACAAGTGCAGAATAAAGAAGGTGGTGATGCATGGCTACGATCAAATATTTTTTGAACAAGATGTACTTCAAGTGGAAATAGATGCAAAGTAATTATAGATGATGGTAGTTGTGAAAATATGGTTTCTAAATAAATGATTGAAAAACTAAATCTGCAATGTGAAAAGCATCCTACCACTTATCATATTTAATGGTTTAAGAAAGGGAATGAAGTTAAAATAGATAAAATGTGCTTAATCAAATTTTCTATAAGAAAAAATTATAATGATGAAATATGGTGTGATGTTATTCCAATGGATGCATGCCATGTGTTACTGGGGAGACTGTGTCAATTTGACAGGAAAGTAGTTCATGATGGAGCAAAGAACACATACACTTTTTGGAAAGGTGATACAAATGTAGTTTTATTACCTCTTAAAGAGGAAGAGAAGACAAAAAGGATATTTTTTACTAAAGAATTTATCCAAGGTATAAAGGTAGTAGGTTGATGTTATGCATTACTAACAAAGAATGAAGAAACAAAAATGGTGCCAATAACAATAGAAGCAACAATAGTGTTGAAATAATATGCATATGTTATGTCTGATGAGTTACCAGATGGTTTACCATCAAAGAGAGATATTCAATATCACATTGATTTGATTCCAGGATCAACTCTACCCAATCAAGTAGCTTGTAGAATGAGTCCAATAGAATATGCAAAATTAAATAAACAGGTTACTGAATTGCTAAAGAAGAAGGTGATAAGGGAGAGTATGAGTCCATGTAAAACACCAGTGTTTTTAATCCTAAAGAAAGATGGAGGATAGAGAATGTGTGTAGATAGTAGAGCAATTAATAAAATTATAATAAAGTATAGGATACTTGTACCTCATTTAGATGATATGATGAATGTGCTTGCAGGAGCAAAATTTATTACCAAGATTGATCTAAGGAGTGGTTATTATCATATTCAAATTCGTGAAGGAGATGAGTGGAAAAATGCATTCAAGACTATAGATGGCTTATATGAGTGGATGGTGATGCCCTTCGGATTATCTAATGCCCCTAGCAAATTTATGAAGGTGATGAATACAATGTTATGAGAATATATTGGTAAGTTTGTGATTGTTTATTTTGATGATATTTTGATATTCAGTAAGACTAAAGAAGAACACTTACAACATTTGAGAAGAGTAATGGAATGTTAAGAAAAGAGAATTTGTATGCAAATTTGAATAAGTATAGATTTATGCAGAACAATTTGATATTTTTGAGATTTCTAGTTTTAGTAGATGGTGTGAAAATGGATGAAGAAAAGATAAAGGCAATTTTTGAGTGGCCTATGCCAAAAAGAATTACAACAGTAAGAAGTTTCCATGGTTAAACAAATTTTTAAATAATTTTTTTAAAAAAATTAGTAGTATTATGGCACCAATAACAGATTGTATGAGATAAAAAGAATTTTCATGAACTAAAGCAACCACATAAAGCATTGAAATATTGAAGAAGAAGATTACAAAAATGCCAATTTTTACATTACCGTATTTTAACAAAGTGTTTGAGGTTGATTGTGATGCTTCATTTGTGAGAATTGGTGTTGTGCTGAGTCAAGAAAGAAAACCAATAGCATATTTTAGTGAGAAATTGAATGAGGTAAGAACAAAGTATTCTACTTATGATGTTGAACTTCATGCAATTGTAAAAGCATTAAGACATTGTAGGCATTATATGGTGCCTAAGGAGTTTATCCTATTTATAGATCATGAGGCTTTGAAGTATGTGAATACACAAAAGAAGTTGAATAGTAGGCATGCAAAGTGGGTTTATTTCTTGGTAGGATATACTTTTGTGTTGAAACATAAATTAGGAAAATAGAATCAGGTAGCTGATGCATTGAGAAGGAGGTAGCATTATTAACTACTATGGTGATTGAAGTAGTTGGATTTAAAGATATTAAAGAATTATATGATACTGATCCATATTTTAGCAAGGTAGTTAAGTAGTGCAAGATTACATTAATAGGTGGAATAGATACTATTTATGATGAGTATCTTATACAAAAAGGTTATCTCTTCAAATGGAAACAATTATGCATTCCAGTTGGGTCTTTATGAGATAATATAATAAGAGAATTACATAATGGTGGTTTGGCTGGATATTTTGGTAAGATGAAGATAATATCTTTGGTGGAGGAAAAGTATTTTTGGCCAAAGATGAAGAGAGATGTGACAAGGTATGTTTCAAGGTGTAGAATATGTCAGGTGGCTAAAAAACATGCACAAAAAACTGTACTTTACATGTCATTACTAATTTCAAGAGGGCTATGGACAGATCTAAGTATGAATTTTGTGTTGGTATTACCAAACACACAGAGAGGTAATGATTAAATTTTTGTTATTGTAGATAAATTTTATAAAATGATTCATTTCATTGCATGTAAGAAAACCAATGATGCCACTAGAGTTGCATGATTATTTTTTATGGATATTGTGAGATTTCATGGTGTTCCAAAAACTATTACTTCAGATAAAGACACAAAATTTCTAAGTTATTTTTGGAGGACTTTGTGGAAGAAGATGAGTACTAAGATATAATTCAGTAGTGCATATCACCCACAAACAAATGGATAGACAGAATTTGTGAAGAGGAGCTTGGGAAATTTATTGAGATGCATAGTGGGATAGAAGCCAAAACAATGGGACTTGGCTTTACCACAAGCTAAGTTTGCATATAACAATTCAGTCAATAGATCAAAAAGAAAGTCACCTTTTCAAAATGTTTATAGGATAAATCCTATGGGTATGTTAGATTTGGTATAATTTTGAATTGTAGATCATATTAGTGATGATGCAGAAGCATTTGCAGAGCATATACAATAGTTACAAGGAGTAAAAACTAAGTTACAAGAAAGTAATAAGAAATATAAAGCAACAAAATATGTCAAAAGGAGATCCAAGGTATTTGAAGGAGATTTGGTAATGGTTTATTTGAGGAAAGAAATATTTACAAAAGGCATATACAATAAATTAAAGTACAAAAAAATTAGGCCATCCAGAATTGTGAAGAAAATCAATGATAATGCATATGAGGTAAGTTTATCATATAATTTTGATATATCTCCAATATTTAATGTTTTAGATTTATATGAATTTCATGGAGAAGATGGTGAAGATGATGAAGATGAAAAAGTAAATTGGGAGTAGCAAGTTCCAAATAAGAAGAAACAAAAAATAGTGCAAGTTTTGGATATGAAGATGGTGAGCACAAAGCAAGAGAATTATAACAGGTATCTGTTGCAGTGGGAAGGATTGCAACAAAAAGATAACACTTTTATTATAGAATGGAAGCTGAAGAATATTGATAAAGATAAATGGCAACAGTATAATCAGGCCAACTCATAGGAGCTGAGTTGTTTTCAACTAGAGGAGAATGATGCATAAAAAAAAGGCCAAACTTCTAGAGGCCATAGCTTTTGACTCATAACTTTGTTTGAGTTTTTCCATGTGCCAAAATGATCCTATTAAAAAGTTTGATTCTAACCTAAGCTACTCTATCTACTTAGATTTGATTTTGATATTTTTTGGAGGCTAACAATGATCATTTGAGGGTCCAAAATTAATGTTTAATAATTTTTTTAAGAATTTTCTTTTTTAAGAAATTGTGTATTTTTAAAACCGAAAGTCAAATTCAATTGAATTTTATTCCATAGACTAATTTTAGTATTTAGTTTATTTTTAGAAATTTTTAGAGCTGCGTGCGCTTGTATACAAAACTTACTATAAATATCGGATGTTAAAAATAGATTTTTTTTAGAATTTAGATTTTTTGAATTTTTACATGTCAAATCTAAATTCTAAGTTGAGGCTTATTTAAGCATGGTTTGGGTTTGTAATTATTTCAATAAATCAATATGAATCAATTCTGAGTATTATTTAAGGATCTTAGCCTATTGGTAATTTTCTTATTCTTGATATTTTTTAGGTTCATTATTAGGGGGCTAAAAATCATTTGTGGACTTGGGCCCTCAATTATGTCCCAGACTAGTTCATACTCTGATAAAAAATCATTACCTAGTTGTGTGTGTATGTATAATATCCTCAAGGTAATGATTATATAAATCTATCAAAAATTAACAATATAACTTAACATACTTACATGCTATTGATTAGTAATGTTTTTTTAACTAATTAATAATGAAATTATTAATTGACTAGTTGATTCCTTATTGCATAAACTAATATCAATGTACCACATGTGGCTTCAATAATGAAATTGTTAATTGAATAGTTGATTCCTTACTATATGTTTGGTAAAAACCCTAAAGTGATGTTATTATTCATTTCCCACTACTTTACATGATTATCAAATAAGAAAATGATGCAACATAATTGATTTTATATAGAGGCTAGTGGTGCCATAGGGAAATATTCAACATTTTTTTTTTTAGTTATCAATCATGTTTCATCTTATATATCTTATGATGTAATATATTTATCAATGATTTATGACATGTTATAGCGTATCTTCATATGGAAAATATTATTATCTTTCTCAATATTTTATTTTTCATTATTTTATATGCTCTTCTTAAACCTTGAAGGTGAATACCATACTCTATATTTATTTACCTTATTAGTCCCTACCAAGGCAAGAGACTATATGAATCACTTTTCGATTACTTTCAAAGCTCTTGGTCAATCAAAGAGCTCAAAATACATATCACAATAATATTTCAAAGTTTTGGATTAAGTCTGGGACATAAATATTGGCATATTCCTTTAGGCATTATTTAGGAATATTTTGTAGAAATTAATGTAGCTGCATGTTGGACATTACAAATTGTAGTTATCTTCGTGTTGTTGGGACTAGCCATATACAATTCCATATGAGTGGTACATATTTTGCATTGGCAGGTTTTAAAATGTGATGCAATATTTATGTGTGACAAGATAATCTTGGAGAGTTATATGGCATGTACAGATAATAGATTTGAAAAATAATAATGCTAAGTTAATCAATTTTTTTAATTTGTGTTCTCAACCTTAGGAAATTTTACATGTTATTCATTGGTGATTAAATTTAGTAATGGCTCATTTGATAGTAAACCATTATGGTAAACCATAAAATTTGTTGATTATATCACCATCAAATACAATAAGTCTATCATTTTATATCAGGTTAAACAAAAAAGATAATACTTCAGGTAAGTCAATAAACCACATCATGACCTCTTGGGGCCTCACAACCATGGGACTCTTGGCTTGGCCTGAGTCCCCTTTGGTCCTAGGCTCCTAGGACATTATCATGTGGTGATGTCTTAGGGCCTTGGGGACACAAGACTATTGGCTTACCCTAAGACCCCTTTGTCCTAGGCTCTTGGGATGTTGTCATGTGGTAATGTCTCAGGCCAAGTGACTATTGAATTTCCCTAAGTCTCTCATGGTCCTAAGATCCTAGGAAATTACCACGTGGTGTCCTATCAATGCCTCAAGGCCATGAGAATATTGACTTGGTTTGATTCTACCATGGTCTTAGGCTCCCAAGAGGGTGCCTTGTGGTGACCTCTTAGGCCTTAGGGCCATAGGACTATTGGCCTGCTCAGATCCCCCCACGGTCCTCGGATCCCATGACATCACCACATGGTGACCTCTTAGGGCCATGGGACTATTGGCTTCTCCCAAATCCAATAAAACATTCTCATTATCTAAAGAATTTAGAACCATTATGTATTATAGCTAATACATTATTTATTTCATATATCATATAAAAATGAATATTACTTCTATACAGGGTATTTTAAATGTTTTAATATTTAAAGATGATAAATAAAAGGGCCACATTTATGGCTATGTTATCCATGTCTAACATTGGATTTTTGAACAAGATCATTTATAAGCATAGTGATGAGTTCCTTGTAGTACTTGGCTCTGGGGATGTTATCTTGTGGTGACATTTTAAGGCCTCAGGGCCATGAGACTATTAACTTGCCCTAGGTCCCCTATGGTCTCAGGATTTTGAGACATCACCATATGTTAACCTCTTGGGGCCTCAGGACCATGGGTATATTAATATGGCTTGAATTTCCCATGGTCTTAGTCCCCTGAGATGGCACAATGTGGTTACCTCTTGGGCCTCAGGGCCATAGTACTATTGTCTTGTCTGGAGTCCCCCATGCTACCTAGATCCTCTAATGTCACCACATGGTAACCTATCAAGGCCTTAGGGACACATGACTATTGGGTTACTCTGAGTCTCCCTAATCATGAACTCTCGTGATGTCACCACATGGCAACCTGTCAATGCCTTAGGGCTATAGGACTATTGGCTTCCCCTGAGTCTAATAAAATACTCTCCTTATCTAAATAATTTAGAGTTGTTATATATAGTAGCTAATCCATCATTTATTTCATATAACATAGATAAATGAATATTACATCGATAGAGGGTATTTCAAAGGCTGTAATCTATATAGGGGCTATAGACAAAGTCCACATTCTAAAATGGATTTTTGAACAAGATAATTTATAATCATAGTGAATCATCTAGACTGTATGAGATTTAAAAGGGTTTAAAGGATATAGATTCCCTTACAAATGAGGGTAAAAAAAAATAAGTGGGCTACAATAGTGATTTTTCCTAGGGATTTAAGATTTCATTCATGTTTGTAGATATGGTTTGATTCCATTGTTGATAGTGAAATCATAATAGATACCGAAATTGTATATAATGTATGCAATAAACTATTGACTAGCCATGAAAATTTGATAGCCTTTAAAAATTTCATATATTATTTTTCTCAAAGTTTGTAGGGATCTATTCTTAACGTCTAACGATTGATGCAATAGTGTCAAATACAAAGTAATATCTAATTAAAAGCTAGAATCCTATCGTGTTCCAAGTTAGTTCATGCAAGGTATCATAGAGAATACAGACCCCATGTTAATTTTTATGGTTCATATGTTTTTTTAGATGTAATATTGTAACAATGTTTGTAGTTCATATGTTTTATTAGTTGTGAGCCCCCGTGGTCCCCAATTTGGAGGACGTCGCCATGTGGAAACCTCTTGAGGACTCATTGTAATGAGACTATTGGCTTCTCTGAAGCCTCCATGGTCCAGAGATCTAGGGACCCATTTCCATGTGGCAACCTCATGAGGTCTTGAGACCATGGGAATATTGGCTTCCCCAGAGCTCCCTATTCTTTTAAGATCATTGGACATCACCATGTGGCATCTTCTTAGGGCCACAGGGGCATAGGACTATTGGCTTGCCCAAACCTCTATGGTCCTAGGATCTTTGGATATCTTCACGTGGTGACCTCTGATGTCTTGGGGGCATGGCGCTATCGACTTGCTCAGAGCCCCTCATGGTCCTAGGGTCTTAAGAGGTAACCACATGCCAATGTCTCAGGTTCTCGAGGCCATAGGGCTATTGTCTTGGTCCAAAGTCCCATGTGGTCCTAGGATCCCAAGATTTTCCATATGGCGGCCTCATTAGGCCTTAGGGGCATGAGGCTATCAATTTTCCTAGAGACTCTATGGTCATGATCTCTTGGGAGGTTATCAAATCTCTTGGGGCCTTGCAATCACAGGGCTATCAACTTAGCTTGAAGTCTTATGTGGTATCGGGATCTCAATACATCACCACATGGTAACCTCTCAAGGCCTTGGGATTAAGGGACCATCATATGTCAATTCATCCCCTACCAAGTCAGGTCATCAAGATCATGTTACGTGGCATAATCTCGATGCCTAGGGGAACTTTTACTTGGAGACTTTTTGGACTCAAATAGTTTTTAAAAATGTCATATCCTCTAGAAGATATTCATATATATTAATTAACTGTTACTCTTGTGATTTTGTATGTACAAAGTCATAATTGATGGCATCATTATTTTACCTCTAAATAACATTTTTACTATTTTGTCTAATCAGAACACAGATATGTGCCCTTTTCTTTATTTTTCTATTAAAAATTACATAATTTAACTATTTTGAAACTAAAAATTCTTTTATGCATGAAAAAACAATAATTTTTTGATTATCCCACAAGGCAAAGTTAAATCAACAATTAAATCAAATTGACTCTTTTAGTATACCCTAATTAGTTGTAAATTCCTATAACATTTATCTTAATAAAAAATATGAGTTTACTAGAATTATGTTATCAGCGCATTTCATGTGTTAATTTAAATATCCCATATAACCTATATAAATTTCTAAATATCATAATCAAGGAACTTATACTATTTTTCATTATTTCTGATGCAAATTTTAATTAATTATTTACTTATTATGATGCACATGCTGAATAGTTACATCTAAATTTCTAGGTTAAATACTATTAATATCCTATCTGCTAATTAGATTATTTTGCCAAGTTAGTTATGTAATTTATTTTTTTAACTTTCCTAAAAAAATATTATCAATTCACTTTTAATTAATCAATTATATAACTAATTTAAGTAAATTTAAAATTAGTTTATGTTAGAATATGATCATATTTGAGCCCTTGTGAGGGTGAAAAGATAGTTATTCCTTATATTCATTTACTTCTCTTATTATGATTTAATATTTATGGGTTATAGTGACAATGAGGTTATGTTTAAATTGTAGGTTCAAATTATCTCTAAAATGTTCATTGCTAAAACAAAATCATGCACTTTGTTTTTAGTCCCTATTAAGATAGGGACTAATATTTGAATGTTGTGTTTATTTTATTTTTACATATAAAATACAATGAAATTTTTATACTTTCATAAATTATATTTCTCCAAAATTAATTTAATGATCTATGTAGATATAAACATGATTGCATGTCACTTCCATATATTAATTAGATGTCAAGAAAAACAAATAATGTAAATATCTAGTTAGCACCAACTACAGCACTACCATGCAATAATTATTAATTACTTTTGAATGCATCTTTTGTATGTCTCAAAAATTGTTGTAACCAATTATAAAACTAATAATTATTTACATGTTCAATCCAATACATATATAATTTCACCTAACTTATTAATTGGCATAGTAATTGTTATAGAAACTAACAATATATGTTTCATCGCATGAAATCTATTGCCATGTCCTAAGTGCACTGAAAATTAAATATAGTTTTGAATGGAAAATTTCTTTTGATATCATCAGGACATCAGCAAAATGGCTTTGTATAGGAAAAAATTAATGCATGGGAAGATGCACAAAGTTGGGGGACAAAAACCATGACACAATTAAAAATACAAACCATTTTCTATAAAGGGCATACTTTCAAAAGGGCGTACACCCTTTTTAAGAAAAAAACCAAAGTAAAATTATGAAAGGGTTGGTCCCAACCCTAAAGTATGTACACCCTTTGGGAAAAGGATGCACACCCTTTTAAAAGGGTGTGCTCTCTTAGAAAGGGCGTACACCCTTTGCAAAGGGTGTTCATCCTTTACAAAGGGTGTACGCCCTTTAATAGGCATGTAGTTTTTTTGTTACAATTAGACTTATGAAGGTCATGTATTTTTGTGTTTGTTTTGAAATTAGAGGGTGATATTTTTCCAAGCATATATTTAGTCAAATAAATGTTAAGTATAATAATATAAAATGTAAAATAAAATGTTATTTAATTTTACTAAATATAAGAAATTAGGGCCACTCAACATCTTCTGAAATTGATTACATAGCTGTAGGAGTTACCACTTAGAATTTAGTTTTCTAAATTCCATTCTAGTCAATACTTTATTTTCATAATTTTAGGATAAAAAAATAGAATTAATAACGAGGTTAGAAATCATGTTATGTATTTAATAGATCTATACCATTAAGGATTACATGTCTATTTTACCTACTTAAGTATTCCCTATCTAATTTATCTACTTGAGTATGCTCTAGCTGATTAAATAACCAAGACATAGCTTGATCTCAAGGAGTATTCCCTACCTATATTTAAAATACATATCTTGATATTCAATATTCCCTTTTGGTGTCAAATTAAGTGTTCCACTTACTCAACTTGATCTACTTTAAGGTCCTCTAGAGACTTGCTTGTAATTAGGTCTATTCCTAACCATAAAGTCTATCAAAAAAAGTCTTCTGAGTATTGGTATTGAAAGACTAATGACCTTATTATTTATTATTATCTATTTAATTCTTATAATTTGTATTCATATCAAAAGACACTTTCAATGACTTAAAATAGGGTACTCACTCCCAATATAGTAATCTACCTTTAAGCAAAACCCTTCTTTGATTTTTAAAGCACTCAATTGTACATCTTTACTTCTTTGAACAATAACATGAGGGTTTTAACAATTATTTGACTCAAGCTTCTTATTTCATGAACTTAAACTCAAAACTTAGATGACAACAACTCTACCCTTTATAAGCCTATTAGGCCAAATTCTACCTCTTAAGGACTTGATACAAAGGGGTCTAAAACTACCTTATTTTTTGGACTCATTCAATTTAAAAACTTAATTAAAATATCAAGATAATGACACAATACTCATAGGTGTCTTTACACAATCTTAAAATACCAAATAGATCACAAAAGTGCCCAAAAAGTTGACTAAGTTGTAAGCAATGTTACAGTATTATGTATATGTGTGTTTGGTAGTGAAAAGGTGTTATTATCTAAGATCATCAAAGGATTCTTACAAGTCTTTATTAAGATTTTTGGAGACTATCTCTGAGGATAAGAAACCAATTTCCTTTATTTCTTTCTTAAGAATTAGAATTCAATAGAAACTTTACTCTTTATGTCTAGATGGCCTAATTTTCTTACTTGAAAGGGTATTGACATGGCTTAACTGTTAAATTATTTGAATCACTTTACTTATAAGTATTCTATAGTGTTTACATAATAACATTGGACCTTCATAAGAGGTTTATACTCAATCAACAAATTTGGAGATGTAATATACTTGGAGTTCACTGTCTTTGCCTTGGAATATTCTTAAAAACCTTGCTCTCAACTTAGAAAATGAAATTTAATTAGTGGGTCTATCAATATGCATAAATGAATAGCCTGCAACATGCTACCTATAACATATATATAGTATTGATACAATCATTCATATATTACATTTTCCACATACATGGTACTACATGTAGATATTTGGTCACTCATACATGACATATTCTTATGGTTGTGATATAGTCACTAATATTAGACATGAATGTAGCTAATAAAAATAGTGCACTCCATTTCCATCTAAACCATTAAACACAAACCCCAAACCCTAAAAACTAAACCTTAAACCCTAAACATTGAAACCTAAATCCCAAACCCCAAACCCTAAGCTATAAACCTTGAACCATGAACACTAAATAATATACCTAAACCCTAGACCCTAAGCCCTAAACATTAAACTCTTAACCCTAATACATCAACCCTAAACTAAAAATAATAATCCATAAACCATAAACTAGAGACCATAAACATATAAACTTAAAATATTAAACCCTATACTTTATACCCTAGACCCTAAACCCTAAAATCTAAATATAAGCCCTTAACACTAAACCCCAAACCATAAACCTAAATCCTAAACCTTAAACCCTAAAACCTAAATGTAAGCACTTAACCCTAAATCTCAAGCTTAAAATAAAAAACCATAAGTCATAATCCTTAAACATTAACTCCTAAACCAAAAATTCTAAACCCAAATCAAAAATCAAAAACCCAAAACTTTAAACACTAAACCTAAATCCCTAAACCCTTAATCCTAAACTCTAAACCCCAAACCCAAAACTGTAAACTCTAAAACATAAACACTAAAACCCAAATCCTAAAACCTATGCCCTAATCCCCAAACACTAAATCCCAAACCCTAAATGCTAAACGCTAAATTCTAAACTTCAAACCCTCAACCAAACCCCTAAGACCAAAACCATGAACCTTACACCCTAAACCCTAAGTGTGAAACCATAAACCCAAAAACCTAACCCCAAACACCAAGCCACAAAACCTAAAAGGTAAAATCTTGGTCCCTTGAGCCAAAAACCATAAATCCCAAACCTTTAAGCATAAAATATAAATAATAAGTCCTAATCCCTAAGCCATAACACTAAAACTTGAACCCTGAACACTAATCCCTATACACTAAACCCTAAGCTGTGAATTTTGAACCTTCAACCATAACCCTTAAACCCTAAATTCATAAATCCTAAACCTCTAGCTATAAACCATAATATTGAGTTATCACCTATATAGAGAAAGGAGAGGGGGCATTGGCTAAGACATATCTTGAAAAGATAGGGATCATTCTGACCTATATAGAGAAAAGAGTGACTAGGACATTTGTGTAAAAGAATTGAATGTGGATTCAAGATGAATTCATAAATAATTTATGGATTTTTTAATCAATGGGTCTATCAATATGCATAAATGGCTATCTTATAGCATTCAACCTATAACATACATAAAAAAATGATACAATCATTCATACTTTACATCTACCCAATACCTAGTACTACATGTATAGGTATGTTGTGACTCATACATGACATATTCTTGTATTCATAATACAACCATTCATACCAGACACAAATTTAGTGAATTACCCTATTACAATCCATTTAAAACTAAACCATTAACCCTAAACACCATAAACCTTAAACATTGAACCATAAGCCTAAACACTAAACACCATAAACCTTGAACACTTAACCTTAATACATTATACCCAAACCCAAAACAATAATACCTAAACTCCAAAACCTAGACCTTAAACATATAACCTTAAACCTTAGACTTTATATCCTATACCCTAAGCCCTAAAACCTAAACTTTAAGCCCTTAACCCTAAATACCAAACCATAAGCCTAAAATCCTAAATATTAAACACTAAACCATAAAACCTTAACCCTATACCCTTAATATTAAACACTAAAACTTAAACACAAAATTAAAAACCAAGAACCTTAAACCCTAATCACCAAACCCAAAACCCAAAAACCAAAACCTTGACCCCTAAACCCTTAACACTAAGCCCTAAATATTGAAATGTGAACCCTAAGCCATAAAACCTCAAACCCAAAACCATATACCCTAAATCCTAAAAATGGATAAACCCTAAACCTTAAAGCCTAAATACCATAACCCAAACACTGAACTATAAACTTTGAACCCTAAACCCTTAACCCAAAAACTTAATAATTAAACCTAAATGACAAACATTAAACATACATTATGGAGACCACACCACAGAGGAATGATGCAAGCATTGCTATTTGAGCTCAACCCCCTCTCCACTTTCCTATCATAATTGGACTACACAAACACAAAGATTCCAATGCAAAGAGAAAACATGGCATAACAAAATTAGTGACACAAATGATAATAATTTATACTCATGACCCACATCATTCTTTGATAATAACTCACAAACATGAGAAAATTCAAAATGCTCCAACCCTTTCACTCAATGATTTGGAAATAACTATGTCTAGAAGAAGGATTGGACCTCATACAAAGCAAGTGTAAAGAGGTAATTTTTTATCTATCTTCATTTTTCATCATCCCTCATTGTTCAAAATGAATTTTTGCCATGCAAGTGCAATGAGGATATTGTCTTATTTACACCATGTAAATCATTCAATAATCTCCCTAGATTAATCTATCATGACCCTATCTATCTAGTAGACATGAATGAGAATGGTCACCCTAGTACACTCCAATCAGAATAAAAAGTATTGAAACACAATTAAAGATTCATCTAAAAAGTTGTTCAATTTTAAAAAATGTATACTAACTACTATATTGTAACACACTCTACTAGATGAGGGAGTGACTAAGGATGATGAAAGAGTGATTAGGTATGATGAGGGACAATGAGGGAATGGTTATGGATAATTAGGGATGAGGATAAATGAGGAGGGGTGATTAGGGATGATGAGGGTTGATGATGGAGTGATTAGGGATGATGAGGGATAATGAAAGACGATGAATCATTGACTAGGGATAATAAGAAATGATGCTGGTTAATGAGGGAGAATTTAAGGATGATGAGATATGATGAGAGTGTGACTAGGGATGATGATGGATGATGAGAGAGTGATTAGGTATGATTAGGGTTGATGAGGTTTGATGAGGGAGTGTTTAGTGATGATCAATGACAATGAGTTTGATGATGAGGGATGATGAGGGAGTGACTACAGATGATGAGGGTTGATGAGAGAGTTGTCGGGGAATCCAAGAACAAACACACCTATTCTGACCCCACTTGTTAGGATCTTGCTCCTCATAAAGAGCACAATATGATTACCAAACTTAAGCAATTAAATATGTGGAAATATCCAGAAGTAAAAAGTAACTAGAATTCACAAATAGGACAGAATATGAGAGACAATATACTATCTTATATTAATACTTGTATAGAAAAGAATACAATAAAGAGCCGCCACACTCTTCCACCTTACAGAGGCTTCCCACACCTCAAGTGTACAGTAATTCTTCTTCAAAACACTCTCCTACCAAAAAATGGTCCCAACAACCAACTCACACACAGAATTGGTGTTCACCTCTCCAACCAGTCAGTAATAACCCTGCCAGTACACCAAGAACTCTAAAGTACTTTAAGTTGATCTCCCATGAACCTGCAACCTGCAATTCAATAGACCATACTCACAATGGAAGGATCTTCCTTGCCTTCCTTTCTAGCTCATAATGGAACTAGGAGAAACACACACTTTGTTCTCTTCACTAACACCCTTTACAATACATGCCAATGGGTCTATTAATAGATCCCAGACTTGAACAATAACTTAGACTCTTAGTTTACTATAATTATCCACACAACTCAAGACTCAAAATAGCCTTTACATGCAAACACTCCATTCACTTAACTAATTGTTCGTGCAACGAACAGTTCTAGAACACACAGGCGACTGACGTCGGTCCCTGCTTGCCTAGTTCTGACCGACGTCGGCCGACTTCCTGTCGACGCCGGTTGCCTTCTGCACTGATCATGACCGACGTCGGTCATGATATCGATGCTGGTGCTTTTGGGTCTTCAACAACCTCTTTTTCTTTGTCTGCAATAAGTTGAAGCTTTTAGCTCCACAACCTAACAATCTCCCACTTGGAGATAAACAACTGCAACTGTACCTGTACCTATACACCGTCTAGTTTGTTCCCTTGGCTCTGTATCCCTCTTCAAGATCACTTTTGAAGACCAACTACCACAAAACATGTAGTGCAAAACCTGTCATCCAAATCACCTGCCACATCCACATCTACAAACCATGTAGAAAATAACTTGAACCTGCATAACATGTGCACCTGCTGATGGTCCCTCTAAGAATCCAATGAACTGCCCTCCAATGCTTCTTTCCCGAATTGGCTCCTAACTTTTTGACAACTCCCACTGCTTGGGAAAATTCAGGTCTAGTACATACCATGCACTTAACCTCATTATGTGAATCAAGACACTGTTCTGTGAACTATCCAACCATCGACGTGCTAACCGGTCTCACACAATCATCCTGAAACAAAGTCAACATATGACCTTCCATGTCCCTAAAACACACTCATGCCAAAGAATCTTGATGCTCCCAGATTCTTCATGACATACCTCTGAACTAGCTTTACCTTTAGTTCAACAACTACCTGTATATGTAACCCTGCAACAAGCACATCATACAGTAATAGGATAATGTAGCTAATATTATCCAACCTAGTAAAGAGAAACACAATGATCAAACCTCCATTGCACCGCAGCTTATACAAGACCATACACCTTGGCCTTCCATCTCACGTATCCATTTCTGCTCTTCCTTATCCTGAACATCCATTCGTCTCTCAGTGCTTACTTCTAGCTAGCAACTCCACCAAAAAACTCCTGTTTGGTTCTCCTCCAAGGAATCACATCCTCCATCCATGCCAAGCTCCCACTGTTTCCTGGATCTACCTGTTCTGCTTATTTAACAACTTTCTAGTTCTTTACCATAAGTGAGCAACAAGTAGTGTAAAGAAGGGAAATGATGAATTTGAGGCTTACATACCCTTTAAGTCCTCCATATGGGTGCTTGAGACTCCTTGACAGCTTGCTGTCCACCCAAAATTCGTCTCAATGACCGATGCCGGTCACATTCTAGTCTGTACTCGATCGATGTCGGTCCCCTGCGACTGCCTCATCTCTGACATTGGTTTTCCCCTTGCCGACGCTGGTGTTTATCTGCCCTGAGTCACTGATGTCAGTCTGCACATAGCCGATGTCGGTCTCTGTCTGGACGCCAACACTAGTTTTCTAGCCGACGTCGGTCTCTGTGTTTTGCTTGTGAGAACTAATTTTTTCTCGCGAGCTCCTTTTGGATCAAACCCTTATCCAAACCACCTTTGATCTACTCAGAATTCTTCTGCCCCTTGTGCTGAACTCTGTCCGTCACCTTCTCCTTAAAAACCAAGGCTTTCTTGCTCTTGTCACGATCATCGGATTCCTCAAGAAACGTTACCTTCTTCTTCTTCATACAAAAATCTTGATCTATGCTCTTCAAATCCGAAAGCATACCCTTTGACTCAAGAACATGCATCTCCTTCTTATTCATGTGACCAATCCTATTAAGCCACATCTTTGAATCTACAGCTGAAGTAGATAACCCAAAAAGAGAATCAGTAATACAAGTAGATAGATAAAGCGTACCTACTTTCTTACCTCTTGCTACAACAAGTGCACCCTTGGTAACCTTCCAAGAGTCCACTGTGAGAGTTACTGTGCAACCCTCTTCACCCAAACTTCTTACAAAAATTAGATTCACTCCAGAACTGGGACATGCATGACCTCCTTCAACACCCATGTGTTACCTGTCTGCAATTTCAGCTTCACTTTCCCTTTGCCAACCATCTGACAAGGCTTACCATCCCCTACACAAATTTCTCCAAAATCTCCCTAGACATACTCATGAAAAAATTCCCTATTTGGGATGCATGAAAAGAGGCACCGGAATCTAAAACCCAAGATTCTACTTTATCCAAAGAACATACCAGAGCATCTCGTGAAACAAAATCCACAACATCTGCTTTTTCTTCATGTCCTTCATGCTGATCTGCTACCAACCAACAATCTTTCTTTTCCTGCTCTTTCTTTCCATATTTCCAGCAGGTTATTCTACCATACCTGGACTTGGACCTCCTGCCATTAAACTTCTCCATTTGTAGCTTACTGTCTTCTGCCATTTCTCTACTCCCACTCAAATAAAAACCCTACGAGTAACCTGTAATCAACACACACTAACCAGATCTAATCCAACCTGTTAGTATCCCAACTAAAAGCTCTGATACCAGTTGTTAGGGAATCCAAGAACAAACACACATGTTCTGATCCCACTTGTTAGGATCTTGCTCCTCAGAAAGAGCACAATATGATTACCAAACTTAAGCAATTAAACATGCATAAATATCTAGAAGTAACAAGTAACTAGAATTCACAAATAGCACAGAATATGAGAGACAATATACTATCTTATATTAATACTTGTATAGAAAAGAATACAATAAAGAGCCGCCACACTCTTCCACCTTACAGAGGCTTCCCAAACAACACTCTCCTACCAAAAAAAGGTCCCAACAACCAACTCACACATAGAATTGGTGTTCACCTCTCCAACCAGTCAGTAATAACCCTGCCAGTACACCAAGCACTCTAAAGTACTTCAAGTTGATCTCCCATGAACCTGTAACCTACAATTCAATAGACCATACTCAAAATGGAAGGATCTTCCTTGCCTTCCTTTCTAGCTCACAATGGAACTAGGAGAAACACACACTTTGTTCTCTTCACTAGCACCCTTTACAATACATGCCAATGGGTCTATAAATAGATCCCAGACTTGAACAATAACTTAGACTCTTAGTTTACTATAATTATCCACACAGCTCAAGACTCAAAATAGTCTTTACATGCAAACACTTCGTTCACTTAACTAACTGTTCATGCAACGAAAAGTTCTGGAACACACAGGTGACCGACGTCGGTCCCTGCTTGTCTGGTTCTGACCGACGTCGGTCGACTTCCTACCGACGCCGGTTGCCTTCTGCACTGATCATGACCAACGTCGGTCATGCTGTTGATGTCGGTGCTTCTGGGTCTTCAGCAACCTCCTTTTCTTTGTCTGCAACAAGTTGAAGCTTTTAGCTCCACAACCTAACAAGAGTGATTAACAACGATGATGGATGATTATAGCCAATTAGGTAGTGATTAGGGAAAACTAGAACTGCTGAGGGAATGAAAAGGGATGATAAGTGAATATGAGGTTCAATGAGGGAGTGATTAGGGATGATAAGGGTTAATGAGGGAGTGTCCTATGTGAATTTGGAGTGCTTGAATATGACTTTATTCTATGTGAGTTTGGAATAATGCATGAGATTAGAATTGAAGAATGCATGGATTGACCATCTATCTGACATTTGTTTTAGAGTGAATACTATATTTTTAAAATGAATTAAAATAGTGTTTTGATTTATTCTATTTCAAATGGAGTTTATCAAGAAACAGTTGTAAAGTCATTTTTCAAGAGTCTAGATGGCGTGTAGTAAAAATGTAGAGTGTGAGGCTCTCGAGGGAGAGATTAGAGAGAGCACAATGAATAGAGGAGAGATATATGAAAGGGTGTGTATAGGCTGATTCATGATTTGTCATGAACTATATGTTTTGAGCAAAAGATAATGAATAAGAATTTTTTATTGATTTTGTAAAAAAAAAAATTGTAAACCCTATTTCCATTAGCATTTTGAGTAAGGACTATCTGCAGGAAACAAGACAAACCTTGTTTCTATGCTTATACATTAAGTTTTCTCTATGTATGTTAGTATATTTAAAAATAACTAAGAAATGTGGCTTGATGGTTGGGTAATTTGATATATGATTTTGGTTGAAAGCTTCATGCATTTGATAGACTGCTTTCATAGTTCCTCATAAAAAATAAAGGTGTAGACCCTGACTTTATTCATATACTATATACTGAGTTTAAATCCATTTGAATAAATTAATTTGTTTGAGATAAATTTTTTGGAATGTTTATAGACATGTGAACATAGTCATTTTATAGGAATATGACTCCAAAGAACAAATAAAAGGAAATTCTAATGTGTGAAGAGAAACCACATACCTTGTCCCTTGTGTGCTGGTGAAAGGATGACTATTTGAAATGAATGTAAGAACAAGAACACATCAAGAAAGTAAGTATTGTGTTCATTTAATCCTAAGGAGTTGCATCAAGTTATATAAAAATAATCTAAACATCTTTTTCTCAGTTATTTTAAGTAATGGTGAAGAAACTATAATTAATTATAGACAGATTGAGAAAGTGCATATATATCCCAAGCTAGGGAGGAGTTGAAAGAGACCAACAGAGGTGTTAAGTTGACTCTTGGATATTCCATGAGTTATATGGAATTTGAATAGAGGTAAGTTAATGGTCAAAGGTGTTTGAAAATCATTTTAAAAACATACGAGTTTTTAGATAGACTTTATAAACCCTGTAGATTTGCCCTGTATGTATAATGAAATAGAAAATTAAGTAGGAAAGGAGAAATGGGATGTGTTTATGAGATATTAACACTTGGTGTATATGTATCATGTTGGAGACAAGTTTAATAACCTTTTACAGGTCAAAGAATTCAGTTCTAGTCCATAAAACCACCATTTGAATGCTCTTGGGTTGTCTTGACTATGCAATCACTATAGTTAGGGTTTCTTTACAAAAACAAGATTTAAAATTGCTTCCACTAGTAAATTAGGCCCAATTTTTTATATTAGTTTCATAGTGGTATGGGATAACATATTTGGTAGGTTTCAAGAGTATAATGTACATCTTTGTATGTACACAAATGACTATGTGATTTTAGAGTATAGCCAAACCTAATAGGCCTTAACAATGGCTTAAAAAGTCTAATTAAAGTGGCCAAAACAATGAGGTCAAGCCTAAATGTTTGTAGTTATGAGGAATAGGATAGAGGGTTTCCTTAAAAGGATTTGGTTACTTACTTTGAATCTCTATGAGACTGTACTAGTTGAAAAAAAAGGCTACAAGGCTAGGTCCTAAGGTATGCAGAGAAGTGTATGTGGGAAATTATTGCATTGAGAATAGTAGAATAAGTCATCATATTTTAAAGTATCAAGATCCATAAAACAATCAGGTGCACATAATAACGTTGTATGAAGAGTGAACAAGATAACCATTACCAAAGAAATAGTAAGCCATTGCCAAGGAAATGTGTATTGAATAAGACAAAGAGAGAGATTGTTTGTGAACCCTCTGCATCAAAAACTCACAAATTATTTAATAATCCATCTTCAAGATTGGGCATTCAATCAAATAAGGCATACTCAAGTAGTTAGGACATACTAAATTAAGTAAAATATGGGACATAATCAATGGTATAGATATATTACATACATAACATGATTTGTAACCTCATTTTTCATTCTATCTTCTAATCTTCAAATTCTGAAAACTAAGTATTGACTGGAATGAAATTTGAAAAACTAAATTCTAAATGGTAATTCCTACATCTCTATAATCAATTTTAGAATATGTTGAGTGGCCCTAGTTTGTTATATTTAGTAAAATAAATTTAAAGTATAAGTTTACATTTATCTTATACTTAATATTTATTTTACTAAATAAATGATTACAAAAATAACACCCTCTAATTTCAAAACAAACACAAAAATGCATGGCCTTCATAAGTCTAATTTCAAAAAACAACAAAAATGCATGCCTCTTAAAGAGCATACACCCTTTGCAAAGGGTGTTCATCCTTTGCATAGGGCATATGCCCTTTTCAAATGGCGTGCATCCTTTACATAGGGCATACATCCTTTACAAAGGTCGTACACCCTTTCAAAATTTTAATATATTTTTGCATTTTCCCTCCAAATTTGTTTTGGGTATAGGATTGGATAGGTCTGAATCTAGCTTGAACCTGGTCATGGAGCAATCGACTTAGTTCAAAAAAAATTAGGAGTCTTTTTCATCTTTAATGATAGATCTAATCAGGTAGCTTTTATTATTTTTTGAAAAATAATATATAAGTTTGTAGAGGAGAAGGTGAAGTTTTTGAATATATAATTTTTTTAATGTTAGAATATTATTTATATTTATTACTTAATTTATACATAACATACTTCATTATGGACTATATACATATCATTACAAATTATCTTATAAATTTTTAAATATTAATTGAAAATTTATAAAACTTATATCTCAACAATCTACACATTGTCAATTATGCTTTTGTAAAAATGATTTTCATGAAGTTAAGGTCAAAAAGTTGTGTTCATACACTTGTAGTTTCAATTTTATACCTTTCTTGACTTGTAAAATTATTTAAAAATTATATATATAATAAAAAATATTCTCAGCAATCTTCGACATTTCACCTATCTATATATGAAATTTCATATAAAAATTCAATCGTTTACTCAAAAAAAGTGTGTTCGTACACATGTACTCTCCTTATCTTTTTACAAAAAATAACCAACTTATTGTCATAAATGCATCTATTTCACACACTTTTATCATATAGGTATTGAAAAAATATATATTTAAAAAGTAAATTCAAAATTTCACAATTCATATTTTTATGTCATTGTCAAATTCCTTTTCGAAGTATCTCTAACATTCTCTCCAAGTTCAACTATTGTTAGTTTCCAAAAAAAGGTGTCACTTTATACCCCCCCCTTTTGTCCCCCATTATCCTGCATCTACCCACATATGCACCATTTATTTTTTCTCTCACATCACAAATAAATATTTGTACTTAAGAAACTACTTTACAATTTGTATTGTCACTGTTACATTCCTATCTTTGTATATTGCTTCATGAACTTTTATTTTAACTCTATATTTAAAGGTAATGTCTCTATCAATGTAATTCTTACCTTATTACTATTTTGAACAATCTGATCTATGTGTAGTAAGTGCAAATAGGTTGGTAATAATAATTACTTCCATATAATGTCACATAAATTTTTATGGATATAGAAAATCATACATAGTGTCAATTATATAACATATACATAACAATGTTTTTTCATCAATAGCCACAACACATGTTAATATTGAAAAATAAAAATAAATATAGTGTGTTATTACTAAATATAAGACTTTATAATAGGTTTTTATATTTTCGTCTCTGAAGGTTACAATAGCCATTTGTTCTAGAAACCAACACACTACATCAGTAAACTAAAGGTATGTACATTGTCATATATCTATATTTTTTTGTTCATAAAAGAAATGGACTTGAATTTTAAAACAAGAAAGAGTAAAAATAATGAAATATTAGATAAACTAATAATTATAGAGATCTATGAACCATAAAAAAGACATAATCTAATAACATTGACCATGCTTTGGCTAAACACCACCTTTTCTATGGTGTAACATTTAACTACAATGTTGGTGATTGTCTATTTGATACATTTCACATGCTATTAAATTTTTAATACACCCTTAGAACTACTAAATGAGATCATCGACCATTTCTTAAATCAATTGCATATTGGTCACTAAATTTCAATTAAACTGTATGAACTAGAATTAGAATCTTGTGAACTATACATATTACATGGAATACATGACACTAAAACATATTTCCATAGAATGTGATTCTTTTCATCTCTTGCTTTCCTCAACGATAAAGTTGGTTTATGGGGAGACAAATTCTATATACATTGGTTAGCTATATGGGTCAATATACAAATACACATATGGTCCTCTAGAAGGAAAAACAACTACCTTCGATTCAATGAAGAATGTTAAAATTTTCCATACTCGATATTATTTTACGATACAAATCCTATTTTTGGCCATTATGAGTCGCTATACTGTAAAAATAATAGTCAATACGCTATGTCATTGACATAAATTTGATTGTCTAATATGTGTAAATAATTGAATCTATATTATATAAATATTTCATTGAAACTAGAAATTAATAACTTGTATAGGCTTTCTCTGTGTAGTTATGATTGTGGCAAGAGCTTATTTAATTTGATTTGCCAAATAACAAATCTGGAATTCAACATATAATGTCTACATCACTATCTTTCATAATCATTTTTTAATTCAAGATTGTGCAAGAATAAAAAATATTTATGTTACATAGAAACAAAATTAGGGACAAGCTTAATACAAAATACACATAGAATTTTAAGCTCAGAAACATACATTGTAAAATTGAGAAATCCCTTCAATGAAAGTAAAATTGAAGGAGATGATTTTTTATTTGAGTGGATAACCATAGCTCTTAATGCAGAGATTCATCTTTGGTTGGCTACAAGTACATGTATGGTAAAGATCTTCATGGGCTTCTTGAAACACAAATAATTACAACATAATCTTCTTCGAAAAAGATACAAACCATATTCATTATGATCCATTAAATAGGGATTGTAAACATACAACATCCATTCCTAGTTATAATAGAAAAGAAAGAGAATTGAACAAGATAGATACAATACCTTCTCACACTTTTGAATGAATTAAATGAAATATGGAAAAAAACACATGAAGAGGTATACACAAGATATTCAAAAGAATACAATAAATGCATTGACTAAGAGATCAGTAACATCATTTCATGTATTTAAATGTATTTCATGGAACAAAGGAAGTAACACAATAAATAAATTCATAAAAGACTTAGAAGACACTCTAAAACCTACATGTCTAGTGTGTGGTCAATTGCACTTGAACTATAACATTACAGATTTCAGGTAATCAAAAAAAGAAACAAGTGTGAAATTGACAAAGATAAATGAAATAGCGATAGAAAACATATGAATTAGATGCAATAATTCATTGAAAAATGTGATTGTTCCAAAAATTTCATCACTTGCATGCATCTGGTTGAATATGGCTTTGACATATGTCAGAATGATAACAGATCGTGAAGAGTATCTTGTTTCATTGAGAATTACTTTTGCACAGATCAGTCAATTAGGATATAAAAAATTGTAGATTGGATTAACTAGGGTAATCATTAATGTGTCATCAAACATTGGCATACTATAAAAATTATTGCCATGCTAAACAGATAAAACATTGATAATTGTTGTAAACTAAATATAAAATTATAATACAAAATGCAACTAAAAAGGAAGGTTCATCCAAACATAATCATGCGTGCTTTAAAACAATTGTGCAAGAGAAAATTGTATCAATATGTCAAAATTGTAAAAGATTGGAAATAATTATTACATACTAATAACAACATGAAACGATACATAATAAAGATTTTAGAAAGTATCAAAACAAAAAGAAAAGAAGATAATGTTCCCACTTCAACCATATTGCATGAATTTACTGAGTTGGCATGCACTCATGCTCTACAAGATAAATTTATCCAAGTTGCTCTAGCATAATGCCAACAACCACTTGAAATTTTGAAAGATAAATATGCATAGGAAATGAACTTCCCTACACTTTTTTATGTTAAGACATGTAACAAAAACATAACAACTAAATTTTTATATGCGAATATTATTCAATGGAAAATTTAGCATATGGATCATGTATTTACATATTATATCATAAATATTTTTTTCAAGAAAATAAAAATTATAATTGACTAGGTGACGGTGTTAATGTGTGTGAGAATTAGAAAATGGAAATTAAAATAAAAAAATTCTAGAAAAATATGTCAATTATAGATCAAATCCAGAAAAACTATTGAAATCTGATGTCAGATATATGGACTTCAGAATAATATGAATATTGCCAAATTATTTATAACTACTTTAAAAAAAATGTATTTGCAATGGTTCGTCAGTTAGGACCACCATTTTTTTTTGTTATATTCTCAAGTGTTGATCATTATTGGGAACCATTTATAAATGTACTATATAAATTACATAATATCCATCTAAAACAACATGGAAAAAACAAAACCAACATATTTAATGTAGATGATCATGCTTGCTTAATTTTAAAAGATCATATTACATTCACATAATACTATACACATATAATAATACTATTACATATGTTGTGATGCAAATATAATTAATTCAAACATAGCGAAAATACATGAACACTACCATACTAAAAGCTGTAAGAAAAACTAAAACATATATCGTAGATATAATTTTCAAGTTCCACCAATGCTAAGAACAGTTATCTTTGAACCATGTACTAATTAAAATAACTTGATCACCAAAAATTCAATGCATATCTATGCTAGTTTGGAAAATCGACACTTTGAACATCCTACAACATTTGACATATTTTTAATGCAATTAGAAATAGATAAAATCAAATACATATAAGTGATACAAAGCACATTGAAGGAGTCAATAATTTTATTGAAATGAAAGATATCACATGCATGGACAAATAAATTTTACAAAAAAATGCCACACTTATGGAAAGTGTATATATGCATAATTTGTCCTTAATGCCTATGCTACAACATTTTATTGTAAGTCTTACATGATAAAACTTGATACATCATTGAAAAAAGCATTTGAACGAATCCATAAATGAAACTAAATTGCAAATATAAATGTTATTCAAATGATACATAACTTTGGAAACACATTACTTAATAGAAAAAGAAAGTCCACTTAATAGGTTGTTCACATGGTTTTGTCATTGTCATTAAATAGTTGATCTAGAAAACACATATTCATAAGCACAATTCCATTAGATGATCACATTCATTCTAAATCCTTCAACATTTTTCGCCTATGAATTTGATAAATTAAAAGATGTTATATAACTATGTTCAATGGTCAAAATCATTGGCCCAAGTTTGTCTTGCTAAACTGATCTTTAAATATAGGCAAAAAGGCAAAAAAATATGTGAAAAACATAAACCCCATGTTATAAGATACATCAAGTAAAATAAACATTTTGATATTGAAAATCCCTATAGAGAAAAACTATTATATTATATATTCCTTTCACATGAAATGAAAATAATACGGAGCATGGTTTTGAAATATGGAATTCTACATATGCTTCCTATGAAAAATATATATTGAAAAATGAATCCAAATATACTTATTGCATCAACTCTGTATGGAGAAACATCAATGGAATTGTTGAAAATGCTAATTTCAATAATAACAATGCCCAACCAACAAATTTAAATGCAAAGGACAACGAATTTCCCATGAAGAGTATAATCTGAAACATGATTCATAATTTTTCCAAGAATTAGGTAAAAATAAATATGAAATCAAGCCTTATAAAATTGGCAAACACCCATTTCTTTCTTATAATAATGAATATTACGAAAGAAGATCTTTAAACAAAAAACATGTAATCGTGAAAGACATAGCAATGAAAAAACAAAAAATATATATCAACACCAATTTACTTATTTTTAACAGGAAGTGTAGGCATAGGCAAGACCTTCAAATCAAAATTAATATTGGAGATGTTGATCCATTTATATAACAAGTCCATTAATTGTGACCCATTTAAGACAAAAGGATGGATACTAGCATACACTAGAAAAACAACATGAACAGTTAGAGTGGCATTGCATTTTGCATTCGTTTTTCCTTTTAAATTTTTTGAAATTATTCCACTTCTAAAATACTTGACATATTATCAAATCACTACAACCAACTATGACTCCTTTCCATAGATGAGATATCATTGGTAGGCTTGCAGTTCTTATATTCAATAGACAAAAGAATCAGAGATATAATGCATATTCTTACAATATACTTTATAAACTTGAATAAGATTCTGTGTGGAGACTTTTATCAAGTGCAACTTGTACATGATACTTTGATCTTTGAAGATCCAAAAAAAATGATGAACTAATTCCATATGAATTTTGGTAAAAACATGTAAAAAATTATGAATTGCAACAACAATATATCAAAGTAATAAGGACTTCGTAGCAACTCTTAATTATTTTCGCATAGCATCTCAAATAGACAATGACATAGCTTATATCAATGAAAATTATTTACAACTAGCCCCTAACAGTCTAACATTTCCATATATTTTTTACAAAAATAATGATTTAAAATAAAATAATGCTAGAATGCTATCAATTATTCTAGGATATAGTATCATTGTCTATGCCATTGATGGCCAAGAAACAGGGTATGAATGAAAATAATTGTCTTTGCTCATCTTCGCTTATTCCTATCATTGTCTTAAAATCTAAGATACTAGTTGAAATCTATGCTAGAAATTATAAAATTCAATATGGACTTGTCAATGGTTTGGATGAGACATTTAAAACTTGCATAATTTCAAATGATATTGACATGTTATGGATTAAATATTCATTGATCTATGTACCAACCATCACCAATGCATAAAATTACCTACTTATATCATAATTATATTGCACATGATTGGACACCCATTTTACATGTTTCTAAACCTATACAAAACACATGCAAGAATGGTGTACGCACAATTCAAAAATAATTTTCAATACAACTTACATGTGCATAAATAATACACAGATCTAAAGGGTTCATAATGTATGGCATTGCATTTGAGCCATATGGAATCACACATCATGCGCTAGTGTACACAACATTATCGCATGTGAAATCAATTTAACCATTATACTTATTATCCCCTTTAACAATGGTGAATTTCATCGATTGATTTGTTATCAATCAATGATCTGAATAGCTATAAAATTAGAGATGTTTTTGAAGGCAATGTCCTTATCACCAACAAAAAATTACTACAAAGATAACATAACAAGTAATTATTATGTCTAGATCTTATAGATGTTAAAGGAAAAATGACTATTACTCTTAATGTACCTAATAACATAACCTGCATACACAAACAAAAAAATTGTGTTAGAAAAGTGATACATATTTTACAATTTTATATATCTCCCAGAACAAATTATGATCATGGAGATTGTGACACAATACTAGTGTTAAATGATTCTAGTTATTGGAAATCATGTTGGTACTTATTTTTAGGGAATATAAGCTCATCCCAAATTCTACAATCCACCAACTGATAACTAGCACTGATGCCTATGCAATTGTCACAATCAATGTAATTATCACACGTGCCCAGAAAATTAGGATGTAACTAATTTTGAAAATAAAATATGGAAATAATAAATAGGACACTGTAAAGGTATGCTTATACTCTTGCATATACTTCACATTTTCATATGTCTATTTTTACATTAAAAAATCTAAACTGATCTCTTGACTTTTTAGCTTTACCTATATGGAAATTTTGAGTCTATGTTCATTGTAGTTTAACAAAAAATAAAGTCTAAATAATTTTCAATATACTTGTTCAAAATTCTCGTTAGATGTCCTGACCCTAAAAATGCTTTCAAAACCACTCAATCAACATTCATCATACCATTGAAAGTTGAAACATTTATCCAAGAATTGTCTGCATTATTGCACATAATAATATAGGTATGTTACATGCTCTAAGTAACACTCAAGTTCATAAGTTGCATTTGATTTTCAACATGAAATAAAATATGAGATATTAAATTATAACACTTATAATTTGAGCTTTTCTAGGATGAAGGTTCATTGACAATTAGCAATATATATTCAATGTTGTTCAACTCAATTGCAACAACTACAGTTGCATAATTCAACCAACACAACCTACCCATACTGCAACCTTTAATTTTCCTTCATGCCATCAAGACACTCCATGTGAATATCACCATTATTTGATTTGTAATCTAAAAACTGTCAAAAATACTAATATATAGTACATTATTTCAAAGTCACTATTGAAAAAATCCTTCTTGCATTCACACATATATCACACAATGACTATCTGGAAGATAAGGTAAGCACTATCTACTTTCTAAGAAGATTATCATTGTAAGAAAAATTCACTCTTAATAAACAAATAAGTCATTTTACATGTTGAGGTATCAAAAAAAAACTAAGGTATATAATCTGCTTCTAAATTTTTTTGTTTCTTTTTCCAGATTTGAAATACACACCACAAAATAATTTCTACTCATTGTCTCTCACTGTGAAGATAAAAACTTTCATAAATAAATACCTCCCTTGCATACATGGATAAGATGAATAGCTACTAACAATATTGCCTATGGAGAATTTGCATCTTATAGATATACTATGTTTTATTTTTGTTACAATTGTAAATCACTTTTGTGAATTTGGTTTAAACTTCAACACATTTTTATTTGCCAATAGTGTTTAGTTATATATCTTACTACTTGAGGACTTGCATCTCAAACATCTACTATATTTCATTTTTTTTACTAAATTCTACAATCGCTTTATAATTATAATGTACTATATTTGTCAACAAAATAAACTGATTTTCATATTTTGTAATTTAATTTCTTTTAACAAATACTTGCTTTGGTGGATATCCGTTCTCTATTTTGAAGCTCTTATTGTAGTATAAATGGGAGCACACTTTCAAAGGTGCACTGATATGCTAGTTGTATTTGGTAAAACAATGTTCATTATATAGGACCAAAGCTACTATCACTGGTGTCTTATATTCGGCTCTGTTAAAATTATATTTAATAGTCTATATTGATTAATTATCATTTCTTAATAATCGTTTCAATTTGTATTTTTGTTTATCATTTATATCAATGTTTACCTTTAGTTCAACATATAAACTTGTTTCCATACTAGCATTTTATCACACTAACTGTTAAAATAATTACTTTTACCTACTTCATGTTATTAAATTGATTTCAACAACACAAAAACCAAATACAATATACTATTTGACACAAATAAAGGGACTAATCACTACACAAATCTTATTATTTTGATCATTATTAATATATTAGAATACATAAATATTCATGATTATAAATATTGATGGCCCAATATAGAATCCATGTGGATTATATTCAAATTCCATTCAAGAGGTAGTCATGTCTCTAAATCAGATATTATAGGTCAATATTATAGGTCTAGTTTAATCATCGGATGGTATTCTGATGTTCAACATTTTAAATTTACTAACATTTATTATGATTATTTTATATTAAGTGGATAAATATGTTTAAAAAAATGTACTTTTAAGCTGGAGGTTTTATACGATCAAATAAATCCCCAAGTTTCATCGCACAAGAGACAAAAAAATGACATGATATTTCAAATGAATCAACTGTTGATAGATAATTGATAGGTAGTTCTCTAGCAAGTAGGTCCATGGTATAGAGGGAATGAAACACATGCGTTGGTATGTGGATGGATAGGAATGTGCTGATTATCCTCGATAATGTGTCAATCATCTCCAACATCTACCATTACCCTATTTCCCAATCTTTTTTTGCTAAATATGATGTGTATTTGATGTGCCCATCATTTGAGACCAAAAAATTGATTCTGATTAACCAGTTGTAGGTGTTTTTAATTTATTTGTTATTCTTTTATTTCAAACAAGATTATAATATTGTTACATAATTACAGTGAGACTAACTATTCTATTTTTGGATTTGAAATATGTAGAAGAAAGGATAACAATCAACTCTTGCTTAGTAGGAAAGTATGTTTTAAACATCAAAGCCCTCCAGGGACCTATCTTATAATAAGGTGTATCTTTGTCCTATACATGTATGAGAGAATTGTATTTTTAATTAAAGAAATAACATCTTGGTAATGGAAAATGACATATGAAAATATATTCAAAATAATATGCAGTGAAGTATAGTACATCGAAATAAATTTAAAAATTTTACACAGATTAATAATTAGAAATGATCCAAAACCTTTAGGTTTAAAAAAAATATCAAATATTACCTAGTAGCTAATAGTCCATCATCCTTGTCTGTAAGAGTTTTTGTAAATTATTTAAACTTAAAGGATAGCAGACCAACTGTGTGAAGGGTCTTTCGACCACCATAAACAAGAAACCTTCTCCCCATTCACTTCTGGGTGTCACTTCTGGAGTAATACGCACTTACATGACCACAAAAAAAGATATACATACATTTATTCAATAAAATAAACACTAAAATATAACTAATATTAAATTTAATTATATATTTACATTAAAAAATGCTAAGGTATGTTAATTTTAAACCCTGTAATAGTTCAGGGGCAACTACAATTTTTTAACCATCATATGAAGTTTACTTTCCCACTGTGCCATGTGACTGAGTAATAAAGATAGATATTATGGGCGTTGTTGTCATGTAAAGATCACGCTCTTTGGAACTCATCAATAACAGAGCCTACACACATAAAATGGACAAAATTAAACATTAAAACAAAAAAATTGTTCATTTTTTTCTTTTTCACTATTGATTTTATTAATAAGAATATAATTTGATGTTGTAGGTTGTTCAACATTGAACCAAAGGATGGTTGGTTTTATTTATATGTTATTTAAGCACCAACTCCATTTTTTATATCCATTGAACATGGATTGCCAAGTAAGATCGGGCTTAAAATTTCTCGCATTTGACTCCAAAAATATAATTTCAATCAAATATGAATTAAAAACATTGTAACGATGAAATAATACAATAACTCCTAGTTACAACCATAAACATCATTATTTTAATAACAACTATTATACAAAGCCTAAACAATAAAAAAAAATGGGTTAGATGCCTTATCCAAATTTATTGGGTGGTATAAAAAATCAAACACTAACCCCACATAACCTCCTAAAAATGAAAATTATTAGTATTTTATATAACCACGAAGGACACAAGAAATATAGAGTTGTCATCATTTTGGCACATAGATACTAGGCATATCTCCCTTCTTATTCCACGGATTTGAATGCCTTTGAGAGATTAGGGTTACATAATCCATATTCTGCTTCATTTTGCAGTGCACACCTACGTATAGTAGATCATTTGGTACCTATGGTCACTGTAATGAGGAGCAGACCCTCTAGGCTAGGGTACATAGGGTCAGGTCATCTCCAACATCCATCTATGAGGATCCACATTATAGATGAGAAAAAAACTCACATGATGATTTACGAAGTATGTAGTTTAGGGTTTTCATTTAGTCGTTGACAGTTGCCTTTTAATGTGTCTAACATTCTGTCGTTGATTATGGAGGTATCAAACAGACCCAGTTCATCGACTCGTGGATTGTTGCTCTCAAAAACAGGAGGGGACCACTTAATTCCAACCCCATCATCTTTTCATCCACGTGATATGTTATAACTTTTAGGGTCATGGCATCTTCGAATAGGTGTTTTTTATTATTAAGAGTTGATATTTGACTTTTAGCAATTATTCATTTAAGTTATTTTCTTTGTATAAAGAGACTTACAGATATAAAAGAATTATTGCATGATATTTAATATTATACATTATTTATATGGTATGCATAAATTTTATATATTATAATATATTTAATTTATATAAAAGATAAATATAAATAAATAATTAAAACTTATATTTATATAAAATAATATAGTAATATGTATTTTTATATATTTATTTCATGGTATATAACATGGTATTTAATAATATCCATTATTCATATGGTATATATAAATTTTATATATTATAATATATTTATTATATATAAGATAAATATAAATAGATAATTAAAAATTATATTTATGTAAAATAGTATAGTAATATTTACTTTTATATATTTATTATATGGTATATATAAATATTATATAGTATTAGATATTTATTTTATATATTTGATAAAATTAAATGCAATCAAATATAAATGTAACAAATTAAAATAAAATTATATTATTTTACATTTCTAATATTGTTAAATTGTTATACACAAAATATATTTATATGGTATACATTATGATTTATATAAATATATAATTATATAAAATAATATATGTAATATTTAACATTATATATTAATTATATAATATATTTATTATATATATTAAATAGAAATAGATGTATAGTTATAAAATATAATAATTTTATAAAAAATAAATATAAAATATTATAATATAATTATATTATTTTATATCTATAATATTGTTAAAATATTATACACATATATTATATTTATATCATGTATTATTGTATTTTTATATCTGACCAAACCCCCATAAAGATTTGACTATACATTTGATCACCTTTTCAGTGTGTATTTATTCACTTATTGAACCATGTAGGGGGAGGGGTTCTTTTATATTTATCTTAACTAAGTTATTTAATAGGTATATCGAAGCATAAGACTTCATTGATTTACTTGATTAATAATTATTTAAATCAAACTCTTTTTTAAAACATATAATTGCACCAATATATTTTAAATTAAATCCCATTTTCTACTATTTCTTATAATTTTAATTTATGTATTTCAATATATATGGTTTTTTTAATACAATTAAATTGATATATGATTTAATATTGATTTATTAACTTGATTTTTTTTATTAAATTAGAAAAGTGTCTATTAAATTGTAAAAAAATTTGTTGTCATTTTTTTCCCCAAATATACTAAATTGTGTATTCTTTCAAATATGTAAACAATCATTTGAAAAAATAAATTTATTTAATTAGATATATATGTTTTTATCAATTTTTTATTTCAATGTATGTGTTTTTTAATAATATATCAAATTGTTTTTTTTTTTTTTTTTTTTTTTAAAGATTAGAAAATGATCTATTAAATTGTGAAATGATCTTTGCATTATTTGAAATTAGTATTATTTTTTTTTATCAAAAAATTATTATTTTTCCAAATATCTAGAGTTGAATAATCTTTCAAATATATAAACAATCATTGGACAACTGATTTTGAATTTTAGCTACTTTAAAGTCTAGACTTGCAAGTACCTTATTTGATACTAGGAGATGAGTTTAGTGGACGGATTTCAAATCCTATGATGCTAACTCATCACGTCCCCAATTAAGCGTTACACTGCATACATAAAATATTTTTAAAGAAAATTAACAAAGGATCAATCTAATATATATAATATCAACTCTAATTTTTTTAAATAGTTATATATATGAATTTTATTTAGCATTAATAATATCTATATTTTTATATGATATTATCCAATTTTTCAATTAGATATATTTGAATAACATGGCAACTAGGAGTCAAAAAAATGCTATTGTACCAAAGAAGATTCCAACATGATTTTTGATCATCAAACAACTACAAAATGATGATGATTTTTGTAGACAATAATTTGTCATTCATATTGTGCATCATAAAATACAAAAGCCTCTTATAACGGTTATAAAATAGGACTTAATGGAACATTTCTCAATTGTCAATCATCAGACAATTTTTATCATAGAGTTTAAAAGTAAGAAAACATATTCTAGAGGGTTTGGCTTAATATATAATACAGTTGAAGATGCTTTAAAATATGAAGTGAACATATATTAACTGAGAATGGAATCCATGTTCCCCATCCTAAGCCTAAATCACAATGTCCAAATAGGGCAAAAAAAATTCTAAATTTTTAACAATTCAAATCAACTTGATTTCTGAGTCTAAATAAATATAATAAAATTAAAAAATTACATTTTTTGTTGTTCGAATATTATGCGTGTTTTTTACTTAAATATTTATGTGTCCAATATGTTATGTGGTTTTATTAGAGAGACAACATAGAGGTAATTTTTGATATATTTTATTCTAGCTCAATTTTTTTAATAATTAATTATTGTGTAAATGATTTGAGATTCATATTTAATAAAATTTATGTCTTGTATTTAAAAAGTATTATAGATAACAAGTAAAACATTTTTGAATTAATCATTACTACATTTTCCATTTATTTTATAGGGCACCACTCATACAAACTGCAAATGCATCAAACATTTTCATCTATCCAACAATTTTCAATCCCAAATAATGGATAGTCATGGAAAAGAAATTGAAATCATTGAGCCATCAACTTCAACATTTGGAGGAGAATGCATGCAAACGATGACTTGAACTACAATAAAAAAATTAAATCCATAAAAAACAATTGGACTACTGAGGGTAGAGTACTTAAAAAAGGGATATTATGCAACTAAACAAACAACAATGGTTCATGACAAGTTTTCAGTCCTTCCCATATATGCAGTTGTTGCATTGAAGAAATACTATGGCTTCTCATGGGATGCACAGAATCCTACACATGTACTAGTTGCTCCTATCACATGAAGTAATCGTCAGCAGATCTATAAAATTAGTATGGACACTAACCATACACAAAGCACAAGGAATGACACTCAATAAAACAACAATTAACATTGGAGACATTGATCATCAAAGCTTAACATTCACTACCGTATCAAGAGCACATTCAATCGATGACAGGTACATCTCTCTTGTGTTTACCTTTGAATGCTTTGCAAAAATGAAACAAAAAAAAATGTAAATCTTTGAAATTCAGAGAAGAATAGATTGAAAGAACTACCTCTTCCACAAGACTTATAAGAATTCTAGTTTTGGAATCAATGTTGTATACAATCAAAATAAAAAAAGAGATACATTCATACCTATTGTTACATACAATGGATTTTACAGTGTCAACAATTTCGTCTTTCATAAATATTATAAAAGATGATATATATTATTAAAATAAAATTTTATCAAACTATTATTAATATAAATTATATAACATATACAATAAAATTGTAATAAATATTATATATCATTTCTATTAAAAAAATGATAAAAAAAATTGATAATTAAATTATATAACTTAAAATTAAAAAAATAATAAAAAATTATTAATTACAACAAACCAAATATGAATAAATATTATTTAACGTCCAGCTTTTGTAGACTTAGTGCAAACTGCTAGTTTAGATTCTGTTACCTGCGTAGTGCAAACTTATGAAATATATTAAAGGCGGTTCCAGGGGATTTATCTACTTTAAATGCACAGATATGATACGTGGGAAGGGCTTTATCTACGAAGGATTTTATGAACTCCTTACAAAGTGATTGATTTGTGGCTCGTATTTAATGCTTAATAATTTCTTTGTACTCTATTTGTGATCTTATAACAAAAGCTGGCAAACGGACATGTTAAAAGAGCATTCACGTTATGGTAATAACTTAGGCAGGTTTTAATGGTGTGACATCATCTTTTTTGAAATTGGTGAAGAAGGGTCTGGATAAATTAAATTTATAAATAAAAACATTTTAATTTATAATATGGATTAAATCATTTAATGTAAGTATGTAATGCAGTTGAAAGTTTTTATGGATAATTTTAATTATATTATTGTTTGTTTTGTTTTGTTTTTTTTTGAATTTTATATTTGAAATTATTTTAAGATTATGTTTGTTTTTAATATAGATTAAATGTACAGAAATTTTTTTTCCATTTAATATTAAAGATTAAGGGGTATTTATTCAGTGAAATTTGTTCAAGGATAATCTACACTTCATCTTTTTTTAATATCATTTAGGATTTATATTTTAGTAGATAGTTAAGCAACACCTATTACACCATCATGCTCATAATTAAATTACAACTTACTTGATAATTTAATGTATTTTCATTTCTCACTAATTAAAAATATATAATTAAAAAAATATTTTTAAATTAATAATTATTCATTAAAATCATCTTAAAATGATTTAAAATATACACACTTAAAAATTTCACAAAAATTAATAATTCATATAATATAATATTACATTTCATATATGAAACATATTCTAATTGTTCTTTAAAAAAAATATATATGCTTAAAAAAATAAAAAAATTATATTATACCGTACGACCTAAATTGTTCATTAAAAACTTTATATAAATTTTTAAAAAATTGGGATTTTATACTTTCAAAAAGATATTATTTATATATATAATCAAAACTCAATCAAAAACTTCTCCACACAATTTTTAGACCAAACTACATTTTATAAACCCAAAAAAATTGATTATCCATGCAATCTGATTCAAAAATTTCAGAGAAATCGAATCTAAACTTTTTTATATGAGAAATTGCATCGGCTATGTTGTTTGATCCTCTGTTTATATGAGAAATTGCAAAACTTTCGCACTCCATTACTAACTTTCGAGCTTTCTCGTAGAAAGGTCGCAGCACATGAGCAGGTTTCACTTTATATTTTCCTTCAACCTAACAAGGAAAAAAATTCAGTCATGTTTGATTTCCAATCATTTTGCTCAATTAATCAGTGGTTTCTTAATTATATTAAATATAAGTTCATTTAGGGTTAACAGTTTTAATCTAAGTATTATATATTCCTTTTTTTAATAATTAAAAAAATAACTTTTCTTTAATGCAATCATTAGAAATGCATCTTTTTGAATACCAATTAGAGTTGTCTCATTTTAAATCAATTAGAAAAAGGAGTCCCTACTTTAAATTTCCTGTTAATACTTCCTCATATCTTTAATCTTCATGAAAAAGATTATTTTAATTATTTCATTTTCATTTTTTAAGAAGTAATTCCATAAGAATAACTTATACACACATGAATGTTGTTATAGTGTTTTCAATATTTGAGAAATGATATATATATTGTAAAAAACCTTCTAGGTAAGAAAGTATTTAGCATATTTAGTCGTATTTTTCCATTTTCCCATTCTCTGAGTTTTTCTTCTACAACTAATATGAGTTTTTCTTCTACAACCAATTATTGTAAATATTTCGAGGTGCAATCAGGGTTTTTGGTTCTTATTTATTACTTTTATCTTTTCAGATTTCTATTTTTTTTTTTAAATTTGTCGAATTGACTTGTAGGGTTTATAGAGTCTTTATGAAAGTTTCAAATATTTTTTATCAAAGAAAAAATCAGTGGGGAATACTAGGGTTTCAAAAATATGTACATGTTTTATTTTTCTGATAAGAAACGTGTGTGTTTTGTATATTTTTCAGGGTTGGGAGGTAATTTTTCAGTAATTAAATAAAAATATGACTTTTTTAATATATTTTTACTTGTATTGTTATTTTTGGGCAAATATTTGATTTTTTTAAACTTGTAGAAGCGTTTCATGAGAGATCAGGTACCAAGCACATTTTCCATGCTTATTGTGGTTTTATTTTTGCTTCATCTGTTTTGTGCCACACTTACTACATCTTCTGATGCTTCCTTTGACACTTTTGTAACATATCAAAAGCTCATGTTTTAGCACTTGTCTAAGGCCTTATCATTCCTTCATTGTTTTATGTGTGCGTTAAAGCACAATGTGGCTATCATACTCTTATTTTTTTCGGTTTCTCACTATGCTTATGCTCATGTTACCAACTCTTTATTTTTTTGGATAGCTATCGAGATGATAATGATGAAAGATTCACCTCCACTAATACTTATTGATAGTACCAACTATGCATAATGGTATCTTTGCATGGAATATTTATTCATTACACAAGGCCTAAATCTATTTATATAAGGACATGCTCCTATTCCTTCTAACCAATTTTAGTATAATGATTGGCTCAATACATATGACATTGTTCTTGGTCACATGTTGATGTACATTTCCATGCCTCTTCACTAACATTTGGGTCATTGGAGGTTCCTTGAACTATTTAGACCAATCTTCATGGTATGTTCGGAGACTCTTCTTTTGAGTGTAGTTTCCACTCATATTTCTTGTGATGATGCATTTATGTCAAGCATTTTTTTTAGATTCACCCTTTTAGGATGGGTTTATGATAAATATGAAACACCTTTTCAAAAACTACACTTTTATTCTTATATAACATGTTGATCTTCCTTTTACAAATTCATTAAACATTTGTACTTCTAATAATTATTTTTGTCTCCATTAAAGGGAGTTCCCCTATTGTGTTCATTAGAACCTCCACATTTTAAGATATTGTTGGCAATCAACATCTTCTTGTGGATCCTTGTTCTTCAATTTTGAGGTTTGTTGAGCCATACCCTCCATTTCACATGGACATTCTTTTATAAAATTATCCATGGCCTTCTTCCAATATGTCTACTTTAGTGTAATTACATTAATTTATTATGAATTATCTTACCAAACCTATTACACACTTTAGTCTTTGACAAGTTATGGATATCTTCATATCTACCTTTGTCTTCCTTTGTGAAGTGGGTAGTTTTTTAGTTCACTTTTTATGTCCTTCCTATTTCAAATAGAAAACATGTTGTTTGATGATGAAGATGCCCTCATCATCATCACTCTTTAGTTTGTGACTCATATTCCTTCACCACCTTTGATATTTGATTTGAAGGAATTAATACTTGGTGGGATGGGGTGTGTGTATATTCATCGTTCCTTCATTAGCTTTCATTGTACATGGGTACCTCATCAAGCATGTTTTCCAATCCTATTTTTTAGAATTTGAGCCTCATATGTTTTTTACATGACTTCTCAAGTTGTACTTAGGGTGATTGTTGTTGTATTTTGTTAATTACATTTGATGCAAGTTAACTTACGACAATAATTTTAACCTAAGTTACATATTTTATATTTTCTTAAATTTTTTAAGAATTATGAAAATGGCTTGAATTTTATGAAACCAATTGGAATGCACCTTTTTAGGACCAATAGAGTTTTTCATTTTTCCACCAATCAGAAAAAAGAGCCCCTAAGAATTCTTATTAATACTTCCTCATGTACATAATTTTTGTATTTATAGAAAACCAATATGAGCATTTCATTCACATTTTGTGAGAATTAATTTCACAATAATAGCTTGTATATAAGAATTCATTCTTATATATGCAATTTCCCTTTGTTCTTGTGTTTTTATGGATTTCTTGCATATTTGAGAGATGGAATGGTCTTGTAAAGAGCATATTTGGTGAGCAAATTTAGTCTTTCTTCTTCATTTTCACATCATAATGGTTCAATGTCATAAATAAATAGATTCATAAATAAATCAAACATATAATAATATCTTCATTTACTCATGTTTGATGAATGATATTTGTTAAATATATATTTTGAATCATAGTGGGGTCAAAAAATAATAATGCGTCCCACTAGGCAAAGAAAAAAGTAAAAAAATATTCAAAATTAAATCCTAAAAAATACTAAATGAGTTTTTTTTAAATGAAAAAAAGTATAATTATATGTACTACATCTTTGTATATATAATCTAAAATACATATGCTTGATTAATATCAATGAACAAACTCAAGATAATTTGAGAAGAGATTGGAAGATTATATAACCTCTTTATACCAAAAAATGTGACATGTAATCGAGGAATTTGACATAGAGGGGAGATTAGTAAGATGTTATTCAATAAATCAAATAAAAAAAAACATAATAAAAAATAACACCTCTAGCCTTGACACTCAAGGAGCGAGAAAACTACACAAATATCTAACAAGTGAAAGCAAAAATAAGAGATCTTATCTTCCATGAGAGCAAGTGTTATGAGTTGGCTATAGAATGATGTGCTTGACTATGTGCTTAAGAAATATTTTTCAATGAAGCTCTATTAATAAAATTATCCTTGGCACCTTGGTAATGTTGGTTGGCTTTGGCTTGGCATGTGAAGCTCTCCTATAGGCAATTCTGCATTAGTTCTTTGCACTAACAAGCTTGATTTAGAGGTGTCTTGGCACTTGTATTTAAAGGTATTAGAACTAACTATAACCCCAAGGAGGTTAGGTTTAGAAATAACCTCGGTTGACTCAGTCTAACCCTGAGTTGAGTTAGGCTAAATTTGAGTTGGGTCAAAGATAATCATGAGGGCCATGTGAGAGACATGGGTCAAGAATGATTATGTCTTCCACCTAATTTATGATATTTTTACAAGTGGATTAAAACCTCATAGAATATATTTTGGTTGAATTTACAAATTTACAAAAATAAAAATTCATTAATTCTCCATGATCCACTTAGACACTTAATTAGAAAAAATTTAATTAGTGAATTTAAAAAATAGAAAATTCCAAAAGCTATGGATTTTACATATTTGTGTGATGTCAACAAATCTAGATTTATGAATTTATAAAAATAAAAATTCACTAATTAGCCATGAACTTTTCAACTATGCACAAATTAGGTTTAATCAATTACGTAATTTTGTTCAGGTTAATTGTATTTTCTAAATTTATGTAAGGTTATCTGTCATAATTTAATTGGGGATGAATCAGAGAGATGTTACTATTGCGTATAGGGTAATACCCCAAATAGGAAAGACTCAACATAATTCTAAGCACTAATGTCTAATGTGTGGATGAAATTGGGACATTCAGTAATTCTTAGACTTAATTTGCACTGTTTGGTATAAATTACTATGAAGCCTAGTTGAAAGATAGTTATGGTCAAAATGAGGTGTCTATAGTTTACCCTTGTTTGGAAAAATGTTGTAAGCTATAATCATACTAACATCTTATCAAATAATGAAAATGTATTTAATACCTAATTCCCCAGAAGGTGATGGATGAGCCCTAGATTCCCCCTTGAGGGAGTGGATGGAAAATAAGGTCGGTAATCATTCACTTGAAAATAAATAAATAATGGGACCTAAAGGTAGAGGGGGTAGAAAAGACTGATTTGCACAAAGGTAGTTATAATTAGTGGCATAATGAGATGCCCTAGTTAGGAGGATAAAAATGATTATTTTCCTAAAGGTGGTTATAATCATCGACATAATGAGGTGAAAAATAATGATTGCCCAAAGGTGATTATAATCATTAATAAAATAAAAAAAGCCCTAGTTAGGTAGATAGAGATAATGATTTGCTCAAAGGCAGTTATAATCATTATTACAATGAAAACATGCCCCTATAGAGCAAGGAAATGAGAATGATTTATCCAAAGGTAGTTATAATAATTAATACACAGATAAATTAAAACATAATGATTTACCCAAAGATGGTTATAACCATTTAAAATATGATTTGGGACAATATGGTAAATCAGAAAAGGGTGATTATGTATTGAATCTATACTAACATAGAAAGAGTAAGATGGTATAAAGAATATACATGAATTTAGGCTACATGTTAGGATGGAGATGCATATCTGAACTAGTAGGGATTAAAATTTATTTGTGATTTAATTACTTTGTATGTGGGCCATGTTTGGATATGTTGGAAATGTTTTAGGTGAATAAGAAGTACCATGGCATGATTTATTGTAAGATCAACTAAGCTAATGTTTGTTGTAGCACATGACGGTATACACCATGATATAAAACACCTTGTTGACTAGGCCATAATGTGCATAACAACTGACTCCTGATCTAATAAACAATTAAAAACAATGCACCAATGATAAAAACCATGATGATAATGTTGACATATGAATATGGATGGACTCAAATTTTATGTGCAAGGAATCACCCAATAAATGCATATATACTAAGTCAAGGCACAAAAATAAAATAAAACAAATAGGCGAACAAACAAACAAACAATTAAGTAAACACACACAAAACTTAAAAATAATAGAAATAGAAAGCATCATGTTATTTATATAGTCAATATCTATGTGTGAAGGCTTAAAAAATAATAAATATGATATGCCCCCAAGTAAGGTTATTTTCAAGGGAAAAACATATGGGGATAAGATATCTCGGTATAAGCTATATGCTTTCATTTACCTCAATAGGGTGAAATTTACGAACTTGGCCTAAAAGTGTGAATTGGATGGCACCCTTAAGCAAGGATACATGCAAAGGGAAGGTCACACTCCCAATGGATATGGAATGGATTGGAACAAAAAATGGATTGTGCCCCAGTAGGGTGGATTGAGGATGGATAACTAGGTTCAAGACATGGCCAATGTTTTTTAGATTTAAGGGCTTTATATCTCTCTAGGAGATTGTAAGTCAATTTTTCTAATTTTAGGATTTTGAAAATGTTTTGAATGTTTTTAGAATGTTTGGGATATCCTAACTCATTAAAATTTGACAAGATACCAATCATAAAATGGCAAGAACCTGAGCTTATATTGCTCTCAAAATGAAGAGACTCTGGTTTGAGAATATTAGTAAATAGTAATAAGTTGACACAATAATCCCACATTTACTAGGATTAGTGACTATTGATGGATAAGGTAGGATAAATAAGAGCCTAACACAATGCTAAACACCACAAATTGATTTTGATGGAGATGATCACAAGGATGGGTTTGTTCATGAAGACACTAAAGATTCTTAAAATATGTGAGGGCTTAAGTGAAAATAGTAGAAGCTATCGTTATGCACTAAGTTTTATAAGATGGGTGTCTATTAGGATCTATAGAGCCTATTTGGAAAAAGGACATCATCACTATGAGATGAGTTTTATGGGTTGTAGCTAAGTGGAGACCTTCAAATATTTTATTTGAAAGTTTCACAGATCCTATTTGGTAAAAAATCATCAGCATGGTGAGCGATAGGGGATGGATTTCACCTAATTTAAGATTTGTAGATCTATTCTTGGAAAAAGGTGGCTATGTATGCATCCTCTATCCTAGTTCACTAAGTTGGAAATTTAAAGCATGAATCTTAGTGACCCAATATATTTCTTATATATAGAAGGTAGAGAAGGTGGGGTAGATTTGACAGCCATTCAAAAAACTGCTAACTCCATTAAGACCTTGATATATGAAAATAATACAATAAATTGGATTTGTATTTTAGTACATGGACATAAATGGTGCATCATGACATGGTAAAATAAATAGAGTAGAGTATGGATTCATATAATTACTTTATTAGTATGAGCATTTTATTGAGGGTTATGTGTTCACGTTGAAAGGTGAGTGGACATGACCTTTTATAAGTAATGCAACTATTCAACATAATCAATGACCTAATGAGACCCATTCAATCAACAAAGTGGATAACACATCATCAAATAAGGTTGATCATGTGGGATATATAACCCATCATCCTGTAAACAAATTTGTAACATGAATTTATTTATATTTTAGGGTTATGACAAAGCATGGAAGTGTAAAGGTTGATAATGTCATATAATGGAAATAATGAGAACTCAGGTGGGGATGATATACAAACATCACATATTTAAATTATTTATGAGGTAAACATGTTAATTTTACATACATTACATTGAGTGATGGACCTTGTGGAAGAATTTATATGACAACAATAACCAATGGAAAATCAGTCTTAGCCTTAGCTTGAGCCTCAACCTCAACCGCAATGGAGGCATGAGTTTCATTATATAAGATGCATAGTATGGGAATGTAACCCAATACCAACATAAAATGTGTAGCTACTATTTTATCATGGAGGGATTCCCCACTATCCAAGGGGATGTGCAATGAGGAGATGACAAGCATTATTCATGCACGCTCAATAGAATGAGAAGATGAATGTGATGGTTGTGTCAGATGAGCATGGTGAAAAATAAAGAATGGATTACAAGTTTTTTCTTAGGGAGATGCATGTCGAAGATGGGAGAATGATATGTCCACCTATAGCCATCGATGCAGGGAGGGACACAAATTAGTTAGTGCAACCTACAATAGTGTGAAGAAACTATGGGGAAAATGGCTATGCAAGATAAATATGTCTGAGGAGGAATGTTGTTGATGTTATTTTAGTAATTAATAATCAAGGAGGATGGTTCAATTTAAATCTAGATTCATTGGATAATCAATATAATGTTTGGAGAACAACTAGATGAAGGCACAATGCCTAAGTAGGAAAATTGTTTGTATGTGCCTTAGGCAACATTTATGTAATCTTACCACCGTGTGTTTGGTGTGTACCCCTCTTTATATCCATTATGTGATGACTTGTACATTAAATAAAATAAAAGAGTGTTTTGATTATTTTGAACATTTTTGGAATATTTTGAATTATTATTAGAATTATCTAGCATATTCCTATATTTTTGGTTTTTTCTAGACATCTCAACTCAATCGAGAATTATGAGATATATAATGTTCCAACTCATAAAATGGTAAGAGCATGGCCTAGGGTGACCAAGTTGACCTCAATGTGAATCAAGTACTACCTACATAGTCTTGAATGAGACATCAAATCACTATAATTCCACCTATATGAAAGGCATATGACTAAGTACCAACAAGTTTTAGGCATAGGAAAATGGCAACATAGATGGTAATAATAATGGTAAGGTGATGTAAAAATACATGGTAAAGGTGTTTTCCCTAATTTTTCCATAAGTGGTTATAATTAGGAAACAACTGAAAAGGCTAAGTGGTACTAATTTACCCATATGAAGTATAATTAGTAGCACATGGTGGGACACTAATTTATCCAAAGGAGGTTATAATCCATGGCACCTATCAAATGTAACAACAAATAAAGGATGTAATTTACAGGACCACTATCATACTATTTTCATATAATTCCATTCAAACATTTTATTCTTAAACAACTGCTAGAACTGAAGTTGTCCTCAACCATTGAATGTGTTTGAAGTACAAATAAATCGTAACCAATGCCAAATGTGATAGGTAGATTTAGGTAAAAAATTGGCTAAATGGCATGGTGAAAATTATATAAGTTATGGTATGATGTAAAGAATGGTATATTTTGGTAAAAAGGGCAATCGAGCTAACCTCAATGAAAATTGAGCATTGCCTACATAGTCCCAAAGGATCTGAAGTCACTTTAGTTCAAATGTATGACAAGGTATGAAAGGATGGTAAGGTGAGGCAAATGAAAAAGGCAAGGCACATGGTAAGACAAGGTAATGGAAAGGTAAGGTAAATATAAAATGGAAAAGGTAAGACACATGGTAAGGCAAGGTAAATGGCAAGGTATAGTAAATGGTTTTGTCATTCCTACTGATGTGGAGATGCATGTCCTAGTTAACATATGATATAACTAGAATAATCAAATGTTTAAATTGCTAGCCCACACCCATTTTGAATAGATATTCTATCAATAACTTATTATTGGTTTGGACTCCAATGTTTTTATGATCTTCATTGGTCATTGATTATGTTTCCTCCAAACTTTGAGACAAGATGTATTCATAGCCTCTGTAATGGAAAGTGCAACTAGTAATGGTAAATATGAATAGACATTGGGTAAATGGTCTAACTTAGCAATGGAGAATAGATCATAATGGAATGTATAATGGTTGGGCAATAAATGGTCTAACTTAGCACACATAATGTTATTGATATTGGATTCAACATAATTTTGGTTGTCGTGGGGCTAAAGACTTCTACATATGCTCTTGGTAGGACCACCAAATTTTTATGTTGTTTGGGCCTGAGATTAGCCACCATCTGATTATGTTGTAAATTGGAAGATTTAATGATGTTATATTTGATAATGTCTTCATTAAGTAGTGAAGAACTGTTGTGCTTAGATATTGGTACCTTGAATAGGTTTTCACCAATAAAGTTGTCTTGATTTTCCCATAGCACCTCTGAGAAGGTTTCAATAAGGAATGTTGACTTATAAATTTGATTATCTTCTAGCATGTCAAACAAGGTTTCACTAGAAGATGTTGAGTTTGGAATTTGATTTCCCTCTCTAGAGCCTCTAAAAAGGTTTCACTAGGAGATTCTTCTCCTTTTGCATGAATCTAGTCTTGGTACCCTCGATATTATATAACTAATATGTCACCATGGATGTAGTTCAACAAGGTGTGATTATGTTGATCCCAATTGACACTTGTAGAAGGTGAAATGTCAATATAATGTCTATATGGATTGGTGTTAATGGAAAATGGAATGGGAAGAGTTAACATGACCCTTGTAGAAGATACTAGGAAAACTTGTATCAATGCTAAAGTAATTATCCTCAAAAATTATGGAAGGATCACAAATGTATTCAGATTTATCTACAAAGCATGTGTAACCAATGTTGTAAAAACCATGAATGTGTTTTTATTCTGAAGTTGAGTTTGACTCAAAAGACTCTGAATTTGATGTTGAGACTAACATTGATTTTGCTTTTGATGCTAAATTTGATATTAGTTCAAAAAGATAACCTAGATTTAACATTGATTCTTCATTTGGTGTGGTATCAAAGATGTTATATTGAATTCTTGGTATTGGATGAGTAATGGCTTGGGGTTGAAAAATGGGATATTCATAAATAGGCTCAAATAACAAAGGCTCCATAGAGATTGACTCGTCAAAGTGAAGCTTCTCAACAAAAATAAAATGATCAACACAAAACTCCACAAAGGCTAGCTTGTCAGAGTGAAGATTCTTAAAAATAGGGCAATGGTTAAGATAATGATTTTCCCAAAGGTGATTATAAGCATTAGGGGGTAACTCAACAAAGACTAGCTTGTTAGAGTGAGACTCCTCAACTAAGGGAAAGGATCAAAGGGTTATTAAAAACTAGTTAACTCATTATAAATAGGTGTTTTAACAAAAACATCATGGATTGGTTGGTTCTCTTGGCCTTAGCTTACACTTGGTTTCAAAACCTTGAATTTGGACACATCTTATTCTTTGAAAGATGGCTCTTTGAGAGGTAATGACTAGATCTATTGTGGCTAGAAGATTGGCTTAGATTTTTTAAAGTGGGATAAGGTTGTAAATGGTTTAATAATGATCTCTTCATAAATAGGCTCATCTAATATGGGCTCAAAAAATTTTGGTTGTAGGTCTAGGATGGTAACTATAATCCATCTAGTCGTACTTATTGGGATAATGAGCTACCAAATTTGTAAGGGCATGTAATGGCAATGAATGGGCACTACAAATCTTAGTTACTAATGAACGTAAATAAAGGAGGGGTTAGAATAGTAATGAATGGGAATTGTGAAGCTTTATTACTAACACAGGCTAAAGGAAGAGGGCTTGAAATAGTAATGAATGGGTGTTGTGAAGCTGGCTACTAGCACAAGCCAAAGGAGGAGCACCTGGAATGGTAATGAATGGGCACTATGAATCTTGGTTGATAGCATAAGCAAAAGGATGAGGACCTATAATGTTAATATTTGGGTGCTACGAAGCTTGGTTGTTAGTGCAAGCTAAAGGAAGATGGCTTGAAATAGTAATGAATGGGCACTACAAAGCTTGGGTATTGACATAGGTAGAATAATGAAGGCCTAGAATGGTAATGAATGGGCATTGCATAGCTGAGTTGCTAATATAAGCTGAAGGATGAGGACTTGGAATGGTAATCCTTGGGCACTTTGGAGTGTGGTTTATAACATAGGCTAAATGATGAAGGCCTGAAATGGTAATGAATGGGTGTTGTGGAGCTTGGTTGCTAGCATAGACCAAATGAAGAAGGCCTAGAATGGTAATCTTTGGGTATTGTGGAACTTGGTTACTGACATAGTCTGAAGGAAGAGGGCTTGGATGCTAATGAAGGGGCATTATGAAGCTTTCTTGCTAACACATTATAAATGAGGAGGGCCTAAATTAGTAATGAATGGGTACTACGAATCTTGGTTGCTAATACAGGCTAAAGGAAGAGGGCCTAGAATGGTAATGAATGGGCAATGTGAAGGTTTGTTGTTAGCACAAGCCACATGATGAAGGCCTAGAATAGTAATTCTTGGGCACTATGAATCTTGGTTGCTAGTGAAAACCAATAGATGAGGGCCTAGAATAGTAATCCTTAGGCATTGTGAAGCTTAGTTGATAGCACATACCAAAATAAGGTTATTGGCATAAGTAGGGGATCATATATTGTTATCATTAAAAGGATGAAATTGGCACTCTAATTGGCCCAAAGAAGGATGATCTCAGTGTATGATAATTGACATGGTTGGGTTTGAAAATAATCCTAAAGAGGATGGTCTTGGTCTATGAAAATTGTCTTGGTCTAGGTTTAGGTTTGAAAGTGAAATTGGTCTAGGAATAGGTCTTGGTTACAATCGGACTTGGAATAGGTACTCAATCTATTTTTTTAAATATTTTAAACTTGGTCTAGAATAGAACTCTTCTCCAAAATTGATAAATGATAAACTAAGTCTAAAATATCTTCAAGATCTAATGTCAAATGTCTTGCATACAAATGGTCAAGTGAAATACAAATCCGAATGGCCTTCTTAGTAAAAATGTTTCCAACAACTTTAATCTAGGTCTAAAATTGGAAAAGGTTGTTAGGTTTTTGGGAATAAGGCACAAAGCTGGGCTCAAAACAACTAAGTCTAAAATGAAAGGTAAAATTCTAGGTCTCTTAGAAACACAACACAAAAGATAAACTTGGAAAAAACTAGGTCTAAGAGGTAACATAATTAATCTAACAAATTTGAAACACTTGCACTCAAACTAGGCATTTGGATTCAAACACAAACTTGACTATTGATATAAGAAATTATAATTGAGTCATATTCATAAAACTAATTGGGAAAATCAATTCCAAGTATACAAAAATAAGGATGAGGAGTACAACATTCAAGCCTAAGCGATGAACAAGACTTAAATTTAAACTAATCATGCTTAAGTTTTTACTTGGAGAGATAATTTATACCTTAGTTATACGCAACAAAAGAGACATGAGGCACATGGAAAATACCACTTCCAAAATATAAGCACAAAATATTTTCAAAGAAAACAAAGAATTGGTCCAAGTTGCACAATCCAAAAGTGAGATGTAATCATCTAAGCCAAAATGAAGTAAGGCATAGGCATAAACCAATCAATGTTTGAATATGCACTTCATAAGACCAATTTCAAACTTGGTTTTAAAATACTTGATTTTATAAATGGACAAAATTATATACCAAAACAGATGAAATAATGATATTAAACATAAAACAAAAGGAATACTTGGTTTTTGAACTTAATTGGGCACAAGGAAAAGGGTTTGAAATAATGAAAGCAATGTAACAATGCTACCTTTCTCAAAAGGTATGAAAAATGGTTTGTTTCAAAAAATATATAAGGCAAAGACTTGGAATGAAATAGGAAACGTAACGGTGCTTCTTTTAAATTAGTCACACACACACACACACACACACACACACACACACACACACACACACACACACACACACACACACACACACACAAGGTTTGCAAAATGACTAAGGCAAATTGTGTCATCAAATGGACAACATAACACCTATTTAGGCTAAAGGGATGTATAAACATGACTTGATTTAGACATGATTTGGACACGTGTTTTTGATAAACAAAATAGTTTTTTACTCCAAAATAATGTAAGTAAAATGAAAAGACATAAAAACACGTAAATGTATCATCATATTCCTAAAAACTAATAAGGTGGCTTCATATTGTCAAATTCTGTCTATATACTCCTTGAGAAGAAATAATTTATTAATCCAAAAATTTAGATGCACATGAAAAGTAGGATTTTTTATGCCCCTTCTCTCAATAATACATATGATTACATGGAACTTTGGGCTACTCACCCTACATTAACAATATTTTTGCATCAAGTGGAGTTTGTCTAAAACTGTAAGTTTTATACATTCTAAAATGTTCCCAAGTGTGGTTAACACTAGAGATGAAATCATGTCAATTTATTTTATATTTACTAACTTACTATGCAAGGGTCTATTCATTTGCATAAATACTCCATCCGTGTACTTTTTGGTGGAGTCTTCTAGTTAGCCAGATCTGACTTGGGTTTTTGTTACAATTAGAGAGGTTAGATGCTTAGCCCTTTGGCAATCATAGTATATGTGCCTTGATTTATATACCCCATCATGGAGTGGGGTTGGTATGATTATGGGAGATGAAACCCAAGGTCAATGCACCCCTAGAGAACATGTGAGGGAGAAGCAATCTCCTTAACACAAGCCAAGATGCAAGAAATAAATGTAGGACTTTAAGGTCATTTTAGGATCACCCAAGTCATTCAGATCTTGGAGAGTGCCTTAGAGAAATTCTTTCTATTCTTTGGACTAAGAAAAAAAAGTAAAATACAAAGTGTTATGGTCATCCAAGTTCCTTAAAGGGGATGGGGGAGATCATACATGCTAAGTCTATTTTGAAAAAATGCACAATAAACAAACAAAACAATAAACAAGTAAGATCTTAATAGAATTTAGACTAAATTTGAGTTTGTTTTAACACACCAAGTGAAATATGATATGAAATTTAGCCCATTGGATTTGTTTTTTATTTTGTGAACTTAAAAAAATTAAAACAAAGCAAGTAAACGATTTTTAAACACCAAATATAAATGTGAAAATGGCCTTTTCGGATGTAGTATTGTTTTTATTTGCTTGAAAAAACTTGAAAAAAAAACTTATTAGAATTTCTATGGGACCAAAAGAAGAAAGACAACCTGCAAAATCAATGTTAAAAACAAAATTGGATACACATAAACATAAAAAAATAATATTTAGTATTTTAATCATAACTTCCAAACTATATATCAATTCTTCACGAAGGATTTTGACATTGTTCATAGGTAAAAGTCACATCTCTCTGTAAAATTTCAGATTAAAACAATGAATATAAAAAACATTATGAACTCTATATTAGTTATTTTTTATCAAAATTCTAGAAAACAAAAGTGGCAATCGTTAATTTGATTATAATTACTAAACTATAACTAATTTGTTTTTGAAAAATTTAGATCATTTTAATGAGAAAACTACATACAACCATACAAAAATTTAGAAAAAAAATAATTAATACACAAAAGTTATTAATACTTTATGGGCTATTTTTTAATAACAATTTTTTTTTAAAAAATTAGAGTAAGAGACTAAAAACAAGACAATTTTGTGGGGTGTGCGTTTATGAAGAGTTGTTCCACCAGACGTACCATTATATAATCAAGTTATTTTAAATAGAGAGGAGATTAGTGTGCTATTATTAAAGAAATAAAATTAAAAAAAACACTATAAAAACTAACATCTCTAGCCTTGCCACTCAAGGAGCTAGAGAACTACATAAATAACTAACAAGTGAAAGTAAAACCAAGAGATCTTACCTTCTATGAGAACAAGTGTTACGAGTTTTCCATATAATGATGTTTTCTACTATGTGATCAATAAATATTTGACAATGAATATCCATTACTCCACTTCTCCTTGGCACCTTGGTAATGTTGGTTGATTTTGGTTGTTATTCTAGAACTTGGTTATACATAGTGAAGGTGTGTTATACTTAGAATAATGCTAGTCTATGACATGGATAAGTGATACACTACAACATTAAGATCATTTAAACCCACCTTATAAAGTCATGTTTAACTCACCTAGGATTTTATTTACCAAATTGATAACCCTTAATTTAGATTCAAAGTTGGATTTGGGAGGTGTCTCTAAAGAGTGATGCTAAGGTGTCTCTAGAATCAGTGACTTTAGTTTGTGGCATTAGGGTGTTTTTAGATTCAACATTAGGATGAATTTACAAGTGATTTTGGAGGTCTATCATAAGTGATACTATGGTGACTCAATTGGCAATGTTGGGATGAATTTATTTTCATCTTCTAGGAGTGAAATTAGGATGTTCCTAAAAGAAACTTTTTTCAAATCTTTAATATGACTTTAGTCTCCAACACAAGGTCATATTTAATCAATCCACAAATTAATTCAGAAAAAATATAAAAATTACTATATTTAGATATACAAATTATCATTGATAAAATAAGTGCATCATTTTGGTAAACATTTGTAATGAATTGAGGAATAGGAGATGAAAATTGTGTTGATTTCAAAAATAGGGCATGCACATAGTGTTTATTTTAGAAAGAAGACATGAATATTATGCCAAATTTAGAAATAAGGAAGGCATATTGTGTTGAGTTTAGAAATAGGGCATACATATTATGTCTAATTGAGAAAAATAAGATATATTTTTGGTAGAATGATTTATGGGGAAAAACTTGTGTGTTATTTAAGATCCAATGCATTTCAAATGATCAACCATGATTAATCATCAGGAAAAAGATATATTTTTGTTTGGCATTTGGAATTAATTGATGAAGAAGGCATGAAAATTGTATTGAATTTAGAAATAAGGCATGCATATTGTGTTGAATTTATAAATAGGGCATACATATTGTGTCCAATTGATAAAATCATGGTGTACATATTGTGTTTGATCTATAGTGAATTGAGGATGGATTGGAGTCTTGTTGTAATAAACGTAGGATGAGTTGGATTCTTCCTACATTAAATAGAGGGAACATTGAGTGTGATTAATTGAAAAAAATAATTTAATAATCCTCATATTTTTATAGGCATATATTTCAATCTCACTAATTTCATTACATATTTTTTAATTACATATTATTGAATCAGATAAAAAATATATATACATTTCATTTTAGGCCTGCTCATTTCAAGATGGGTACATATAATTTTGATACTTAACATTATTCAACATTTTCATATGTATTACCTTTGACCCTAACTGAACCATTTATTCATTTTAATGTGCTTGACATATTTCTTTTGGAATGGTAAAAACACCAATGGTACTTGATATTATCTAATGCTTGGTTTTTCATCCAACCTATGGCCAAGTGTTTTATGTTGAAGCCTTATTTCGAGGGCCCATGTAACTTTCAAGATAAAGTTAAAATATGAGATGAAGTTTAACTTTAAAAGGGGATGTTGAGTAATGTTTATAAAGACCCCAATGATTTCCATGGAAGGCATGTACATTTAGTCTTTGATAGCTTCTTAGTAAACCACTCACCCAATTTTAAACCAATAAGTCTCATAGGACGCCTAAGTAAATGAATTTATATTGAAACATAGATTTATGATTATGCACATTGATAAGTATCGTGAATTATTTTTTCAAAAAAATATGATAATCGATTCAGGTGATAATGTACATTCTTCACATCCTCTACAAAATTATGGCTCGTATTTTATTTCATATCCTAACTTGAGTTCTTCTCTTGATATAGCCCTCATATGACTCCTAATAGTGGTAGATATATATCCCATCATGTATGTCTTTTTTTTTAAAAATTCATGTATTATATTTTAGTTTATACAATTTTGTGTGTGTGTTAAAATACATATTTTTTTCATTTTTTAGGAAAATGAGGGTGATCAACTTCATCTAAAATTTCCATGAAAATTTAACTTCAAAATCACTTTTAAAAAAGCCACATGTAATATAGTAATATAGTTTGAAATTTGTATGTTTACTATTTGCATGGTTAATGCCATCTAAATATCTGTAAAAAGTTTAGAAGTTATGATTCTAGTTACAAAGACATATAGTCACCATAATTTTTCATAATTAACTATCTCCACCAATTATTTTTTTTTTAATAACAATTTTGATGTTTGAAAATTTATTTAACTATATTAAAATTTAAAATTATGTTAAAAACTTTGCCATAGTTAATTATGAATGTGGAAATTTATGAAGAGTCTTTTCCTCAATTAGTTAAATACTCTTACACTTAAATGGATTAATAAATTTAACTTTGAATAAGGAAAAAAATGTTTGTATCTACTATTTACTTGTATTTTGTATCGTGCTTATCCTCGATATAAACAACAATGTCAATACCCCCTACTAATTGAGAATAAAACCTGCCAGCTGTCTCTTCCACCTAAGATCGATGGCCAGTTGACCATAGACTTTATGACCTCAATTTATTTCCCTTGCATCATTAAAATGGCATGATTTTGTACTATAATGACATCTACACTTGGGCTTCTACTATAATTTTCATTTGTGTTGTCAATGTGTTTAACATGTTTATGGCATCCGTTCATATATGAGATTGGATAAATGTAATGCATAGGGATTGAAAACTGGAATCTATTATCTACATTCAAGGACCACACTAGATGCCAATAAGTTCATTGTTGATAGAGCTAGCACAAAGGTTTGCATTGAATAAACAACAAGGTTTAGTTTAACATAGTCCCTGACAATTATTATTGTTAAAAGAAGCCAGGCTATTTGCATTTTTATCGAATACATATATTTTTAGGTAGAGCACTATGTATATTGACTTCATTGTAATTGCTTTGGTGCTTAGTAATAGAAAAACACAAATCAAGTGATTGGATATGTTGAAACAAAAAAGTTTATTGGACCAAAAATATGAATGCCTGTTTGTGGAAACTGGTTGACAAATTATACTGCTTTGTGTTATCTTCTTCAAAATAATTGTAAAAAACATGCCTTGGTTGAAGCCATAGCTTTATATTTGTCTAAATATTGCTATTTTATATTGTTAGTCATCTTCAATGCATTCCAACTTCGTATTTGTATATTGTTAATCCTCTTTCTTTGCGTCCATCTGATTTACCTGTTTGTAACAAGAAAATAAAATTGCTATTGTTTACGTTGTAATAACTAACTTTACATGAAGCAATTGTTACAAGACATTTTTATAGTAGCATTGACAACAAATTTGTTATTTAATTTGACAACTAAATACTTCAAACATTGGCTATTTAATAGTTTCTCTATTCAAACTACAATAATTAAGATTATTGTATTAGATTTGTAGTTTCATATTTTTGAATCTGAATATCTTTCAAACTCAAAAAATTGTGTCTTGTCTTTTCCGCGTTGAAATGTTTTGTCACTACAAATGAAATGCATTCATTTGTTTTCAATCTAATCTCAACAATAACAAACAAAGACAAACTCTATTAATTTTTGTAGGAATTTGGCGCATGGCACTCTTATTTCTAAGATAGTACAATGTATATTAGTTTCACATTCTTAAGACTCAAGAATATATATATATATATATATATATATATATATATATATATATATATATAAGTTTATTGTAAAATATAAGTGACTTGAGAATGCTAGTGGAGAGAGTGGAAAATGGCTTTACACCTCAAATCGTTAATGTTAATAAAAATAAAGTACGAAAATAAATTAAAAATAAGATATGAAGATAAATAATATAAAAATTATTATATCTTTTTTTTAATAAGTAAATAAAATTATATCGGATAAATTTAAATGTAAGTGTGTTTACAAGTTATCTTAAGTGTCATAAATAGTAAAAAGAAAGCCCAAAAAAAATGTAAATGAATTAAAAATATTTAGATATTACAATTTTATTATTGTATATTTTATTTTATAAAAAATATTATAAATCAAAAATATTTATAAATAAGGTTTGAATTTCTCTCTCGACATTTTAGATCAATAATTTAATATAAACAATTTTAATTGTATTTGACCAAATAAAATGAAAACACTGGGATGAATATACATTTATGATATAAAATGATTTAGATAAAATTTAATGTGGTACTAAAACAATGACCAGTGTTTAGGGCCAATCAATTCCTAGGTCGTTTGGTAGATAAAGGTGGTGGTTTAAATGCAGAGATATGATAAGTGAAAAAAGCCCTGATCTACAAATGATTTTATGATATAAATGTTAATTATTTAATTATTGAAGGTTTTAAGTAGTTTTATGAATGAATATTGATTTTTTATTTTTATTTTTCTTAACTAAAAATATATTAGAAAGGTTGATGAGATATAGGTAAATTGGTAAAGTGGTTTGGTTGTTTCAAGTCAAACCTAGGTTTAAATTTCAGTGATGATATAAAGGTCGGTTGTGATCGTTGGTTGCATTTTCGAGGCCAGTTGTAATTGTTTGTTATAATTTCAAGACTAGTTGTGACCATTATTAGTACTCCTTGGGCCGGTGGTGGCCGTTGATGATATTCACAACCTTGTTGGCTATCATATGTAGTCTAATTATGTCCCAAACAAATTCGTGATTTGATAGAAATAATTACCTAACAATAAATATAAGTGTGTGTGATAAAGAGAGAGATAACATCCTCAAGGTAATGATTATACAAATCTCATAAAAATTAAAAATATAACCTAACATAATTTTTATTGATTAGTAATGACTTTTGTTTACTAGTTAGTAATGAAATTGTTAATTGAACAACCAATTCCTTACCGCATGAACTAATAACAATGTACCATTTGGCTTCAATATAATATTACATACTTGTTGTAATGGTGAAGAACTTGCACTATTGATAAGAAGGTTACAAATTTTGACATCATGAACCTTAAAAAGAGCTTTTATTTTTTCCATGTCAACATGAAATTGGATATAAAATTAGAATTTGCATATATTTAATGAAGTGATAAATAAATAGAAATTATATTATTTTTTGATAAAAACTCCTATTTTTTGTGCTACGTTATTGTGTAATATTATAGGAGAAATTTATAAATGTTTATAAAATGTGTTGTGAATTATAATACTATTAAATTATAGACTGAAGTAAAGGGCACAATTTTGGCATAGCAACTACAAATATCAATGAAATTTTGTTTTAAAGCATCAATATAATATTAATATTCAATGTATCAAATCAGTTCTATTTTTGCAAGTGTAGTGATATAAGAGATTATATTGGGTCAAGCATTGATCCAAAATGTTCATTAAAAATTTAATATATTTTTTTCTTAAAAATAAATAGAGGGGTGGAAATCAATTGGCACCCCCATGGCATCAAGTTTATAGTGATTCAGAATCTAACCAAGGTTTTTTTTAATTTTTAGGTTCAAAAATTCTGAGTAGAGTGTTGCTATCATAAACACGACCCATGTTATGTGAGAAGCTCTTTGATTTTATTTTCTCCTAGACCCGTAACTTTGTCATATCGAACAAACCCAAACTTAAGGTCCTTGTCTATGTTGAATTTCCTAGTTTACCTGTGCCTTTTTGGCCCTTTTTGAATTTTTTTAAAAAACCATTAGGTCATTTCATTTATTTTGAAACTAATCATTTCTTTGCTTCTCGCCCTCAATGATTCATATGTGTTGAGGTTGACATCACATAAAACCTCCACAAAATTATTAAAATATAGATTGGTGAGCAATATTTTAACGAGAGGGTGATTTATATCAATCTCCCTAATACCTATTTCAAATGTCAGGCTTCAAACCTTATGATCAATGACTACCTACTTATGGCCGTTTTGAATCCTCTACCCACAGCTACCCCTAAGACCACCCTCCCCATAGTGGGAGCTAATGATGGATGGTAGATGGTGGGTTGAATGAATAATCTAAATAATCATAACCCCAACACCCATGTTGTCAACCCTAAGCCTTCCACTTTCATTAGTGTAGTCACTATGTTGCCATCGGTTCCACCCTAGGTTCCTTCTCCAAACCCTTGTTTGGATATGACAAGTTCTCCTTAGGCCATTAATGCAATTATAAAACATCAATAATCCTTAACTCCTAAATTATGTCTTTCAAACATAAGACACAATTGTAAAAGGCTCTTGTCCTCATTACCCAAGCACAAGATAGTCATCCTTCTCCACATCATCAGGCAACTTGGTGATCATGGAATCATTCTCCTAACAGTGATTAGGAGGATTTTATCCACACTAAATAATGGCCTATTTTGCCTACAATATTTATAGCCAAGAACCAACAATAAAAATTCTTGAGTAACTGCTTTACCACATTAGAAGGCCAAGAGGGCGAAACCATGAAACCTTATATTTTTTAATCAATATTTTCTCTTGGAATGTATGTGGTTTAACCAAACCTGATCCACAAATACTTGGTTCAGGATCACTACCAATTTTTTTTAAATATGCACATCCTTCATCTGTATGAGTTCAAGATTACCAACTTGAATCTCTGGATGATAGCTAAAATCATCTGGTCAAGTGATACTTATCATATGTCTACACACAATGTAGGATGTAGCAGTGCCATTATAATGATTGTGTCACTTTATGCATTATTTTTGATAGAGTGGGGTATGGACCCATCTAACCATGCACTCTAGATGATTTTAAATTTTAATGTGCAAATCCTTTCTCTTATCAACATTTATGCCTTGAATGATATTATTGAGTGAAGCACCTTATTATGGTCCATTGGATCCTTTGCAAAAATTTTAACATGACTAAATCCATTAAATATAAATAGGTTATCCTACACATGAGATGGTGTTTTGGTCAGAGATAAGCTTGGTTTTACATGCATAATAAGTTGGGATTGTATGACCCAAACCATCACCATAGGCCATCCTCTCCCATACCCTAGTTCACATAGTTGAACTTTCACAAAGGTGATGAAAGAGTACTTAAAATATTTAATAGGTCTATTCTTTGAAATTAAAACATTTTATCCTTTGCATAGAAATATGATAAACTTATTAGTGTGATTCCATATATCCTTTTCTCTAACCACTATCATATCAAATTTTATGTAGAATGGTATGCTCCTCTGGAACAAATTTACAATAAATATTTTTATCTCAACACACCTCATTTGTATCATGCACCGACCCTTTCTCATATAAATTGATTGTGAAATATGGTTCCCCATCCCTCTAGAGATACTAGGTGGATTTATGGGTGGGAGACATCAATCACTCGTACTACCACTTTCCTCTATTTATTTAGAAAATAATTGGCTTTGATTAGGAAGAGAGTTAATTCAGCCTCTATGAGAGAATTCAATCGCCTCTCATAGGAGATATACCATGCTTCATTGGATGGGTTATTTCAAAACAAAGTGGAAGAATTAATAGATTAGATCCAATGGGTGTAACTTCATCAAGGCCATACTGCTCAAATTAAATATCACATCCAATATCTCCAAAAATGGGATTGAGACCCTAAAGAGTTTTTTGGTAAAATAAGAGTTCATAATTCATCTGTAAAAATAAAGGTTGTTAAGGGATTTAGTGAACATATTAATTGTCTCTCAGACATCCTTCAAGCTTTTGTTTAGCATTATAAATAAGTCATTCAAGCTTATCATTGATGTTTTCAAAGGAATCAACCTCCCCCCTGGCACCCACATCTAACTTATAAATGAGCATTTCACTAATGACTTCTTTCTTACTCTTCAAGAGGAATAGTAAGTTATTTATAGTGATATAAAATGTTTACATACCTTTTATTTGGTCTCTGGATCTAACTTTCAATGGGCCAAGACTCAAATTTATAGAAAATGGTATGGTCCTCTACCTAGTTAGCTTAAGGTTTATCAATGGAAGTGGAATACCCATGGAGATGTGTTTAAATTCTATGGTATTCATTTTAATTTTCATGTTTCTCAAGTTGATTTATGAAACTATGTAGTTATCAAAGTGGAAAATAAATTATCACATTGAATTACCAAACCCCTCTCTCTAGTTGGAAAAAATCATATTTGTTATAAAGTTATTGCAGCCACTAATATCTACTCCTCCTCCTATTGGGATCCTTCTAAATAAACCTATAAGAATATCTAAAAGTTAATCATATATATTTTTCATCTAATTTTTAAGTCATTAATGGCTTTCAAAGAGTTATTAGGGATATTTTTTGCCATCCTAGAGAAGTTAGAGGATTAGGTCTTATTGAAATTGTCAAGTAGTGTATCACCCTCTATGCCAAATGAATTGTTAGAGCAATTAAAGGGTAGGAGTCTTGGAAAATTTTCATTTGACATTGTATTTCATCTAGATACCCATTTGGTATAAAATTTTGGTGAAATTTGGGGTTCAAAACTTTGCTCACTACCATAGTCTTGATAAAATTCATAGGTGCATTTTAAACCATATGAAAATATTGGTAAATAATTAATCCATAGCTATTTTAGAAAGGGGATGGTTTTTGACATTGTCTCTTTATTAACACTCATTCCATTTGGTGGTCCTTAGTGATTACCATCAATGAGAAACCCTTGATGTAAGTTTTTAGACTCAAAGCTCTTCAATCTTCTCATAGAGGTATTTAAGTTATGGGGACATATTTAACAAACACTTTATATCTTATCTCAGCTAGACTCAATTACAAACCAAATTAGGTTAAATGCTCAGGATATTGAGTCTATTTTGAGATCCAGATGGTTGTTCCAGATTATACTTTGAACAAAATTGGTCTTAAAGGGTCTCCCAATTGGTGAAAAGACTGAAACTAGGCTACCTCCACCCTGTTGCTTTAGTATCAACCCCAAATTGGTTGTCAATGGATCTCTACCAATAGTTCTCCTTGGGAGATGATCAATAAACATGGGAATCCTAACAACTTTCGCTGCTTTTGGAATAAGAGGTTCCAAACTATCTAGTCAATTGTGGTGGGATAAAAAAAGATATTTTTTACTATGCATTATTTACCAAAGTCTCATGTGGGAAAAAAACTTATTCACATGGGGATTCCCTCTCTCAAATTCCCTATATGTGCCCATTATGATTCTCTAAAACACATCTTCTAGTTTTATAGAGCTCATGATAACTTAAATTGGATATTTTCCCTTTTTAATCCTTTCAAGTTAGAGCCTTTATATTAGAACATTACCCTCTTTCTTGAAAGATAAAAAAAATATTGCACATCTTTCATATTGAAATTATTTTAACTCCCTGGAAAGACAATAATACAACTATATTTAATGAAGACTGCTTAGGCAAAGTTTTACCAATTACTAACAAAATATCTATTTTATCTAATGTAATGCTACAAATTCAACCATAAGCTAATAAACTTGCCCTTGAGGTTGAGAATTTTTTTAATCTTATGGTCCATTGGGGTAATCCCATTGCATGGCAAACAAATTACAATTCGAGGTTCATTATGATTACTAAAATAGAGAGCATGAATGGTATGAGCATGGTCGTAGGTGTTTAAGGTCTTGAAGCCTCTCAGATTTTTCCATCCCTCCACCTCTTCTCCTTAAAATATTCTCTCCTTTTTGGGGGTATAGAAGGTGGACTTCATTCCATGTTGATTTTGACCATATTGGGTTTAATCCTCCATGTGGATATAGTTAGGGCAAGTTCCCCAGGTTGGCACTTGTAATATCATGCCCCTCTCCACCCCCGTCTCCCTCCTTCAGGTGGGTAAACTTAAGAAGGTAAATAATAAAAAAATAAAGAATATTGTTAGAGCATAACCAATATCTCTCCCCCTCATGGGTAATGCTAGGGAGACAAGTTGATAACCCACTATCTCTTCCTCTTGATTTTGCAGGGTTAACACTAATATTCTTTGTTATTCCTTTTATCTCATATTGTTGACATCACTATAGTTGTAATAGTTTAAATGTGGCTCTAATTCCTAGATTCTTTTTACACCAAGTGTATTTTCATTGTTGATTTGAGGTGTGCTCTCATACTACCTATATTTTGAGAGAGCATGTGTTATGTTTCCTTTTTAGTAAATATAATGCATGTTTCAATAAAAAAATATATATTTTATACTTTTACCACCATGATAATTATAAAAATAGGGTTTTGTATTCTTATGTGATCCCAAACACTAATAAAAAAAATCTCACAATTTTAACCTAAAACCTATAAATTTTTTAACAGCTTTGTTAGAATAGATACCACTAAGACCAAACAAGGATCCATTATCCCTATAATAATATACGTAAAATATGTTAAAATACTCCTAACAAAAAATTCATAGTAACTTAATTCTCAAATATGAACATTTTTTCTTTTTATATCTTCTAATAACTTGATTGGAAGTGCATCGACTTCTTCATTTAATTCTCTTGAAAGGTCATAACACATGATTAGGTTTCACTTTATATTTTCCTTCAACCTAAGAAGGAAGAAAATTCAATCATGTTTATTTTTCAATCATTTTACTAAATTTATCAATGTATTTTTATTAACATAAAATTAAAATATTCAAGCATAATTTAAATTTATACTTTATAAAAAATAATCATAGAGTCCTTATGTTCCTTCACATGATGATGGAAAACAAGGAGGTTCCTTAACAAACCCGTACATTCACATTTCTAGCTGATGTGTCTATAGGCCCCACAAGATTAGTCAACTTTACTTTCTCATGGTTCAATTAACATCTGTTAAGATGGTGTGTAATGTTGTTAAGATAAATGTTAGTAATTAAGGAAAATGACCATGTAAGTAGGGAAAATAAAATTAATAGTGCTTCTATATATTTAAATGTTAACCTTGGTTAAATGCAAGTTGCTTACTGACTAGAAAAATTAAAATTTATGCCCTTTACTTGCGTGTCCTTCCCCTGTTCCATTTCAATGTCTGTATGAGCTCATTTTATATTACCTTATTATTTTTTAATGTCTTTAGGAGATCATTTTATATTACCCTCTTCTTTTTCAACATCTAAAATATCTCATTCACCATTATCCTATTCCATAATCCCATACCGCATTCACATGAACATCATAGAGAAGGCATTTACTATATAGGTTGGTTACCCTATGATGAATTACATTATCTGCATTGTTGAATCTTAAACCCTAATTTAAAAAGGTATTATTTTTTTAACCCCTTTTTTTCTTTGCACACTTTATAGTTTCAACTTGTTCCATTATCCTATGTTGTACTTAAAGGAACCTAGAATTAATTTTATGAGTTACATTGTCTGTATTGTTGAATCTCAAACCCTGTTTTAAAAAAATAATACATTTTTAACATCTCAGAAGGGTAAAACATTTGTATTTACCTCAAGATGAGTAAATAATGAGATACATAACATGTTTTCTAAAGTAATTTAATTTAATAACTATAGAGCATAGTTTTAGTTTTTAAAATTGTAAGGCACACTATTAACTGCACAATTGAATTAAGTTTTTCTAATGCATAGATTTTAATGCTACTTACAATTATTGAACCCCTTTTTTAATTTTCCTACTTTGTATTTTCATCTTGTCCCATTCTCCAAACTTTGTACCTAAAGGAATCTCGAATTAATATTATGAGCTTGAAAATTATCAAAAAAATGAGTATTGTATGGTTGAATATTTACATGATAATACTACTCATTACACTTCTGATTGGCCTTTTCAATTCTAATTTTAGGAATACCCATCTGATCAGTTATGTAATTACATTTACAAATCGTTACAAAATATCCACAAGTAAAAAAAAATTGACCAAGAAGAAAATAAATTATCAAAACACCATTCTAACTTGCATGGAAGTGATATGTAAACATTAAAACTAAGAGAAACATTAAAAAAACTAAAACTATTATAAAATGTAATGTTTTTAACAATATGATATATATTATCTAGGATGTGTGATAATAATATTCATAACAAAATTCTACTATCGTTAATGTGTGAAAAAATCATCACGTCCATATTTTAATGTTCCATTGAACTGAAGGTACATCATGCAATTCTCAAATTTCATCATTCCTACATAGGTATGTAAGACCCAATTTAATGATTCAAGGGGGTGGACTTTAGAAACGTCAAGAACATAAAATTTACCTATGCTATGTTCTTATTTATTATTTATTCCTATCAAACAAGGGCACATGTTGAAAATAAATAGTACACCAAAACATGCCAAAAAGCAAAATGAGAAAGTAAAATACCCCAAAACACTCCAAGCATGGCTATAAAAGTTTTTATATTGATAAATGTCTAGGAAAAACTTAATTTATAGGCAAAACTTGAATGTCTAAGATAAAATTTGTTTGAAGCATGCATAACATTATGGACAAAATATCAATGAATATGCTTTCTATTTATTTTCTATTTCTTCATATGTTTATCATTTCCCACTTTTATAATTATTAATCAATGTTAATTTTTTATCAATGCCCCTTAGTTATGCATGCTTATGTTTGTTAATAATTTTATATTTTTTCATATGAATATGAACAACATATATGTCTTGTGTATAACTATTTGCCATGTTACAAATAATAAGTGTTTAAATATGTGCATATTGTTTATTGTCCAAGGAAATAAGTGATATACTTTGATTATGCTCTAATTACTAATGGTAGTAAATTAAATAGTTAATATTATGTAGATCTTCTTCATGGTCTTATGACTCTTTTTTTATCAAAATGTGCTTGTAGAAAGCAATTCAAAAATAATGTGTAACCAAATGTCTAGTAAGATTTCCATAAAAGACAAGATGTTGATCACACTTCATAGATAGATAATGTCATTTATGTGGTAATTTTTTGATGTAAAGATCAATTATGTACAATATGTTAGGGATGTGAAAGTAATGGTGAGGTGGGGTAAATCAAGTAGTGGTGGTGCTTCATCTTGTGTTACTAGCATAGTTTTACCACTTATGCAATTGCAAGACACTATTAATGAGCCTCATTTGCCACTTTTCGAGTCAAAGTTGAATACAAATGAGGAACAACATACACCATCATTGGTACTAAGACCACAACATGTTGTCAATGATGGAAGATCACATATTGTGAGATAATTTGATGGGAAATAGTTGTATAAAGGGTATTACATAAACATGCAAGATGTAGGGCATTATATAGACTATAATAAGATGGACAACAAAATACCATTAGTATATTTGATCATTTATTTTATCTATAAATATGTAAAATAGTAGACCATTACATAGAATGTAAAGGGTATTATACATATAAGTAAGATTCAAGGCATTATACAAATCTTAATATAGCACTAAGCATAACTAGTAGCAGTGTTTGAAATGGATTGTCATGATAGATGTTGACCCTAATTACTACACTCCATTAACATGGTCATGATATTTTATAATCCATACTTTTCCTTTGCCTCTTATTTTTTTGATTGGTAGAATCCTTAAATGATATTTATCTTTCCAAATACTTTACAATCTAGTTTGTCTCTGAATGAAATTTCAAATGTTAACCAAAGGTAGAAGAAACACATTTCTATATTAATACCTCCAGAGTAATATAGGGTTTAGGGTTTCAATATATATATATATATATATATATATATATATATATATATATATATACATATATATATATATATATACATATATATACATATATATATATATATATACATATATATATACATATATATATACATACATATATATATATACATACATATATATATATATACATATATATATATACATATATATATATATATATATATATATATATATATATATATATATATATATATATATATATATATATACATACATATATATATATATACAGACACCATTATAAAGAATGTATAGGTTGTGAGTTTTCCCTTACCTCCAAGAAAGTGGATAGGCATTTTTGAAGCTTTGATGGTGTTGTTTTATAAAGTTACAGGGTGATTGTATATCAAGAAGAAATGTAGAAATGATGAAATCTGGATAGTGTCTTATGAAGGGATAAGAGGGGTATCTATCATGATCACTTTATTATTATTATTTCACTTTAAGATAATACATTTTATTGATAACTTGCACACTTAGCCTCACAATATGAATGCAACAACTAATTGGCATATTGTGGTTCTTGAAGGCCCACTACATTTCATTAAGAACCATATACACAGATGACACTTGTAGATAATACATGCCACACAACATTTAAAATGTGAGTAAGATAGGGTCTGAACATAAGAATTACGTAATAGGCAGAGGTGTCTTAGATTTGAATCTCATTCATATTATAATATAAGCATATATGTGTATACCTTATATTTGAATCCGAATGAAGCGTTTCACTTTCCAACCTAGATCATACCAAGGAAACATTTACAATCATAAAAAATAACATAATTATTACATGTCCAATATATTTCAAAATAAATCAAGTAAAATATGTCTAAAATAAAACCTTGAAAGAAGAAACCATCATGCATTAGTAAGTGAAATCACAAATATACCAAATCAACCTCTATATTATCTATGAGTAAGAGTTTTTATGCATCACTAGCATACCTCTTTATCAAAGAGTCTATTAATATTATTGTAATTTAAAATGATCCCATCCATATAGTGGGTTCCTACCCACCCCAACCATCGATTGGAGACTAGCGTAGTGTATTTGGTTTAAAACCCAAAACATAAAAGAATATGATTAAAGTATTTTACAAATGATATCCAAATAGGATATTGAAAGAGACACAATATATTATTATTCACCTCATACAATTTTCTTAATCCTAAGTGAAACTTAAATCTGAAATTGTGCATTGGACTAGCTAGAATTGATTGTGAAATTATTAACTCATATCTTACTGGATTATCATTCACTCCAAAGTTCATATTGAACAAATAAAATATTTATTCAAATTTGATCAAATTTGCATAAATCTTTCAAGTGTTCCATATGAACTTGGTGTCAATGAAAATATACAATAAGATATGAGTCAATAATTTCAAAACTATTAAATTAACCATTGAGATCAAATTTGAATAAATCTTTCAGTTGTTCCATATAAACTTGGTGTCAATGAAAATATAAAATAAGATATGAGTTATTAATTTTAAAACTAATAAATTAACCATTGAGAACACAATCCACTATACAAACAGACAAACAAACTACAAAAAACTCAAAAATCAAACTACAATACATGGTCTAAACATAAGAATCAAGCAAAGGCATATGTGTATCAGATTTGGATCTCCTTTGTGTTATATTATAAACATAAAATTGTATACCTTAAATTCAAATCCAAAAAAAGTGTTCCACTTTCCAAACTAACCCTTGCTAAGGAAACACCTATAGTCATATAAAATAAAATCAACAATACATGTCCAATATATCTCAAAATAAATTTACTACAATAAGTCTAAAATAACATAATGTAAATGAAATATGTTGTAGTTGTCCCAAGTTATTATACATTGAAATAATGCTCAAATAATAATGGAAAACATAATATCATGTATGGGTAGTCATGATAATTTTCAATCATTATATCCAAGTAAGAAGAAAATATCGCATATGGTTGTGCCCTTCGTAGATGATAAATTGATATTATGCTAAACATGGTTCAAGATTAAATAATAAAGAAAATCAAATTCATTGTAGGTAACTAATTAGTATAGTAAATGCCTACTCTAGGATGCTCCAGTGAATATGGTGCATGCTTATGGAACTAGGTAATGTTACACGAGATCTGGACTTTGTCTAATGTGGTGGGACCCACAAATATGTCAACCAAAAATGCAAACACTCCTAGTTAAGGTGATCTTTTCAAAAATTAAAATAATTGAATTCATTATAGATAACCAACCATTATAGTAAATGCTTGCTCTAGGATACACCAACGAATGCAGTGCATGCTTATGGAACTGGGTAATGCCACACAAGCTCCTGTAGAGTTTGAAAAAGAATAGTGTAATGGTAAATAAGAAATGGAATAGGGGAAAGGACCATTAATTATTTTGACCCATTATCCCTTCAATGATGGGAGTGCCTTAACTTGAATTACCCTATTATCCCTCTGTTAATGTCCCCCACTTATTACATCCTCAATTTTGAGCCCATGTTGAACACTGACCCCCAACTAATCACATCCAATTCTCCATCACTTTTCCCCAAGTGCATTGAGCTTAACCATTTTTTTTGACTTAGTCATTGTTTTTTGCATTAACCACATTTTGTTTCCTTAATCATGATTATCATGCTAAGTGTACTTGCTAATTATGCTTAGAATTAAGGATGTAATATGTGGGGCCCATCATCAGATGGCTAACGAACCAACAAAATAGATGGATGAGAGGGACCCTCAAATTATCCAATAGGTACATGGAGTTCACATTGATAATTTACCTCTATGTGCCTTCTAGATACTCTGTCTACCCTCAAAGTATCTGACAGGCACATGGAAGCCATGCTGACCATTGACCTCCATGGTCTTGATAAATACTCCATCTATCGTTAGAGTATATATAAGGTACATGGAGGTCACACTAACAGATAACCTCTATGTTCATGTTAGATACTTTGTCTACCCTTAGAATATCCAATAATCATGTGGAGCTCATATTGATAGTTGACCTAAATGTGCCTGTGGGATACTCCATCTACCCTTAAAACACCTTAACTAGTAGGAGCATTAGTATTTATGGTTGATGCATTTGTGAGGTCCACAAAATAGATCAAATTCTAATTCTCATAGTTGGGATAAAACTCATAAAAAACACATTAAGGTAAAAACTAGTAGTTAAGGTGCAAACAACAATATTTAAGGCAAAGGATAATGATAAATGAAAATGATAGTGGTTAATCAAAATGATAATTAAAAAATAAAATGTTAATATATGTTGAACATTAACCTATTACTTGTGAACATTTCCCCTATTTGAAGAGTATACCAATTCCTATTTGCCATTATAGTATTCCTCTTTTACCTATGTAGGAGTCAGTTTACCATTACTTGATTCTAGAAGTGCAAACCATAGGAGCATCCCTAGGAGGCATTTTACTATACAAGTCATGCTAACGGTTGACCTACAAATGCCTGCTAGATAGTCCACCTACCATCCCATTTGTCCATTCCATTAGCCCATTATCCCTTCAATTATGGGCCCTACTTTCGATTGAGAGAGGGATAACAAAGTAATGCAAGTGATATAGTGACAATAAACATAATATTAAATCACTTTTAAATTTTTAACCCCTTCACATAAGATAATGTTTTTATTTAGCTAATGAGATAATGAAATAGATGAAGCAATGGTAGATAAAGTGATCAAAGGGAAGGTGGAGGTCAATTGATTGCATGATGTCCCATGTTAAATGTATTATCTGGTTACACTCATATTGGAGGATTTAGTAATTGATCTAACCCAAATAATGTATGAGCACTAAACGTAATCAATGAAAAAGTTTAGCATGGACGACCACACTTATATTTAACCTCCACATCCCTGTTAATTATTGCATCTACCAAATTTATTTACAATATAAATAATAACAAATATATCCTTATATTTCATACTTTATTTATAACATAAAGCTAGACTTTGTTTATAAGATAAGGTTATCTCGCTAAGCATAACCAACTAGTATGTTTGAAATGGACCACCATGTTGGATGTTGACCCCTAGTTGGTCTAGACAACTAAATGTTAAAATTTAGCCAAGTTATTCACACACCATTTATGATGTTCCATTTTGATGTCTATAAGAGCTCATGCCCCATTACCCTATCTCATTAAACAATAAGGAACATGGTATTGAACTAATTGTACCTTATCCTAGGTGTGGTCATTTTTTATCTCAATGCATTAGTTAAATTCCCAATTCCCTATAGGAAAATACATTAAATGATCTAATGAGATAATGTATCCCTTCATATGGTATCAAAAGAACTACCTTGACTAGTAGGAGCATTTTCATTTCTGATTGACGTGTCATGGGGGACCAAATAAGCCAATGTCCAATGCTCACAGCTGGGCTAACATTTAACAATGCATCAAGGCAAACAATAATGGTTAAGGAAAATGATGGTCATGGGCTCAAAACACTTCTTGTGTTCATTTTTTTGATAACTTAACCAAGTTAATAATATAAGGATCATCAAAACCCATTGATTATACTGTTGATCTTGAACCTATTAGATATGATTGTTTGGGAATTATTTTAAGATATTACCCTATTCTATGAATAAACATACATCTATGCTTTATGTTTGGGTTCATGTTGAGGGTGGTTATAACTATTTCTTTAAATGATGATATGAAAGGATGTTTTTAATATTTAATTTCTTCTGGCTAATGGAAAGAGTGACATAGGTAGTGGATAACTTAGTACTATGTTTCTCTCAATCTTATGTTTCTCTTAACTTAGTACTTAATATAAGTTGTTCTTATGGTCTTGAAAAACACTTATTGTGTTTGTTTTTATTGATAACTCAATCAAGTTCATAATAGAAGGATCATTGAAATACATTTACTATATTTTTGAATTCTTAAAGTAATTAATAATAGGTGGGGTAGAGTTGGAGTTTTGTGAATATTGTTTAGTTAAATGTATTCCATTTTTATAGGATTATGGATAAAATATATGTCTTGCATATATATGTTTTATATGAACAATTGGTATGTATAATTGTCTAATGTTGTCCATATTATTTCATTCTTTACAATTCTCTACATCTTGCTTGTATGTATAATAACCTTTACATTCTGTATAATGTTATATTGTTGTCCATCTTATTATAGTCTATATAATTCCCTACATCTTTCTTGTATGTATAATACCCTTTAAATTACTTATAATGGTCTAATGTTTAACATCTTTATACATAAAGGAAAAGAATGAATGAGCCAATTGTTGTTTGAATTAACTTGTTGTTAACAGACGTTAGCTGAGTCATGAAATGTAAATGCATTAGCTAGTTAAATCCTTTTTTTGATTCATGATATTTAATATTGATAATGAACAATAGTAGACCATTATATAGATTTATGGTTCATTGGTTCCTTTCCTTTCTGTAGTGAGAATAATTGTTTTAGTGTTTATGTGAAGGGTATCCTAAATGCTTAAGATAATACTTAGTATTGATAATTAACACCAATAAAACATTATATAGAATGATGGTTTTAGCTCATTGGTTCCTTTCCTTTATGTAGCAAGATGAACAATGGTGTGAATAGATTAGGGGTCCAAATTCCAAACATTTAAATTTAATTATATATAAATCTAGAATACAAACATATAGTTAAAATTCCTTTATATATAATATATCTAAGAATAATATATAGAATGTAAAGGATATTATAAAAAATAAAATAATGGTGAAGATTTAGGGAATTATACATATTTTAATAAAGGGTATTATATAAATAATGAATATATATATACAGACTCCTTTTTAGAAAGAATGTTAATACTTAATCTGTGTATACCATTATAAATAATGTAAAGGTTGTGAGTTTTCCCTTATCATATTCTTTTAATTCTAGTTTGAATATAAGATCTTTACCTTCCTCATGACTGTGTATACTTGATTTGTGTATATAATTACTTGATCTATTTATACAGGTATTAGTGTACATATGTATACTTTTTTTTACATTTTAATTTGAATGTTTGACATTTTGACCCCTGTTCTAATCATTAACTGTGTATGTACACTTAGAGTATGAAGCCTACGTTGATTATACTTCAATGCAACTTTTATTAAAACACTCCATTGATTTTATACTTGACTAAATGAGTATAATTCCCTATGTACTAATGTTTATTGTAATACTTACTAATTCCTTGTTGATTTTATACTTGATTGTACTAGAATCATACCCTATTATAATTTTCTATGTACTAGTTCCCTATTCTAGGAAGCAAAGTATATGAGTGTGAGTTTTGTCTCAAGTAGTAATTGGCATTGAATGAATTATGTGTTCAGTGAATTATATGTATCATATCATAATTACATAAACTACTCAATAAATTATGCATTGAATGAATGATTATTACCTAACTAATTATTAATTCCTTAAACAAGTCAACAATATAATAAACATAAAAAAATTATGCCCTAATTAAACCTTAATTCCTTCATCAATCAACAATACCGTTAAATAATACTCCTTTATTCGTCAGTGATAATTGTGCTAATTTGAAAGATGGGCATGTATAACTATTTCTTCTAGGCATGTAAAACTCTTAATGTGTTCATTTTTCTTGATAATGCAATCAAGTTAATAATAAAAAGCTCATAAAAACCATTGACTATAGTGTTGAATGATTGAACCCATTATAGTATTCCTAGCTATAAATGATTTTAGGATCTTTATAATGTTTAATTTCATTTTGATAATGGATAGAATGAACATAGGTGGTGGATAACATAGTATTATGTTTCTCTCAAAGTTATGTTTCTCTTAGCTTAGTACCCAGTATAATTGTTTTTTGTGGGCTTGCAAAACACTTATTATGTTCCTCTTTGTTCATAACCCTATCAAGTTAATAATAGAAGGATCATGGAAACCCATTGACTATTATTCAATCATGGTGATGAAGAGGGAAAGGGAAACTTAGCTCATGAAGGGGTGTATGAATTGAAAATAATGAAAACTAAAGTTCACTTTTCCTTGAATATCAACATTCTTTGTGGCTATGTCGGTGGGGCTTAACAATGCCTTAGTAATCACAATTAAGGAAAACCTATGATTAATGCAAATAACAATGGCTAATTAAAATGAGCATAATTAGATCCAATGCACCTGGGGTAAAGTGATGTAAAAATAGATGTGACCAGCTAGTGGTCAATGTCCAACATGGTAGTCCACACCCAAAACACCCATTAACCATATTTTTGACTACTTGAAGCAATTAATTTTATGGGGGCAGAGTTGGAGTTTTGTGTGAGTAGTGTTTAGCTATAATACAAAGGTATAGAGTTAAAATTTATTTATATGTAACATATCCAATAATGATTATTCATTTAATTCACATGTATTCAATGAATTATATGTATCATATTCTAATTAAAAGAGTTGTAGCCAGGATCATTGGATCAATGAATACACGTGATAGAGTGATCTCATGAGTCGAGCAAGTGCACATCACAATGAAGTTGCTAGTAAATAAAATCAAGCATAGAGGAAAATTGAAAAAAGGAATAAAAGCAAAAACCTAGTGGGAAAAAAGCCTACACCAACACCCCCCCCCCCAAGCGTAGCTTAGGTGGGTGATGATAAAAAAATGGCTCCCAATAATAGGGCCTAATGAGGTACCCAAGTACATAGCAATGATCCCAATATCCTAAAAAAATATGAAGGATGTGTGCCTTCACAAAGAAGAGAGAGAATGCATGTGTAGAATTTTGTAGTAGGTCCCTCTGCAACAAATGTTATCTTTTCCTTTTAGAAGAAAGAAACCACAAGATATCAAACTGTTAAATTCCCACTCAAGTGTAAAGTATGTAGGAATCAAGATGTATATCTCTAAAAAATGCTCAATGTCTCCTTTTTAATGCTTGAATGTGCCAAAATCTGATCAGGTATCATAGGACTAACTATAGAAGATGGAAATGAAGAAGAATATAATCAAGAAGAGAGAATAACTAAAGAAAAATATAGACATAGAACATTCACTGAAAGAATTTCCATGGAAAGAAGAGAACAAGGCTCAACAACCATCAAAACTAAAGACTAGTTTGCAGATGAAGTACTCAAATCTATAAGATGAATGTTTACATGAACATATGAGTCATCGATACTCTCAATGTGTATACTTTCACTAAAATTAGTAAATTTACTCAAAATTCAAGTCTGTGAAGGCTCTGGAAGAGAAAAAATCTACACTAGAATGGATGTAGAATCTATAATGAGATAACTAAGGTCTGGAAAAATCTCATCCTATATTGGGGGCTCAACAGAAGGAAGAGCACTATCCACTATGGATGTATCATCACAAGAAATAAAAACAAGAGGAGAGAGTACAATAATCTCAAAAAATACTATAGGAAGTGGAGGAGGAGGTGTGACATAAATCTCAGCAAGATCACCAAAAAGATTCTTTAGTATGCTCCAAATAGTGCACAGACACTATGTATATTCCACATAGCAATGAAGATCCATAGAAACATGAAGTAACATAGTGACAAAAACCTTGTCACAAGTATTATCCCACTTAACAATTTGAATATGATTAGTGAGTTTAATAATATGTATATATAGAAATGGAATATGATTCTTGTGTTTAAGTGTTCCATATAAGCACACTAGGAAATATAATTATCCTTCCCAAGAAGGATCACTAAAGATGAAACAACTCTCCTCAACAAGTATCTCTCAAGTGGAGTCAATATGAATACAACTGAGAGTAAAATTGCATGTTCTAGATATGGACTTCAAAAAACACCAAAAATGAGTCCAATGAAATGAGAGAAATCAATGCATAAGTGACAAAGCACACTCAAATAGATGTCAGGATTTGATGATAATGCATCCAAGAATATAAGATCAATCTATTCAAGCAGTCACTAAAATGGGCACTAGTAATAATTATGAAAAATTAAATGTGCACACGAGAGAGAATGTAGGGCCCACAACAACTTTTCCAAGACAATCAAGTAGCCTACGCCCCCCGCCCCCACAATTTTGAAACTTTATACAATAGTTCATTTTACAATTTAATTACCCAATGCCTGGGAAATAAAAAAATAAACACTTTTATAAAATATGGTACTCAATTTTGAGTTACAATTTGCAAGATATTATAATATAATTTCTCATAAATAGGCCTATTGACTAAAAACTTGCACTTGAAAATTAAAAAAATTATCCTTGAATAACATAAAATATGAATTCTAACCACTCGTTAGAACTGACACTGAACAAGGAATGCCATGGTTCTCTTTGTGAGGGATAATTGGGCTCCTGCTAATCAGACCTCACCCTTCATCTTTGACAGGCAAAAATACAAGGTAAAATTAAAACCAATGAAACTATCCTTTACAAAGTATTATTTTTAAAATAAAAAACAATCAAAAATTTATGTGTCTTTCCACATGTGATGCATAAATCAACTCCCCATGATAAAGTATTGTCCCCACCATGTGAGAATAAATCTCACGGTAATGTCAAAAAGACAAGGGAACTTTCACGGGAAAAGCCACCCACCAATGTCTCCATCCACCCATGTTTTCCACTAAGTAAAAAATACTCCCCTTACACATGCTTTAATCATCATGTCTCCACTCAATATGGAATAATGAGCCCAATTATTAATATTCTCTTACCACTTGTGTCATTTGGCTTACACAGGGGGTGAGACATATAAAGTGGATGGCAATGGAGAGTAGGATGATTGAAGGTGGAGACATGAGAATGGGAAGCTATAAAAAGGCATAGGGATGGCTCAACGTATGAATGGAATTCTTCTTTCAATGCATCTTTCCAATGTTGTATAACTAGAAACCAAAATAGGTCAGTGATAGACTGCGTATAGGCTTGTGATGAAGAGAGAGAGGATAATGGGTGGAAGATGTCGATGTCTAGAGACCAACACCACTCAACCCATGCATTAATGATGTAATGGAATAAAAGGTCTCAACATTTCCACCAATATGACCCCTGACATGTGAAGCACAATTAAAATAAGTGAGCAGGTTGAACTAGATCTATAGCAAAGAACTGCAGACAATAGATGAAGGTCTTATTGGCATGTGGCCATTAAGAAGGCTAAGGAAGTAAACAAAGGTAGTGATTCTAATGTTTGTTTAGTAACAAAAGATAACTTGATGCCATAAATAAATCTTCAACACTCCACTACTGTAGTCAATGCCAGATCTACAAGGAAAGCCATGCCTACAAATGCAGCCACAACCATGCTAGATTTGCAAGGAAAAATTCAGTCCATATCAAGAGAAAAAAATGCAAAATTAATTTTTCCTCCAAAGTTGATCCTCCAATGCCACCTTTCCTCTTAGTAGTAGGCTTTTGAAACAAGAAATGAAATGCCAAACATAAATATTGAATGCCTTAATCCTTAGATCTGAAATGCCAAGATAACAATAGATCCAAAGCTTAAAACAAAAAAATTATGCCAAGCTTAAACTCCTTGATTCCAACAACTTAGTTAGATTTGAAACAAGAATGCAGTCTTTGTCCTCCATGCAATAGAAAGAGATGTCTGTCAATGATTAGATCTAACAGACCTAAATAAAAATAATAATTACAACCATCAAAGCATGGTAAATAGAACAAAAAAATTATTTGGAACTGTCAATGCAGTCCTATAAATGCTTTTCTCATATCTAAATATGACTCTTTGTCTCAACAATTCCTATGATAATACAATATCAAATCTCAAGATTTCATAAAAAAGTAATAACAAATAACCAACCAACTAGATAATCATAAAAATAGATTGATGCTCTAATACCATAAAAGGGTTATAGCCAAGATCACCAGATCAACGAATGCACATGATGAAGTAATCTCACTAATCGAGCAAGTGCACATCACAATGAAGTTGATAGTAAATGAAATCAATCATAGAGAAATATTGAAAAAGAATGAGAGTAAATAAAATACTCTATATTATCCTTAATTAATTATACAAAATCTCAAAGTTTATAGCTCACAAATGAGTAGCTTAAACAATCCATAATATATTGCATTAGATTGCACTAGAAATATAAAGGGAAAGGTGTATATATAGGTTAGAGAGTGAAAAATACCACACATTCTAGTGAATGTAGGACTAATCTTTCCAAGTAACCCGAATGACCTCTAGAACCCTAAGCAAGCTAATACAACTGTGTAAGAAAAAATCAGTGGGAAAAAGACCTACACCAGCACTAATTACACAAACTAATCAATAAACTATATGTTGAATGAATGATTATGCCATAACTAATCATTGATTCCTTCAATGCAAACAATCATTATATATTTAATAAATTATTATGTGTTAAGTAATCATTCATTCCTTCAATGCAAACAATGATTATGCATTGAATGACTCATTATGCTCTAAGTAATCATTAATTCCTTCAATTAGGCAATAATACAATTAGCATAAACAGGATCCAAATTAATATTATGTTCAAAGGTTAGATATTCAATAATGCATACAATGATTATGCATTGAATGAATGATTATGCCCTAAGTAATCGTTAATTCCTTCAAGGAGGTAATAATATAGTCAACATAAAATGGATCCAAATCGATATTTTTCTCAAGGGTTGGATATTCAAAAATGTAGATAATTATTGTGCATTGAATGAATGATTATACCCTAATTAATCATTAATTCCTTCAAGCATGCAATAATATAGTCAATATGAAATGGACCCAAACTGATATTATACTCAAGGGTTGGATATTCAACAATGTAGATAATGATTATGCATTGAATGAATGATTATCCCCTAAGTAATCATTGATTACTTTAATAAATCAACAATACAATCAACATAAAACAAACACAAACCAATATTATGCTCAAAGGTTTGATATTCAATAATGCATACAATGATTATGCAATGAATTAATTATAATGCTCTAAGTAATCATTAATTCATTCAAGCAAGAAATAATACAGTCAACATAAAATGGACCCAAATTGATATTATGCTCAAGGGTTGGATATTTAATAATGTAGACAATGATTATGCCCTAAATAATCATTTATTCTTTCAAGCAGTGAACAATACAGTCAACACAAAATATACCCAAATTGATATTACACTCAAGGGTTGGATATTCAATAATGTAGACAATGATTATGCATTGAATGAATGAATATTCCATAAGTAATCATTAATTCTTTCAAATAGTGAATAATATAGTCAATATAAAACCATCTCAAAATGATATTATGCTCAAGGGTTGGGTATTCAACAATGTAGATAATGATTATGTGTTGAATAAATGATTATGCTTTGACTAATCATTAATTCTTTTAATCCCTCAAAAATATAATCAATATAAAATAAAACCAAATGTATTTTTTTAACTAAATCAAAATACCCTTCTCATCAATATCGCACATCTCAGAAGAGCACAATTTAAAAAACCTATGAATAGAGGGCACAATAAATTACCTAGTGGATGTTACTTCTTCTAACATTCGTAATGCCATCTACTCATCCTTGGTTAAAATTACCAAATTCTCCAGAGGATATGTAGAGTCTCAATGGTGCATAGATGAGCTCAATGGTGGGATTAAAACAAAGAACATAAAGCTAGGCAACACTTTATCTAGTTTTGGTGATGAAATAGATGAGGGAAACTGAGGTTGTGAAGGGGAAGTGGAAGTGGGGAAGGGTAGGTTCCAGAGAGCTCACAAAATAGCACAAGTTTTGAAAATAATGAAAAATAAATGTTGTTTTTGCTTGCTCATTAACATTCCTAGTGAAAACATCAGTGGGGCCTAAATAATCATGATTAAGTTGAAAAAAATGGTTAATGCAAATTAAAATCAGTTAAGGAAATAATAGTGGTTAAGGACAAGGCACCATGGGAGCAATAACAAAGTGGATGGGGACCACTCAGGGGCCAACATCCAATGTGGTAGTCCATGCCAAATGCTCTGATAGTTATGCTTAGCAGATGTTTTAAGGTAGTGTATCAGTGAAACATGGAAGTTTTGTTATTAGATTCCATCAAATAATGGTGGTATGTCAAGTGGCTACAAATCCAATATATGATTTTTTTATAGGGAGGTTTATTGAATGGAACCACCTCTTGAAGGAAATGGCATCTCAATTACTTCCTCTTCTAATTCTAATTTTGAGATCCATGCCTTCGAAGACTTAGTGGTATTTGTTGTTGGCTAAGCCAAACCCAAGTTTCTTGATTCCCATTTTGTGAAAAAGATAAATATGGTTCCAAAAAAAATTCCTGCCATGATATTGTAAGGAAAAAAGATCTGGTTTTTTTTGAAAGAGTTTTGATTGGGAAATTTGTTAGCCCTTTGGAAAGAATGAACAATTAGTTCTATGGAAGAGATTTTCTAATTTCTTATTGGTTTTGGAGGATAAATATTTGATTTTTATAAGTGGCTCATATTTTATGGGATCAAGATGGATGTATGTGAATCATTGCTTCATAGATTTCAATCCAACCAAAGGCATACTTGAAGCATTCTTTTTTTGGTGAAAATTTCCCACCTCCCTTATGTTTTGGGATGATCAATCTTTGGATACCATTGGCAATACTTTGGGCCACTTCCTTGATAGAGCTGAGACAAAACTCAATTTTGCATGTGCTCAAAGTTTTTTTTAGATGTACAAATCTAGAGAAATGTCTTTTTGGATCCATTTGGTTAAACTTGGAGAGATGGTATTATTTTTGTGATCTTGATTATGATAAATTACATCTCAAATGTAACAAAGGGCATGAATGTGGCCACTTTTAAAGCACTGTAAATAAGACCAAAACATGCTTCGAGAGTCCAAAATTTCTATGCAACATGATTTCATCACACAAACATAAAAATAAAGAAGACATGCTAATGAAATGAATAAAAAAATGTAGATAACAAATAGAAACAATTGGCTCCTAATACATCAAACAATTTTGACGTATTAAGAGAAAAGATAACTCATCTAAACCAATTTTGGAAGAAGGGGAAATGCAAACAAGTAAAGTTGTTGAAGTTAGTTTGAGAGAGTTGCAAGTCATTGTACAATAGTTGAAAATAAACAAAGGAACAACAAATACTAGGTTGAGAATATATACTCAAAAAGGTGGGAGTTTTTTTTAGGTGGTAGATGAGGCTTCTTCACCAAGTGGTGTAACTTGTTAATATTGATCTTGATCAGATAGATTAAACTAATCTTCGATTGTATTTTAGACCCAGTTTTGAATGATCCCCATACAAAATAAGTGACAATATAATCATCTCAAGGTAAACATAAAGGAGGGAGACTGAAAAAAATAAATCACTCGTTCATAAGAACAATGATTTCTTAAATTTATTTTGTGGAACTGGTGTCATTTCCAACCCAATTTGATGATGAATCTCTACAACAATATATAACTTTTACTTCCGCTTGCCTTTTTAATCAAGTATATAATTTTTATTTATTTAATTAATATATTATATATTTTTAATTAAAAAAATAATTAATTATTTATATTTTGGAAAATATCAGTTCTATTAATATTAATAAATTTTAATGTTTCTGTTATCGGGGTGATGATATAATATCTTTGAATGAAATTAAAAACTACACACACACACACACACACACACACACACACACACACACACACACACACACCGAGAGATATCATTCTCAAGTACTTATTTATATATGTATGTTATTTATCTTACATCATATATGTATGTTAATTATATTATGTATATTAGTTATCTTACAATGAGAATAGTTTTTACTTAAAAAATGAAATCAAATTATATATACAATAGTTTTAAATAATAAAATAATATTTATATTTATAAATGATAAATTATAGCTCTAAAAATAATATATATAATGAGAAATTTAATACATATCTTAGATAATATATTAGTCAAAATTTTAAAATATGTTATTATATGAAATAATCTAAAATATATTACTATATGAAATAATCTTTCAAAAATATTTATGTAAAAAATCATTAAAAAAATTTAATAAAAATTAAATAGAAAATGGTAAATAATTTTATTTTTTAATTCTTTTATATATTTACTTTTCAAATATATTCATGTAAAAAATTATAAATTTTTTTAATAAAAATTAAATAAATAATTTTACCCTTATTAAAAATTGTCATACTCATGTCATTATAACTCCTCCGTGCAAGAGCACCTTATCATCATACTGTAAAAACGCTTTATCAACATAATCACTTTTTGTTATAAATTATATAAATAAACTTGAAGAATATTAAAAAAAAAACTCAATGTAAATAAACTTTGTTATAAAATATGTGACTATGGAGAATGCTAATGAAGGCTGTGGAGAATGAATTTATGCCTCGAGTCGTCAAAGTCAATGAAATCTTCATTATAAATAAGGAAGAAGATAAATAATCTAAAATTTATTATATTTTAAATTTTTATATAATTTAGATTATATAGAATAAAGTTAGATGTAAGTATTTTTATACGTTATTAAGGGAGGAAGATAAATAGTATAAAATTTTTAAAATTTTAATTTTTAACAATTTAAATATATAGTATAAAATTAGATGTATGTTTTTACAAGTTAATGTATCTTGTTATTAAAGTGAGTAGGTTATCTTTTTATTATAAAAAAAATTGAAGTTATTTTTAAAAATAAAGGTTATAATTTATTAAATCTGTATTTTAATTATAAAAAATATTATTGTTTAAATTTTATTTTATTTAAAATATAATAAATTAAAAATATTTAAAATTCATAAATAATATTTAATAGAAATAATTTTTAATTATATTTAACGAAATAAACTAAAATGTAAAGATGAAAATGGTTTTAATAGAATTTGATATGTTATTAAAATTTTGAATTTTTATCAATTTTTATAAGATATTTAATTATTGACAGCAGTTAACTCTTTTTTAAATTAATATTTTATTTATTAGCAATACAATTTTTTGTCAAATTTTTAACAGTTCATTTAAATTATTTAATATATTTATAAATGTATGATAGTTAGTCATTATAAATATATTTTTGACATACAAAACTCAACAATGTTATTATTTTCTGGTCACAACATAAATTTCATGCTCTTGGAAAAGGAGTTTGGATATCAAAGACTTTGAGCCTATGAAAAAATAATGAAACAATTAATTGAATATAAATATTAATTAAAAGTTTTCATGAATAATTTTAATTATGTTATTGATTTTTGTGAATTTTTTATTGATATATATTTTAAGTTATTTCAAAATTATATATAAATATTATATCATTAAGTTAATAATTGTTTACAGAAATAATTTTAAAATGACTTAACATATATAAGTAAAAACCTTACAAAAATTAATAATATAATTTAATATGTTCACTTTTACTGATTATTAATTTATATTTAAATTTTTTATTTATAAATTAATAAAAATATATCATAAAGTTTCAATATGATATTATATAGTTATTTTAATGATGAAAAACTTACCTTCCTTAAAAAGTTACAGATTTTGATGACATTAAAAAGAATTTCTTTTTTTTAAATTAATATAAAATTAAAAATTAGAGTTTTGATAAAAAATAATTATAATTATTTCATTTTTGTTTAATGAAAAATTAATATAATTTTTATGCCAAGTTAATGTACAATATTGTAGGAGAAATTTATAAATGTTTCAGAAATGTGCTATAATTATATAAGTGTTATACTCAATGAAATGGGCACAATTTTTGGCATAGCAGCAACAAATATTGATGAAAATTGTATTCATATTTAATGTATCAAATCAGTTCAATTGCGATGGTGTAAGAGATTATATTGGTTTAGAGGTGATATAGAATGTGATATAATTTTTTAAAAATTAAATTAAAAAAATTAAAAAATTATATTTTCACAGATCACCATATTTGAAGTTTTTATTATTATTTTTCAAATAATAAACTTAAAATATGATCTAAAATACTGATGAAAAGTATTTTCCTTCAAGAATCCTCTTTTTATATAAAATCTTGCATAACTTCATCTAATAACTTTATCAGAATAGATCTCTGTAAGACCAAAATTTTTGAATTATCCATACGCTCAGATACCTAAAAGATGCTAAAATTTCAAAAGAATAAGAGAAACGCAAATCTCAAATCCAAACATATTTCTTTCTATATCTTACAATAGCTTCATTGGCAAGAGCATCAGGTTCTTCGTTTCATTCTCTGTTTGTATGAGAGATTGAAAAAGTTTCGCACTCCATTACTAACTTCTGATCTTTCTCGTACAAAGGTCGCAACACATGACCAGGTTTCACTCTACATATCCCTTCAACCTAAGAAGGAATAAAATCAGTCATGTTTGTTTTTCAATCATTTTACTCAATTAATCAGTGTTCAATCATCATTTAGATTTATACTTGACTGCAAACAAGCATGGAGTCCCCGTGTGCCTCGACGTGGCGATAAGCAGCAAGGAGAGCATCTTTGAGGCCATGGATGAAAGGCTGATATTCTGCAATGTCACTAGTACAATACTCTCTTATGAATTTACTTTTCCTGATTACTGTGTCACCTTGAGGGGTCTTGAGCAGCCACCCTGCAGCAGAAACACCTGGGTTATTCTTACTTGCTCCATCAAAATAAAGTTTCATGGCCCATAGGAACTTTGATTTTACAGGCATCTTGCAGGGAGTCCAATATTTACTCAGCTTTAAGCTATGTGAACTCCTGTATTTCATGGTCTTGAGCAGAAACACCAGTTGGCGAATAAGTCATATTATGTATCATTCAAATCAAATCTATATGGCACCAGTTTGAGAAGTTATCCTCGTTTATGTGGCTAAACAAAGAAATGTTGGAGATATTTTTCAGCTAAATTGAATAGTGAAAGATCAACTAGATATACATTATCTTTTAGGATAGGAACACTTCATAATAATTTGAAGTGAATCAAATAATCTATCATTTAATCAGTATAGATTTGTATAGGGAGAAAACTAAAAATAGAATCTGCTTGAAGATTTATGAAATTCAAATTAGTCAATAATTTTGTTGTCTTTTATATATCTGTTTTTAAAGCTTATTAAAAATTATTGTTCTATATTTATATTTTAATTATTTTTAACAAATCTTTTCAAAAAAAATTATTTAATTTTATAATAAAAATATCTAATCATATATTTGTTTAATTGTATACCAAAAAATATAAAATACATCACATAAACATTAATAAAAATATTAAACTCTCCATAATAAATTAGACATACTGAGTATAATTTATATGTATTACTTCAGTGCCCAATCATCGTTATCATTGTCCTCATATATGTTGTGCATTTTTATAATTACATTCGATTTAAATTAATTGAGGGGAGTAGTTTTAGCCTGAACCTTATATTTTTTATTTTCAATTGAGAAAATGGCTTTCCTTTTATGCAACCAAAAATAAATAATCTTTCTAAAGATCAATTATTATTGTCACCTTTCCGCCAATTTAAAAAAAAGCCTCGACCTCAAAATTTATATTAATACTTTCTCATCTATATAGTTTTTATGCGAAACACCATTCCAATCATTCATTTCATTCTCATATTCGAAGAAATAGATTCATGTGAATAGTTTATATATGTTTCAGTTTCAGTTTCATATTCATGCGATGTTATTATGGTGTTTTGCATATGTATTGTTTGGAGGATTATGGACAAGAGCATATTTTAGTTTTTTTCATTCTGAATATTTAAAGGCAACAATCAATATTTTTGGTTTATATTTATTAATTTTATCTTCTCAGATTTATTACACCTTCATTTTTTCCTTCTCATTTTTCCCCTTGCTCAAATATGTTTTAAGATTTATAGAATCCTTCAGATAGTTTTTATTAGGAAAAATAATGGGGAGCACCGGGGGTGTTATAAACATATATTAGGTTTTTTTTTTTTTTTTTTAAATGGAGAACATGTATTAGAGATAAGTATTTTTAAATTTTATGAGTGTTTTTAATATTTTTTTATTTTGAGAGGTAATTTAAATAATTAAGAAAAAATATAAAAATTTGAAAAAAAAAAAATATCACGATTGAAGTTTTATAATTTGTAGGGTTTCATGAAGGATCGAGTGGCCTTCATGGTTCTTAAAGATTTGTTAAAAATAATTTAATTTTATGGTATCTTTGGAATTTTTTATTTTTTTTCATCAATTTGTTCTAGTCTACAAAAGGCTTCATAAATCACTTGAATTCAATTTTTAAAAGTTATTGAACATCTCCCCTACATCAGCGACCCCCTTCCTTCCCCCCTGCCCCCCGCCCCCCCCTCGCCCCCCGCCCCCTCGCCACCCGCCCTACCTACCCATGCCACCTTCCCACACTCTTCCACCACCTAGTGTTATGTTTTGCAGTTATCATTGAATTACACCAACATTTTGCCAAGCATACCACCCACTGCAACACCATCCAATTAGGCCACCACCAAATTTCAAAATTATCTCCACTACTAATCTCCTAGACCTCCAAGGACCTTGGAGTTTCAACCTATCCCCTTAGCCTTCCCCTTAGCAATTTGGCCCTTTGGATTTTTTTGCTTTCCACAACAATTTTTGAGATCATGTATGTCCCACGAGCTCCCTTTTTTTATGGGATCACTTTTAGAGAGTCAATTACTGAAGAGAATGAGTTCAACAAACAAAAGTTTGTGTCCCCTTCAAAAACATTTTTCCATTGTTGTGTCTCTCCACAAGGTGCAACAAAATTGAGTGATAGCTTTTTTAGTGTGCATGATTTTTTGTATAGTTTTTATATTTTCACTTGTGTGCACTCTTGCCTATACAGAATTTCTATTTTTACTTGCACAACCTTCTAGGGATCTTCCAAATTTATCACTCAAAAGGTGATATGTCGAGCTCTATATCTCAAAACTCGAGGAAAGTTTTTTTGACCCATGTTATTTTTTCAAGTACATACTTATATGTATTAGAATTTGCTTCTTAAAATAATAAATATAAAATATTTTGTTTCCTGTTTTTAAATAATTTGTACTTATGTTCAAATGAATTGTAAACTAAAAACTTGTAAGTAGTTTTGGGCATATTGGTTTGCATGTCAAACATTGTCTTAGGTATCCTTTGTACTAACCATGTCTATCATTCTTGTAAGGACTTTTTTGGTACTTAATTCATTTTGTGACACACTTAGCACATCTTTTAGTGCTTCTTTGACACATTTTTATTATCTCCAAGCTCATTTTTTAGCACTTATGTAAGGCCTTGTGTTTCCTTCATTGCTTTGTGTGTGCATTGAGGCACATTGTCATTCTCATGCTCATATTTTTCAAGTTCTCACAATTATTATGCTCATGTGACCAACTCATTATTTTGAGAGCTATTGAGACCAACATGATGAAAAATTCCCGTCTTCTAGTTCTTATTGGTAGGACCATCTATACATAGTGGTGGTGTCTTTGCACAGAACATTTCTTCACTATACATGTCCTTAATATATTCATATAAGGGCATGTTCCTATTATTTCAGACCCATTTCAACACAATGATTTTATAAATACATTTGATAGTGCCTGTCACTTTTTGATGTATTTTTCATGCCTCTTCACTACCATTTGGATCACATAGATTTTCCTTTCACTATTTTGACCATTCTACAAAATATGTAGGGAGGCTCATCTTTTGAGATATATTTTTCACTCCTAATTCTTGTGATGATATATTCTTGTCTGAAATTTCTCTTCATTTTGTAGATCCACCCTTTTCGGATGAGCTTATATAAGACATGAAACATATTTTCACAAATGCCACTTTTATTATCATACAAGAAGACGCTCTTCATTTTACAAAGCCATCACATAATTTACTTCAAAGGATTATTTAACTCTATTGATGGGAGTTTCCTTATTGTGTTCTTTAGAACTTCAACATTTTATGATATGATTAACAATCCACATCTTCTTTTGGATTTATGTTATTCAATTTTTAGGGTTTTTGAGCCATGCCCTTTACATCCAATAGACATTATTTAATTAAATGGTCCATATCCTTCTTCTAACATGTATAATTCAGTGTAATGACCTTTATTTATTGTGCACTATCTTACTAGACCTATGAAACACTTTAATTTTGGACCAATTGTGAAGTTATTCATATTATTTCCCTTGTCTTCCTCTATGGAGTGGGTAGATTTTAAATTCACATGTTATGCCCTTCCTATTAAAAAGATAAAATAGGTTGTTCAATGTAGTTGGACCTTATTTAATCATCAACACTCTCTAGTTTATGACTTGTCCTCCTTCAGCCCCCTCAACCTAATTTCAACGACCTAAGGTGATATGGGGCTCAATTTATCCTTAATGACTCCCTTATTCAATGAATCATTTGGTTGGTTGAATGGGGGAACTAGTTAGGGGAAATTGAATCCCATCAACCTAGTTATGAGCACTTAATGTGATTTGAGGCTCAAGTTTCCCTAATTGAGTTTCCTATTGAACTAATTGTTTGATTGATTAATGGGGGACACAATTAGAGTAAATCAAGTCCCCTCAACCTAATTTTTACCACATAAGGTGATTTTGGAGTGCATTTTTCCTAATTGAGTCCCATATTCAATGAATCACTTGATTGAATGAATGGGGAATGTAATTAGGGGCACTCAATCCCCCTCAACTTAACTACAACTACATAAAGTGATTTGGGACTCAATATTACCAAATTTAGTTGCCATTAAACCAATGACTTTATATGTGAAATGGAGGACATAATTATGGGAATTCGAGACCTATCAAACTAATTTTAATCACATAATTGATTTAGGTCTTAATTTACCCTAATTGGTTCCTGCATTAAGGTAATTACTCATTTGATTCAATAGAGGACAAAATTAATGGAAATCAAGCCCGTTCAATCTGATTGTAACCACCTAATGTAATTTAGGGTTCAATTTTACCCCATTGATTTCTCTATTGAAAAAATTACTTGAATGATTGAATGGGGGACACAATTAGGTGAAATCAAGCTGCTCAACCTAATTACAACTACCTAAGGTGATTTAAGGGTCAGTTTTCTCTAATTGAATCCCCCGTTAATGAATCACTCAATTGATTAAATGAGGAACACAATTAGGTGAAATCAAGCCTCTTGAACCTAATTCAATCACCTAATATGATTTGGACTCAATTTTCCCTAATTAAGTCTCCCATTGAACCAATTACTCAATTAGTTTGATAGGGGTGTAATTAGGCAAAATCAACCCCCCTCAATCTAATTACAACTACTTAGAGTGATTTTGGGTTTAATTTTATCTAATTGACTCCCTCATTCAATGAATCACTCAATTTTTGCAATGGGGGAGTAAATTAGGGGAATCAAGTCTCCTTGACATAATTTGAAGATCTTAATGTGATTTGGGACTCAAGTTTCCTTAATTGAACATCCCCATTAAACCAATCACTCAGGGAATATTAATTAGGATAAATATATCCCTTTAAACCTTATCATGACTACAAATTATTTAGGGTTGAATTTTTCCTAATTGACTACACCATTGAATGAAACACTTGATTGATTCAATGGGGGCCACAGTTATGATAATCAAACCCCTTCCACGTTATTAATACTACTTATTGTGATTTGAGCTCAATTTAATCTATTGAATTAATTACTCAATTAGTTCCATAGATAAAACAATTAAGAGAAATTGAGTCCCCTCAGTGTATTGTGACCACATATTATGATTTATAGCTCAATTTCTTATTTTTTAGTCCCCCATTAAAACAATTACTCGATTGGTTGAATGGGGGATGCAATCAATGCCAATCAAGACTCATTAACTTAATTATAACCTCCTAAGGATATTTAGGATTTAATTTTTTCTATTTAAATCAACATCCAACAAATCACTCAATTGGTTGAATGGGGGATGCAATTAGGGGAAATTAATCCCTATTAACAAATCACTTGATAGGTTGAATGGGATTACTTGATTGGTTAGATTGGGGACATAATTTAGAGAATTCAAGCTCCCTCAACTTAATTGTAACTAATTAAATTGATTTGGGGCTCATTTTTTCCTAATTGACTCCCCGATTGAACCAATTATTTGATTTATTCAATGGAGGACACAAATAGGGTAAATAGAGTCCCAACCTAATTGCAACCATCTAATATTATTTAGAGCTCAATTTTCTCTAATTGAGTCCCCTAATAAATTGATTACTCAACTAGTTCAATGAGAGACACAATTAGGAGAAATTGAGATCCCTCAACTGATATTACTACACAAAATGTAATTCATACCACCTTTAAATTCAAATTCATATATTAACTATTTTATTATTATTTTTAACAATCAAACTTCAAAAAATTAAATTCAATTTTTTAGCACAAAGATAACTTAAAAAAAAGCAACTAAACATTTTTAGTTGCCCAGCTTTTATACCACCTTCACAACAGATTTGTGCTAATTTTGCTTCACATTTTTTTTATATCATTTGAGTCAAGTATCTATACATTAAAAATCACATATATGTATTAACAAAATAAAATTAAATTAAAAACATTACTTCATTTTTGCATCACACATATATAATAATAAAATAAATAAAAAACACAAAAGCTTTAGCATAAGTAAACTGGATCCCTCGCCAAATACAGTAATTTCCCAAAAACAATAGCCACCTTAGGCTCATACAAATTCGCCGGCCATCATAAACAATTCATTAATATATTAATCATATGTTTGCAATTTTGGATCATGAAGAGGAACCCATTAACATGGAAGTCATCGAGGAGATGTTTTAGGGCAGTGGCTGCAAATCCAATCTTTTATGAGGAGGTTTTAGTGAATGGAACCACCTCCAGAAGGAAATGGCATTTGATCTACTTCCTCCTCTGGTTTTGATATTGAGATCCATGCCTTCGAAGACTTATAGTGGTATTTGTTGTTGGCTAAGCTAAGCCCAAGTTTCCCGATTCCCATTTTGTGAAAAAGATAAATATGGCTCCAAAAAAAATTGCCAGTATGACGCTGTAAGTAAAAAATCTCTGGCTTTTGTTTGAAAGAGTTTTGTTTGGAAAATTTATTAGCTTTTCTGCAAGACCCAAACCCATTGATGAAAGGATCGAGCTTCATTAGAAACTCATATTGAAGGGTAGAATAAACGGTTAATTCTGAGGAAGAGGATTTTATATCTTCTTGTTGGAGTCCGAGGATAAAACATCGGATTTTCAAAAGTGGCTCATATTTTATGGGATCAGGAGGGATTTATGAGAACCATTGTTCCATCATCTCAATTTAACGGAAGCTATACCTGAAGAAATTAAAACAAGGACCCCATGACATTATATGATTAAACAGGTTAATAATTTCATAATATTAATAACCTATTAATGTTGACATGAAAAAGAAATTAAAAATATTTTTTTATTTATAAATCAATTTAATATATATATAGGTTTCACATCCTTGAAAACCTCATTAAAAATAAAGGAAGAAGATAAATAGTCTTAAGATTTATTTTATATATATTTTTTCTTTTAATTTAGATTATATACTTAGATGTAAGTGTTTTTACATGTTATTGTATCTTGCTATTGAAATGAGTGGGTTATCTCTTACACTCTTACATTTTAGTAAGATTTTTTATTTTAAATAAAAGTTACAATTTATTAAATATATATTTTAGTTGAATATAAATATTAATTAAAAGTTTTTATTAACTATTTTAATTATGTTATTGATTTTTGTGAGTTTTTTTATTAAAATATATTTTAAATTATGTTAATATATATTTTAAATTATATTATAATAATATGTTGTGGAACTTTCAATATTATGTAGTCATTTTAATAGTGAAGAATTTATATTTTTAGAAAAAAGATCGTAAATTTTTACATCTTAAATTCAAAGCAATTCTCTGTTTCAAATTAATATGAAATTAAAGTTTGAATATATTTTTAAAAATGATAAATAACTACAAATTATATTATATTATAAAAAATTAACATGATTTTTGTGCGAGGTTAATGTGCAATATCTAAAATATTTATTATAATTCTATAAATGCCGGATTCATGTAAAGGGCACAATTTTTGGCATAGCAGCAACAAATATGAATGAAAATTGTATTGAAAAATCAATATTGTACTCATATTCAATGTATCAAATCAATTCAATCATTGAAGGGCAGTAGTATAAGAGATATACTGGTTAGGGGTGATGTAAAATGTTGGATTGAAAAAATTATATAGATTTTTAAACAATAAATAAAGAAATTATATATTTGTTTCAATATAAATCAATTTAATAATTGCAAGTGCAGTGGTATATAAGATTATAGTGCATTAGGGGTGTTATAAAATGTTGATTAAAAATGTATAGAGATTTTTTTCATTAAATTAAATAGAATATTAGTATTTTTATTTTTATTTGGAAAATAAACATATAATTAATCATCTTGATTATTCCGATTATAACCTTTTCATTAGAAATTAAATATTTATATTTTCACAATTTAAAATAATTATTAAAAAAAATGTATTTTTTCCCAGATAGTAAATCACTAAATGTAATTAGAAATATTGATTTAAAAAGCTAAACATTTTTTAAATCCAAAACCTTTTTTATATATAAAATCTTCAAAAACTTTGTCAGAATAGATCTAAATAAGACCCCTAAAAAAATTGAATTATCCATGCACTGAGATACCTATAAGATGCTAAGAGACTCCCAACAAAAAATTTCAGAGAAACGTAATTCTCAAATCTAAACATATTTATTTATGTGCCTTCTTCATTTGATTCTCTTTTTATATGAGAGATTGCAAAAGTTTCACACTCCATTACTAACTTCTGAGCTTTCTCATACAAAGGTTGCAACACATGACCAGGTTTCACTCTACATATTGCAAACAAGCATGGAGTCCCCGTGTGCCTTGACGTGAGGATAACCAACAAGGATGCCATGGATGAAAGCCTGATATTCTGCAACGTCGCTAGTACAATATTCTCCTATGAATTTGTTTTTCCTGATTCCTGTGTCACCTTGGGGGGCTTTGAGCAGCCATCATGCACCAAAAACACGTGGGTTCTTCTTACTTGCTCCATCAAAATAAATTTTCATGGCCCATAGGAACTTTGATTTTACGGGCATCTTGCAGGGAGTCCATTAATTACTCAGCTTTAAGCTATGTGGACTCCTGCATTTCTGAAATGCTACCCACGGACTCAAATTTATAGACTAACTTCCTTATTTATTAGCCTTTGATTGATTCATTGGAATTTGAAGAGTCAGACAGCATAATAATTTTTATTTGTTTAAAACTTACGAGATTTGAATGATAGGAATAATTGGTAAAATCTAGATTTTTTTTTTTTTTTTTTTGGATAAATAGGAATTGGAGATAAAGTAAATTTTTGGATAGATTTTTGAAATTGACATTTTCTATTAATCTGAGAGTTATCATAGTTGTTACTTTTACATTAAATTTTGGAACATATAGGTTAAATAAAGGTGGCTTCATACATGTGTTTAAAGATTATTGGAATTACACTTCTTTCAATAAAAGGGATTGGAAGATTGGTCGGTAATTGTCTCTCATCAAAAAAAAAAATTTATTAATCAAATTTTTGAATAGAGATTTATTTCAGAAAAAGTTGAAAAGGATAGGATAGCTTGGAGCCTTGGAGGTCTAGGTGTGTATACAATACAAGAAGGGTATAATGTGTTGACCTCTCTTAAGACAATTAGACAAAATGTTCCATGGGATAAAGTATGAGATGCTAAAGGATGGCTTAAGATATATATTTTTTACTTACGATGTTATGCACAGAAACTACCTAACCTATGATAACCTTATGAAGAGAAGTTTTTATAGTCCCTCCAACTGTATTATGTGTAATTCTCATCAGTAAACATTTGATCACTTGTTTCAATGTAAATTTGATAGAGAGCTATGGAATAGATAGAAAAAAGTCTTTCAAGTTAAATTAGCTTTTTAACTAAACCTTGAAAACATTTGGGAAACTTGGAAATATAGAAAAACTAAACATACCTCTATTAAGATGGGTTGGTCTTTCAGGCCAAGTTTCATTTGGTAACACATTTAGTTAGAAATAAATGCTCGATATTTTCAAAAGGAATTCCACTCATCGGAGTTGGTATGGATCAAAAGTGTAAGTAAGGTCTCAAAAACTATCAAAGTTTATCATATGTCTAAGAAACTCCAAGAGAAAGAGAGAACTCCCTAGGCTCCAAATATTGGAACATAGAAACCCCCTCCCCAAGGATGGGAAAAGTTAAATATAGATGGGGTTGCTAAAGATAATCCAGGAGATGCAGGGGTCAATTTTATTATAAGATATTGTGTAGGGAAGATCCTACATTGGAAATTAAAGGGACTGGGAAGGGCTAGTAATATTGAAGCAGAAGGGTGGGCTATCGAAAGTTTCTCTTAATGCTTGGGAGTACGGGGTATGTAAGATTCTAGTGGAGTCAAAATCTCAAATTATGGTAGATTTTTTGAATCTCATTACTAAATTTTTATCACATGCTTGTTGAATAATTAATATTGTCACTCAAATCAAATTCATATGGCATTAGCTTGAGGACATTATCCTAGTCTATGTGACTAGACAAATGAATGTTGTGGCTGATATTTTGGCTAAACAAGGTAGTGAAAGACTCACAAGATATACATGTTAGGAAACCACACACTCCACAACAATGAAAAAATAACAGAATACAATAACATAGATAATTAAACAAACAAAATACCTAATATGCATGAGATAAAATAAAAGATTTACATGGTAAAATATTAACAAAGCTAAGGAAACATCCACGGTGCAAGATATCAAGTTTTATTAATTCCAAGATGAAAAAATTACATGCGAACTCACTATGTAGATTACATGTGATTTCCACAAAGATAAATACATCTAATTAGAAAAGTACTATTAGGATTCCTCCTAAAAATAGAGTGGGAAAACACCATTAGGACTTTCCTTCCTAAAACTAGAATTTGGTGGAATTTGTCTTCCTAGAAATAATGGTTTAACTCCTTGATTTTTTGATTCAAGGGCATTGTCCCCCAACCCTTACCAGGGGGATCCATAAGATGTTGTCGTTCCCTGGAGCCCTCTGCAACAATTCTACACCCCCTTTGTCGAGGAGTGGGCTCTAAACCGCACTACAAAAGAACTCAAAATTTAACTTTGTTGTCACATATTTAAGAATACATTAACTTTTAATCAAGATATGAACACTTCAAAATGATTAGAGGTAAATCGAATAGTCTCTCATTTAACTAGTATAGATTTATATAAGGAGAAAACTAAAACTACAATCTACGTATTCTTGAAGATATCAATAATTTTATTCTCTCTTATCTATATACTTCTTAAACTTATCAAAAATGATAACTTTATATCTATACTTTAATTCTTTTTAATAAATCCTTCTACCTTTTCAAAAAAATTATATTAAAAATTATTTAATTTTATAATAAAATTAAATCATTTATTTGTTTTATATATATATATATAATCATATATATATATATATATATATATATATATATATATATATATATATATATATATAATCACACAAACATTAATAAAAATATTAAATTTTAGATAATAAATTAGACATAGTGAGTAAAATTTATTACTTTAAATACCCAATCATCATCATCCTTGGTGCACTTTCATAATTACATACAATTTAAGTTAATTTAAGGGAGTAGTTTTACACTGAGCCATATATATATATATATGAATTAAGAAAATGGTGTTTTTTTAAATGCAATCAATAAAATTTATCTTTTATTTTCAATTATAATTGTCTCCGTTTCTATTTGGAAACGGAGACAATTATAATTGAAAATAAAAGATAAATTTTATTGATTGCATTTTAAAAAACACCATTTTCTTAATATATATGAATTAAGAAAATGGTGTTTTTTAAAATGCAATCAATAAAATTTATCTTTTATTTTCAATTATAATTGTCTCCGTTTCCATTAATTTATATTAATATTTTTTCATTTAAATAATTTTTCTAAGAAACACCGTTCTAATCATTTCATTCTCATACTATAAGAAGTAGCTCCATGAGAATAACTTATATACATATACATTTGTGTATCTGTTTATGTTTCAGTTTCATATTTATGTGACATTATGACATTATAGTGTTTTGCGTATTTGAAAAATGGTGTGTTGTAATGAAGATTATAGATAACAACGTATTTAACATGTTCAATCTTGATTCCCCATTTTCATATGGTACCAGAACTTTTCTTCCACAATTAATTGTTGTGAATATTTAAAAGTAACAATCAAGTTTTTTTTGCCCTTATTTTTTTATCCTCCTCAATTTATCACAGCTTCTCTCTTTTTTTTCTTCATATTTTTTTTCCTTATCAAATGAGTTTTAGGATTCATGGAATCTTTTATGGAAGCTTCAAAATAGTTTTTATTAGGAAAAAATCAGTGGGGAGGACTAGGGTTTTATAATCATGTTTTAGGTTTTTTTTTTTCTAATGAGAAACATGTATTAGCGATATTTTAAGTATTTTTTAATTTTATAAGTATTTTTAATAATTTTTTTATTATGAGAGATAATTTTGGTAATTATGAAAAATAATGAAAATTTTATAAAAAAAAGTTATATAATTAATTTTGGAGAATATTTGAAGTTTTATAATTTGTAAGGTTTGATGAGGGATTGGGTGGCTTTCATGGTTCTTAGTAATTTTTGTTAAAAATAATTTTATTGTATGTTTGGAAATTTTTTCTTTTTCTTTGCACTAATTTGTTTTAGTTAAAAAAATTGGAAAAAGTTGATCTTTATGGATTATAGTGATTTATTCAATAATATTCAAATTGGATTCAAATATTGGAAATAATGAATATTTTAAAAATTTAATAATAATAATTTTGAATTTTAATTTGAACTAAAATATGTTCATATTTAATGAAATGATGGTTATCTTGACTCAAAATTCTGACACATTTTCCAAAAAAAATTAATTTAAGTAAAACATAAAAAATATGAATATTTTCTTGAAAATGAAAATACAATTAAAGAGATAAAGATTTTCTAAAAGATAAAGATGAATAATTTGAACTAGAAGTATTTTTAAACATATATGATAATGATTAATAAATAGGTGAACTAACATAAATAAACTTAGGAATACTCGAGGATTAATAAAAAATAATGTAAACGTGTGTTATATGACATTAATAATGATCAAGATAAAAAATCCTAAACTTTTAATTAGAATAGATATAATATGTGGCCCAATTGCATGTTATTTAAGAATGCTCAAAGATTAATTGAAAATAATGTCAACTTCTCATGTAATATATTGTATGACATTAAAATTATTTTAATGAATAATCATAAACTTTTAATTAGAATAAATATAACATGTAGCCAATTTTATATTATAAAAATATAATTTTTTTTATAAAAATAAATAATATTATAATTTTTAAAGTGTCAATGCCCTTCAAAATTTTGGTGTCTATTGTAAGTTAATTTTAATGAAAGACACTTTTAAATTATTTTAAGTTTGATTTTATTATTAATATACTAAATCTTAAAATATACTTTAATTTTTTTTTCAACATATAATTAATAAATAATTAAGCTAAACATATAACATAATATAAATTTAATGATTGTCACTTAGTTTTTATGATGTAAATGGTATTAAAAATCTATTAAATTTAACAATAAATAAATAAATAAATATTTTTCAATTAAAAAATGACCAAATTTCCCACTCTACCTTAAGTGGGTTGGGGTTCATTTCCCTCTAATTTACCTCTCAACTTAATTGCAATTATATCTTAAATTTAGTTTTTTACTATAAATAATTAGGATCTAACATGTCACATAATATGAATTAAGTATTTATGACTTAATTCTTATGATGTATGTGGTCTTATTAGTTCTCTCAATCACTTGATTGTGATTATTTAATCTGATTTTTATAATTAATTTCCACTTAATGTGATTTTTTTAATTAATTTTTTCATTCAATGAATAGTTTAATTAGTTCAATCTAATGTGATTTAGAACTCAATTTTTTTAAATGAACCTTTCCATTTAACTAATAATTTTATTAGTTTAATTGAGGATGTAATAATGGGAAATTAAACCCTCTTGTAACTACTTAAAGTGATTTATGGCTCAAAATTAATTAGTCAACTCCCACATTTAATGAATCACCTATTTGGTTCCATGGGGGACAAAATTAGTGAAATTTAACCCCTTCAACTATTATTTGAAAACATAATGTGATTTGAGGTTCAATTTTAGTCCCTTATCAATCTAATTACTTGATTTGTTAAATGGGGGATACAATTATTGGAAATCAAGCCCATTTATATATACTAGTATTTTTTATCTTTAACTTTTACTATCTCTCTTATCATAATTGTAAATGCCTCAAACTCCCTAAGTGAGCATCCTAAGGAGTGCATCAACAAATGGGTTTGGTTGGCTTGTGGCACTTTTCAAGATATGTTCACATACTATTCAGTCATACCTACAGCATTAATAGCCTATAATACCCTAAGCATCTCTTCCATTTTCCTTCTCTATCTCCTTCAGTTAAGTTTTTCAGCCTCCTTATATTTCCTATTATATTATCACTATCGATATATTTTTTTGTGCATGTTTATCCATGTATTGTATCATCATTATTAATAAAATTCTAAACTCTCTATAGTGTATCATGACTAATGATGTGGTACTATGTTGACCAATACTATTAAATTGTATAGATCTAGATTGATACCATCAACTTGTAGTTACATTTGACTTATAGGTTTGGATCCATATATATGGGTCATAAACATCATTTAAAAGACACATAAAACTCATCCACTCTATCTACACTCGTATTTATTCCATTGTGTAATAGAGGGAGGAATTAATGGATAGAGGCTTATTCTTATGTAGAAATAGTCTTGTTTAATATCATTGAAGCTCAATAGGAGTAATTTGAATAGAGGCAGTGCACCTTAGTCTTTGGATTCATTAATTAATGACACTTAGGTCTTCATCCTTGAAATTTAAGTTCTTCATATGCAAAATATCTTGCAAAGTGCCACAAGAGCCAAGGGGGAGATTGATGTGTCATAAGATCAACCAATGGTAAGTTTATTTATCTATAATCTCCTTACTTAATAGATAGATATTTTTTACTAATTGTTAGAATAGTATGTATGTCTTTTCACTTTCCTCACCTAGGTTTCCTTTATGTCAAAAGTTGTCATATTATAGTTTGATTAGGCCTAGAGATACAACCAAAGTTTAGGTCCATGTCTAGTTCAAATTTACCTTAACTACGGCTACAATCATCCATTTAGCATTTATAATTTATTTATTTTAGTTTATCACCATCTTGAATCTAGGTTACCCTTGTTCTTTTATTCCTTGTATGTGATTTCCTTATCATATCCTTGATACCCATTATTTTTATTAATAATCAAGGGTTAAAAAGGGTCCTCATTTGTATTATAGTTAGGATAGTAAACCTCATAAGCCTCAGATAAACATCCACAAGGGAATGAGATATCAAAAACTACCACAACTAGCATAGTACATAACATGACTAGATAAAACATTGATTTCCAAAGAAATAAAAAAGGAGTAACACCATGAAGACACTTGGTATGGAAAAAAAACAAATAAAACATCCAAACTATATGTATTACATGATTCATCTATAAAAAAAGAGAATAACACACCAAGCTAGATCGCCTTGAGAGAGACTTTCTAGATCTCCTCGTTGATGCAAAAAAATAAGCCAACCTTTTGGAGGCCATAAATTTTAACCTGTAGAGCCATTTGATCTCTTCCATGTGCCAAAATGATCATATAGAAAAGATCATTGCTATCTTGGGAAGTTCTACCTTCCTAGCAATGTTTTTGATATTGTTTGGATCCCATATGTGATCATCTGAGGATCCAAAATTCTGATTTAATCATTTTTTGAGTTTTTTTATTTTTAAAAAATTATATATTTTTAGAATTGGATATCAACTTTAGTTGAATTTCATCCCATAGTCTAATTATAGTGTTTAGGATATTTCAGGAGATTTTAAAAATATGATTTTTTTTAGATTTTAGTTTTTTTTTCAAATTTTGAATGTAAACTCTAATTTGGATTGTTTAAGAATGGTTTGGGTTTTTAATTATTTCAATTCATTCAATACGAATCAATACAAGTTATTTTTCAAAATCCTAGCCTATTGGTAATTTTATTTATCTTGAAAGTTTTTGGTTTCATTATTTGGTATTAAAGCAAGTTTGAATCTTGGAGGAGTAAATAATGGTGAGATGATGAGGAGGTTTTGCATAGATGAACCAAAATATACAAGAGATGCAGAGGCAAGTTCAATAATTAACATAGGTTATCACCAATAAACATAGAAGACAAGGTGGTGATGAGGAACATGTAGATCACGATGAAGAAGTTCATCAAGAAGAAGAATAGTAAGAGCAACCACCATTGATGGAAGAGAGGATGGTTCAAGATTTAGAAAGAAGAAATGAAGTAATCAAGGTTGATGTTCTAGATTGTAGTTTAAAACTAGAGGAGTTGATAGATTAGATGAATATCATGGAGAAGTTCTTTGAGTGGAAGACTATGAGAGAAAACACGAAGACAAAGTTTGCATGCATAAAATTGAAAGGTCATGTAATTATTTGATGGGATCACCTATAGAAAGAGAGATGAATAAAAGGTAAATATAAGATTCATTCATGGAAAAATATGGAGAGGAAGCTAAGGGATAAATTTCTTCCTATGGATTATGCAAAAACCCTATACAGAAGATTTCAAAATTTGAGGCAAAAAAATCACAGTATACAAGAGTATATAAATGAATTTTATAAGCTTTCCATATGAGTGGATCATGATGAAACAAAAGAGTAGATGGCTGAAAATTATGTAAATGATTTGAAATTTTCTATTCAAGATGAATTAAGCATGCATAGAATACTTAACATGGAGGAGACATATAAATTAGCTTTGAATGTAGAAGAAAAAAGAAATACACAAAATTTCATAAGGATATCTAATGGTCCAAAAAGAGGTTCATCCCCTCCAATAAGGGGATGAGGTGGTTTTAATACCACCATAGGTGGCTTTAATGCCAATAAAGGTGAATCGTCACATGGTACAAAAAGGTAAGGGTTTCAATACCAATAAAGAGGAAGAGGATTTCAGAGAGGATAAGGTTATGGTGGTGATCGAGGATGGTTTATGAATTAGAATAGATATTATGCATGTTATAGATGTGGAGAAGGACACAAAGTGTTTGAGTGTCCACACTATCAAGATCAAGAAAGGAGGCAAGAAGATCGCCCAAGACTAAATCTAGTTGAGGCTAAAATAGAAGAGCAAAATACTAAAGTTACACCAGTAGATGTTTGAGAGAATCTCATGATGAGAAGAAGAATGATCAATCCAAGGAAGGAACAAGTGCAGAATAAAAAAGGTGGTGATACATGGCTATGATAAAATATATTTCTAACAAGATGTACTTCAAGTGGAAAGGTATGCAAAGTAATTATAGATGGTGGTAGTTGTGAAAATATGGTTTCTAAAGAAATGATTGAGAAAATAAATCTTTAATGTGAAAATCATCCCAATCCTTATCGTATTTCATGGTTTAAGAAAGGGAATGAAGTTACAGTAGATTAAAGGTGCTTAATTAAATTGTGTATAAGAAAGAGTTATAATGATGAAATATGGTGTAATGTTATTCTGATGGATGCATGTCATGTGTTGTTATGAATACCATGGAAATTTGACAGGAAAGTAATTCATGATGAATCAAAGAACATGTAGACTTTTTGGAAAGGTGATACAAAGGTATTTTTTTACCTCTTAAAGAAGAAGAGAAGACATAAAGCATGCTCTCTACTAAAGAATTTATCCAAGATATGAAGGTGGCAAGTTGTTTTTATGTATTAGTAGTAAAGAATGAAGAAAAAAATTGGTTCCAATACCAATAGAAGTAGCAAGAGTTTTGAAAGAATATGCAGATGTTATGTCTGATGAGTTACTAGATGGTTTACCACTAAAAATAGATATTCAACATCACATTAATTTGATTTCAGAATTAGATCTACCCAATCAAGAAGCTTATAATATGAGTCCAATTAAACATGCCTAATTAAATAAATAGGTTATTGAATTGTTAAGAAAGAAGGTGATAAGGGAGAGTATGAGTCCATGTGCAATACTAGCATTGCTAACTCCAAAGAAAGATGGAGGATGGAGAATATGTCTTGATATTAGAGAAATTAATCAAATTACAATAAAATATAGGTTTCTTATACCTCGCTTATATGATATGATGGATGTGCTTGCAAGAGAAAAATATTTTATCAAGATTGATCTAAGGAGTGGTTATTATCAAATTCAAATTCATGAAGGAAATGAGTGGAAAACTACATTCAAGACTAGGGATGGCTTATATGAGTGGATGGTGATGCCATTTGGATTATCTAATGCAATACATTTATGAGGGTGATGAATACAGTGCTATGAGAATATATTAGTAAGTTTGTGGTTATTTATTTTGATGATATTTTGATATACAGTAAGACTAAAGAAAAAAACATACAACATTTGAGAATTGTAATGGATTTATCAAGAAAGGAGAAGTTGTATGCAAATTTACAAAAGTACAAGTTTATGTAGAATAGTTTGGTGTTTTTGAGATTTATAGTTTTAGTAGATGGTGTGAAAATGGTATTCCAAAAAACATTACAAAGGTAAGAAGTTTCCATGGTTTATCAACTTTTTACAAAAAAATTATTAAAAAATTTAGTAGTATTGTGACACCAATAACAGATCGCATGAGAGGGAAAGAATTTTCATGGACTAGAGTAGTCACATAAAGCTTTGAATTTTTGAAGAAGAAGAAGATTACAGAAAGACCAATTTGAGCATTACCAGATTTTAATAAAGTGTTTAAAGTTGATTGTGATGCATCATTTGTGGGAATTAGTGTTATGCTAAGTCAAGAAGGAAATCCAATAGAATAATTTAGTGAGAAATTGAATGAAGTAAGAACAAAATATTCTACTTATGATGTTAAACTTTATATAATTGTACAAGCATTAAGACATTGGAGACATTATCTAGTTGTTGGTGTATTTTTTTTTTATTGCATTTACTTGTATTTATTATTTAGATTGGTGTACTAATTAATTATCATAATTATTTTATTACATTTATTAAAATTTTCATTAGATAGGATAAGCTTACTTAGCTAGTAGTCAACTTGGACACCTATTTTGTTATTTTAGAGTTCACTCCACTATTCAGGGTAAGATTAGATATGATTGCTTAACTAGTAGTCAATTTATGTTGATCATTTACACAAGTTTGACACCTATCTTGTTATTGTTGAGTTGCACTCCACTATTCATGTAGTCAAATATTAGATGAACTACATGTGTTGTGTGAGTTCCTTGATTTTTATCTTGCACACCTTGCTCTATATAAGTAATAGCTATTTATGTATCCTATATCAGATCAATATGGAATTATCAGAGTATTTTATCATATTTGAGTTATTTATTTATTCCAGTTATTATCCAAAATATAGAGTTATTATTTATTACTATTACTATTTTATCTCTTATTCATGATTTCTATTAGATTCATTAGACCCTTTATGCTAATTCTAACATGGTATCAGAGCTATCTTAAATATGTAAATTACTAAATATTCAAGAGAAAAATATGTAGATATAAGATAAAAAAAAATTATTTGGTATACAAGCACAAATTAGAGCTTTATAGATAATTTATGAGCTCACCATTGAGTTTAGAGTGCCCAATATAGTCAAAATTATCTACACTTTTATCTAGATTGGGTACATGAGGTAAAATTGGCAAGGATTTGATCTAGAAGCACCATACCCAAATCTGACAATTACCTAAAAATTGAAGTGTTTTTTTAGCAAAACAGACCTCACGGTTGCATTTGGAAGGCATCAAAACCTACAAATCCATATTAAATTTGTCTAATTTAGACACAGTCACCCAGAAGGTAAATGTGTTTTGCTCTTAGGTATGACCGTATGAACTGTGCAGGGCAAAAAAATTTTGGAGCTCTGGGGCCTCATGAATCAACATGTAGAATTGATAAGGCAACTTTGAGATCCCACCATTTAAACATCGAGTTATTTTTGAGTGAATTTTTCTTTGAAATAACTTAAAATTTTATGCACTTTGTTGTTGTACTTTCAATATTTTTCATATTTTTTTAGAAATCAAGTTTTTCAATAGAATCTCTTATCCATCCTCATTTTTGCAACTTCAGAGGCTCATAACTTCACAAATGACCTTGTATTGAACTCCCACTTTTTTTAAACTTAATATTTTTAAAATCAAAATGCATTGGTGTACAAATTTTTGTAATAAAGTGCATATTTTTTAATAATTTTAGCCTAAAGGGTCTAATTAATATTTTTATAAACTAAAAAAATTATAATCCAACCTTGTAACTGCACTCAATTATAAAGTGCCAATAAATACTTGCTAGGTGGGATAAAACTAAGTAATTTAGGGGATTTTGTGGTGTGTTCTATATTTTGATTTCTGCTTTGTGATGATTTAATTTCGATTGCATCATGGGAAATCTTGCATTCCCACTATTAACAACATCCAACTATAACACATAAAAATAGAATGCTTGGAATGTATTAATGATTATAAGATATATGACTTACATAACAACTCTTCTTACTCCACCTACTGATATAAAAGAGTTACAACACTTCCTCTTTGAAACTACTAAGGTTATTGGATGCATTCATTCTTACATGTCTTTAGATTTAAATTTTTATCTTGACAAATGTACAAATCCAAAAGATGCTTGGGATAAATTAGCATCCTTTTTTGGTAAAATAGATGAGGTTCATGGTTACCAAATTGACAATGAACTCATTAGTTTGGATCCTAAAAGTTATGCTATAATACAAGACTACGTCACTAATGTCATAGATCTTAGAGCACAACTTTATGAATGTAAAAGTGATAAAAAAATATATTCAATTGATTTTTAGTGCCTTACACAAATTAGGTCCTGAATATTCATCTTTTGTCTCTAGCTTTTAGACTCATAGGCTTACATTGGGCACAACATATCAAATGCCCACCTTTGAAGTATTCTCTGAGATTCTAATGGCTGAATAATAAAATTTAATAGCTATGGGTCTAATCAAGTCATCCAAATCTCAAGCTCTAGTTTCAAGTCAATCTCATCATAAACAAGTTTCAACATCAGCATCAAATACAGGTTCAAATAAAAAGAAGCATACTAATCAAAATAAATCACAAAAAGATAAGAATAAAAGGCAACAATCTTCCTCACAAGGAGATTATAAATCCACTAATAATAAATGGGATTCATTAAAAAATATTGGCACTCCTTGCCCTTATTGCAAAAAGAGTTTAATAGTGAACAAGATTGTTGGATGAAAGAGATTAATGACCTTAATGGTCTTCTCAAAAATAATAACATCAATCAATCCTCTTCAAAGGATTTTTCCACTCCTTCAAAACTAGGGAAATGAAAAGCTACAGTACTAGTTGTACTAGTAAACTCTTCCAAGTCATGGGTGTTTAACTTAGGTGTTTTGCACCATATGGGTTCTAATCAAGAATAATGTTTTGGATCAGAACCAAGTTCCTTGCCTCATATTCTTATAGGTGATGATTCTAAGGTAGATGTCATAGGAAAAGGTACAATTAATGTTGATAGTGGTATATTTGAGATGTCCTCTGTGTGTTAGAGTTATCAACTAACTTTCTCTCTGTCTACCAAATCACTCACTTTGATACTGGTAGGAAAGTTGAGTTCACACTTGATTTTATATCAATTAAAAAATTGGAGGATAATGCCTTAGTTGAAATGGGAAAATTTGACAAACATACTCAGATTTATTCATTCTCACATTTTGTGCCTTAGTCTTCCTCTACAGATTTTCTCTTACACACTAATACAGTGAGCAAGCTATGGCATGAGTGGTTTGATCCTTTGAACTACCACTATTTACAGTAGATTAATTAGTAGGAGATGGTTATAGGACTTCTACAAATTTAGTTTTCAGGGGGTGTATGTCATGGTTGTGCCTTAGGAAAACATCCAAAAGATAAGTTTGATAAAGAGAAGATTTGGAGGGCTACTCAAGTCCTTGAACTTGTTCATAGTGACTTAGTGGGTCCATTACCTACTTTGTTTTTTAGTAAAACCCATTATGTTCTCACATTCATTGATGACTATTCCAGATACACTTAGGTTTATTTTTTGAAACTTAAGAGTGAAGTGTTTAATAGATTTCTAGAGTTCAAAGCTCTAGTCAAAAAATAATCTAAAAAGTTAGTCAAGATCCTCTGCATAGATAATGGGAGGGAATATGTGAATAACAAGTTTGAACAATTTTGTGCTTTTTAAAGAATTAATCTTCAGCATTTAGTTGCATACACACCTCAGTGGAATAGTGTAATAGAGAGGAAGAACATATTCTTAAAAGAGATGGAAAGTTATATGATTCATGGTAAATCATTATTACTTGAGTACTGGGTAGAAGCAATAAATTATGCTACATATACATAGAATATAGTTCCTCACAAAGATTTAAAGGGTATAACAACTCTTGAAAATTGGTTAAATAGGAAGCTAGCAATGCATCATTTCAGAGCCTTCAGTAGTCTAGCATGGGCTTACATACCTTCTAACAAGCATCACATTTTAGAACAAAAAATCCAAACTTGCATATTATGGGATATCCTGATGGTGTTAAGGGATGTCAACTCATTGATCTAGATTCACATGATCTTATTATCAAAATAAGTGTTTACTTTGAAGAAAGTCCTTCAGACTTGTCTTGTAAAATTTCTCATTCTTTTTCCTTAGAAGAATTAGATAGCAGTTACAATGATACTCCTAATTCATCTACTCAAAGGGATGATTAGGTAATACCTCCCTAATAGGGTTTAGAAGATCATATTCTATTTCCTCCTCTTCCTCCTCTAGATCCTCACCCATTGATGAATTTATGGGCTAGATAGACTTTAGCAGATACAAACCCTCTTGTTAGGGATCCATTAGATAGAAGGAAAACACGATCACATCTTGATCTTCTAAATTCCTACATTTTTATAGCTTCTAATTCATAGTGTTTTCAGGAAGCTATAGGGATAGTTGAGTGGGATTCAATGATGGAAGAAGAATATGACTCATTGATTAGGAACAACACTTGGGATCTTTTTCCTCTTCCTAAGGGAAGAAAATTAGTATGATGTAGGTGGATATATCAGACTAAGTTTTTAATGGATGGAAATATTTATAAGTATAAATAATGATTAGTGGCTAAAGGTTTTTTCCAAGTGGAAGGCATTGACTATATAAAAACCTTTGCACCTATTGCTAAGATGAATTCCATTCAATTGATACTAGCTATTGGTGCAACTCATGGTTGGACTACACATTAGATGGATGTGAAGAGCACATTTATTCATGGGGATCTTCATGAGGAGATATATATGGAGCAGCCATAGGGGTTCATTTAATATTATTCATTGGTGTGCCACTTGTAGAAGTCTCTCTATGGTCTAAAATAAGCTCCCAGGGCTTGATATTCCAAGATGGACACATTTCTTCTTTCAGTTGAGTTCTTGAGATATCACTTAGATTTGAATGTCTACATTCTATGGTAGGAGGATTCACTATTGTACTTGGTGCTCTATGTTGATGATCTAATTGTTACAAGGAGCACAACAACCATCATCAACAGTGTTAAGACTACACTTCATGACAAGTTTTCTATGACAAACATGGGCCTATTGCACTATTCTTTTGGGATTTAGATAACATAATCTTCTTCCAAGATTACACTTTCACATCCCATGTATGCCATGGACTTGTTAGCTCGATTTCACATGGCTGATTATAGGCCTACACCGACTCCTTTCTTATCTAGAGTTAGACTTGATGTTCATTGTTCCACTCCCTTGGTTGATGCCACATTGTATCGCTAGCTTGTAGGTAGCCTCATCTATCTAACTCATACACAACCCAAAATTTCATATATGGTTAGCATGTTTTCAAACTTTATATAGACACCATACGGGCTTTATTGGAGAGTCACCAAGTGCATTTTCAGCTATATTCAGAGCACTATTAGATACGAGATTCAATATACAATAAGTATAGGTTTAGATTTGGTGGGATACATAGATTCTGATTTGGTTTGTAATTATGATGATCATAAGTCCACTTCTAGTTACAACTTTCACTTTGGATTCAACCCCATTTATTGGCAAAATAAGAAGCAACATGTTATTTCTATTTCATCTATAGACGCTGAGTATCATGATGTTGTTAATGCCACTACTAAGGCTATTTGGCTTCAAAATATCCTCACTAAGCTTGGTGTTCCATTTCAGAAGCCATCAATCATCTACTAAGATAGATAGAGCACTATCTATATCTCAAAGAATCTAGTTTATCATTAGAGAACCAAATACATAGAGATCCATATTCACTTTATCAGCGAGCTAATTTAGGTGAAGAACATTGATCTATAATATTATTCTATGGAGGAGTAGATTTTAGATATTTTTACCAAACCTTTCACTAAGAGAAAGTATCTTCACTTACAATCTCTTTTGGGGGTGCGAGATATCAGTTCTTCAGGGGGGTCTCCTAGACCTTCATTTTGAGGAGTTTTTTTCTTCAGGTTTTCTCCTTTCCTCGTTTATTTTTACAAAGTACCTAATATGGCAACACATTGTCAGATTCTTATCTGCATATCTCTACCTAAGCTTCACTTATGGGGGGTGTTGGTGTATTTATTTGCTTTATTTCATTTACTTATATTTATTATTTAGATTGATGCAATAATTACTTATTGTAAGTAGTTTATTATACTTATTAATAATTTGCATTAGAAAGAATAAGCTTGCTTAGATAGTAGTCAATTTAGACACCTATCTTGTTAACATGGAGTTGCACTCCACTATTTAGGATAAGATAGAATAAGATTGCTTAACTAGTATGCAACTTGTGTTGATCATTTATACAAGTTTGATACCTATCTTGTTATTGTTGAGTTGAAATCTACTATTCCTGTAGTCAGATATCAGTTGAACTACACATGTGTGAGTTCCCTTATCTTTATCTTGCATGTCTTCCTTTATATAAGAAATGGTTATTTGTGTATTCCACATTAGATCAATATTGAATTATTGGAGTAATTCATCATATTCAAGTTATTTATTCATTTTAGTTATTGTCTCAGATATACAGTTATTGTTTATTACTATTACTATTTTATTTCTTGTTCATGCGTTCTATTAGATTCATTAGATCGTGTATGTTAATTCTAACACTAGTGCCTAAGAAGTTTATACTATTTATAGATCATGAAGGTTTGAAGCATGTGAATAGACAAAGAAAGTTGAATAGTAGGCATGCAAAATGGGTTTCTTTCTTGTAGGGGTATAGTTTTCTGTTGAAACATAGATCAAGAAAATAGAATCAGGTAGATGATGCATTGAGCAAGAGGGTAGCATTAGTAACTACTATGGTGAGTGAAATATTTGAATTTGAAGCTATCAAATAATTATATGATACTAATCCATATTTTAGAAAGGTAGTTGAGAAGTGAAAGAATCCATTAACAGGTGGGACAAATTCTATTCATGATGATTATCTTATGAAAGAAGGTTATCTCTTCAAAGGGAAAAAATTATGCATTCTAGTTGGGTCTCTACGAGATAATATGATAAGAGAATTACATAGTGGTGATTTGGCTGGACATTTTGGTAAGACGAAGACAATAACTTTGGTGGAGGAAAAGTATTTTTGGCCAAAGATGAAGAGAGATGTGACAAGGTATGTTTCAAGTTGTAGAATATGTCAGGTGGCTAAAGGACATGCACAAAATACAAGATTGTATATGTCATTACCAATTTCAAGAGGACCATAGACAGATTTGAGTATGGAATTTGTGTTAGGATTGGAAAACACACAAAGAGGTAATGATTTAATTTTTATTTTTATAGATAGATTTTTTAAAATGGTTCATTTCATTGTATGTAAGAAAACCAATGATGCCACTAGGGTTGTAGAATTATTTTCTATGGATATTTTGAGATTGCATGGTGTTCTAAGCTACAATTTAGTAGTGCATATCACCCACAAAAATATGGACAAACAAAAGTTATGAATAGGAGTTTAGGAAATTTATTGAGATGCATAGTGGGAGAGAAGCCAAAGAAATGGGACTTGGCTTTACCACATGCTGAGTTTGCATATAATAGTTCACTGAATAAATCAAAAGGAAACTCACCTTTTTAAAAAATTTATGGGAGAAATCCTATGAGTATTTTATATTTGGTATAATTTCCAATTGCAAATCGAATTAGTGACGATGTAGAAGCGTTTGTAGAGCATATGTTGTAGTTATAAGAAGGGGTAGGAAGAAAGTAATGAGAAATATAAAGTAGCAGTGGATATCAGAAGAAGATCCAAGGTATTTGAAGAAGGAGAGTTGGTAATGGTTTACTTGAGGAAAGAAATATTTCCAAAAGGCACATACAACAAGTTGAAGTACAAGAAAATTGGACCATGCAGAATTGTGAAGAAAATCAAAGATAATGCCTGAGGTAAGTTTACCATAAAATTTTGATATATCTCCTGTATTTAATGTTTTAAATTTATATGAATTCCATCAAAAAGATGGTGAAAATGATGAATATGAGGAATTAAATTGGGAGCAACAATTTCCAAAAAGAAGAAACAAAAAATAGTGCAGGTTTTGGATATCAAGAAAGTGAGTACAAGGAAAGAGAATTGTAACAGGTATTTGGTGTAGTGATAAGTATTGCAGCAAGAAGAAAATATTTGAATTACAAAATGGGAGATGAAGAATATTGACAAGTAAAAATGGTAGTATTATAATTAGGGGAACTCGTAAGAGCTAAGTTATTCTCAACTAGAGGAGAATGATGTATAAAAAATAGGCCAACCTATTAGAGGCCATAACTTTTGACTCGTAGCTTTGTTTTAGCTCTTTCATGTGCCAAAATGATCGTATCAAAAAGATAATTATTTTTCCATGTAGTTATACCTACCTAGTAATTTTTTTGATATTTTTTGGAGTCCACACGTGATCATCTGAGGGTCCAAAATTGTGATTTAATTATTATTTTTTAATTTTTTCTATTTTTAGAAACTATATTTTTTTAGAACTAGACATCAACTTCAATCAAATTTTATCCCATGGTCTAATATAGTGTTTAAGATATTTTTGGAGATTTTTTAAATATTTTAGGAGATTTTGAAAATAGGCATTTTTTTTATATTTTAGTTTATTTTAATTTTACATGTAAACTCTAATTTCTAAGTTGAGGCTTATTTATGCAAGGTTTGAGTTTGTAATTATTTCAATTCATTCAATACAAGTCAATACAAGTTATTTTTCATAATATTGTCCTATTGGTAATTTTATTTATCTTGATAGTTTTTGGTTTCATTACTCATCTTCCAAACAACTAACTTACACACTACCACTAGCATCCATTACCACCTCTTATTATAGCACTTCTCCAATCACTGCAAGGTGCATGCCAAAACCTATCCCCTCCATAGTATTTAGGTCTGAGTTTATACATGCCCTTGTATCCATTGTCAATCCTGAACTAAACTGAGAGTTCCCAACATCCCCCATCCTGACAAAAAGTGGTAACAATCTACCACACCCAAAAAGTCTAGCCAAAAGGTGAGTTGCATCCCTTACATGGGAAGAGGAGTGCAAGGTCATTACCATCCTGAGTGAAGAAAGAAGATCATGCATTACATCCATATCCACATCCACCATAAGAATTCATTTTACCAAGTGAGACAAAGCCCTAACAACCCCCTTAAACCTATTCCATAAAGACTAGGGTCGTAACCAAATGAACTTCTACTTCCCTAAAAATAGAGATTGGAATGAGGCCCATCGTCTCTCTACCTAAGAATGCAATATAAATTTGAATCTTGAAAGTGAGCCCAAAAAATGCTTCATCCAACCCCACATGGTAATGTACCCTGATCAAACCTTCAACCAACAATTTAACCAATTCCTTGTCTTCTAAAAATAGTAAGAGATTTCAAATTAAAAGTGATACAAAATCAAAATTTACATTTATATTTTGGGGTGTTTTAAGGAAGATATAACCCACCAAAGATTTGATATCTTCCATGACCTGGCTAGTTTATGCCACAAAACCATGTCTAATTCAAGCATCACTAAGAAAGACATCAAAGGTCATATCTCGTAGCTCAACACTCACTCTAACCAATGGTTTACTGAGGACCAACTTCATAAAATTCTCCATAGTTCCAAGACTATAAACTTGTGGGCAAATAAAATCACAACAATGGAAAAAATCCCAAAGGCTAGGCACATGAATAGAGATTTGAGAAGATTAAGACTTCATTAATCCCCACTTTGACACAAACCATCCTTTCACCAGTCACTTCTCATGAATGTCACATTGATAATAATGATTATTTCCACCAATGGAAGGTATAAAAAATAAGTCAATCAGGATGTTTCAAACAAATCCCCCAAGGACTTATCAATTTGATGCAAATGTGGGGTCATGGGCCAAGCCCCCCATTTTTTATCACTAACAAAATACTCTAACTGATACATACACTGATTTGTTAAGAAATCTACTTCCGTATTTACTTCCCAAAAATAGTGAATCACCTCCCAATGAGAAAAGGATCTCAAAAATTCCTAGGACCAACCCAAAATGTTTTGAATGTGCCAAACATAAGCATGTCTATTTCTTAAATCCTAGATCAAATCCATGAAATTGCCTTTGATAATAACCATTGATCCTTAATGACAACGCTTGAGCCTTCACCACATTGTTTATCCGATCAATTAATTTGAACAAGGCTACCCAAATTAGAGAACCCATGCAATCTTAGATATTACAGCCTACCCCTAAAGCTATGTGGTTACCCCAAACTGCCCCATTAAAATTGAGTTTAAAAACTCCTTGATGAGGATGAATCCAAACTATATTTTTTTCTCTATGAGCTTTGATACTAGATACACTACACCCATTAATAGGAAAATTTTGGGTACATAAATTTTTATAATCAAAATGCCCAAACCAACAGTGAATCGTATCCCTAGCCATGGATTATGGACTTACCTCATCACATTGAAAATGGGTTTCAAGCTAGATGCTAACCCTTATCATATTAAAAAATGGACCATTAGTGTTGGAGAGTTGTCAGTGATGTCATGGAGGTGTTCAGGTGAGTGGATGAAGTGTCTTGATAGCCTAAGTGTTAATGACAAAGTGTGTATTATGCTTGTCCTAGTATGCTTGAAGTAGTTTTGATTGATCTTTAGTTTCAGCATGATTAGGGATGGGTATGAAGTATTGAGCATGTGTAAGAGGTCATATCAAAGGTCAAAGATGATTAGAGATCTTGTTTAAGTGCATGGTATTCATCCATTTATACATTATGTTTATCTTGACATAGTTGGTTTAGTGACAAAAAAATTTTAGTAAGCAGTTTGTTGACATCACCATTGCCACGTATGGATGAGTTAGGGGGAGTTGGTCATATGGGTGTGATCACATTAGTCCCAAGTTATTATGGTTTAAATTTTAGGTCATGAGGTTTATCATAGATAAATATATGTGGGTGTAAATTTGGTCTATTTGACAAAATTTCACTAAGTTTCTATACTTAGCTACACCGTCACTGCACGTCATGCAGACATGTATGATCTAACAAGTTTGTGCATTTATTGTAGATACTTAGAAATTCAATATTGAAAAAATGTTTTCATGTTGATGTTTTATATATTTCCAAGAATTTACCGTAAATATTTAGAGTTTTGAAGTTTTTTCTAGATCGAGATATAAATCTTCAAAGCTGCACTTATAGACTATGATGGGCCAGAGACCATAAAGATAAACTACATTGAAGTCTGAGGTCATCTAGTTAGTAGATCTAATAATTCATGTTATTTCATGATCTTGATATAATGGTGAATGTAAAATTCAATATGTCAAATAATAAATGTGCTAGTGACATGTGTCACATTCATGGAGCTTGGATAAAAGATTAACGGTTCACAGACATTTGTACTATCAGAAGATCGATGGTATGAGTCATAGTTAAAGATTTAAATGTGTAGAAATCACATGAGGGTGTCAAGTGTCATAATAATGTGAGTTCTGATCAAGATATAATGGTGAGCATTGTAATTTAAATACTTTACTGATCCATAGAGATCAATGGTGTGTATTTGGTCAAGATTGTTAGAAAGCACGAGATGAGGTCAACATGTTCGAGGTTTAACGTTTGGACAGTGGATCATTGTGAGTTAAAGTTTGAGATAATTTAAAAGAGATCAAAGAATTGAATTTTTTCCAAAATTTTTGGAAGTAGCGAGATGATGCAAAGTGTTCAAAGTTTAACAAATTGCTCAGTGACCATTGGAATTCAAATACTCAAAATTATGAGGGAAGACTAGTCTGTAGTTTTTTTGCTATAACTTTTCATATATGCAGAATTTGACCATGGTGTAAAAATAAAAGTTGTATAGGAATTTAATTCACATATATAAATATTCATTTTAATTTATGAATGTTTGTATAGTCAAAGTTATTTGGATCCAAATTTGACTATGTTTTTGTTCCTACTCTACAAGTAACCTGAGAAGGGCAACAAAGTTGTTCTTGATAGCATTTGGATGTTTTAAGGGGACATAGATATTGGAGAGTATTTTAGAATACATGAAGATGATATATATTTATTTTTGAGGTTTGACCAATCCATACTCAGTATGAACAAGTGCTTATAAGTTGACTGTGTGTTCGTTCATGGTGTTCTTGTGTACAAAATGTTGTTTGAGAAAAATTGGATCTAGCAGAGGAGTGTTGTGATGAATTTGATAATTTTTTGATGTTGAAGGGGTAATGTGGATTATACCTATGCATTTTTAATTGATCTTATATTTTTAATTTGCCCAATGGAATGCTAAATGGGGTATTAGGTCTCTATGAGACCTATAAAGGCTATTAAGGCCTGATTGAAAGGCGTAGCTGCTTATGTTTGACCCATGGATGCTATAGCCAACATATGATGATGGTATTGAGATACGTAAGATGAATTAAGGGTTAAGCTAAGTATAAATTATGACTAAGAAGACATTAATCATGAAGGCTCTATAAAAGGTAAAATTAAATGTGGTGATTTCTTAAAGTGAGAGCCTTAAGAGAAGAGGTGCATGTGAGAATTATGATCAAAGGAAAAGGTGTGTGCCTAGTAGATGGTTTGTAGAGAAAAGTAGGTTAATGACTATGTGTATGACCTATAGGTTATATTTATGATGTCAAAAATAGTTCTCTTGCAATTTTGAAGATTATGGATGAGCAAAGAATAGATGATGTCTATGTGAGCTTGGTGGTTGATTTGAGAAGAAGATCAAAGTGTAGGATATGTAGTGTGAAGATTTGAAGATAGCTGATATACATTATATTTCCATTAGATTGACAAGCAATCAATGATTAGGAGATGTTCATTTCATAGGTGTTAGGAAGGTGCTCAACATCTACGTCAGAAGTATTTGACCAACAGATGGCCAAAATGACTTGATCATCTTAAGGGTAGGTGCTCCTTATGAAACATGTGCTTCACTAAAGATATTTAGAAGGACTTGACCAATAGGTGGTTATAAGGATTTGATCATATTATGGGCATGTGCTCCTTATGAAATAGGGGTTTCACTAAATTTTGGTCAGAAGGACTTGACTAGTCTCATGTTTGTGATCATCTTATAGGACAAGTAGTTCATGTGTTTTTAGGATAGAGAGTGGGTTTTATTAACAAAGAGGGTTTCCCACATATATCTTGTATTGTGTGTGTGATCTTGCATTATATTCATTATTCATTTCTATAAACATCATGTATGTTTCATCAATGGTTGTACTGAATGCTTAAGTATTTGATGGATTGGAATTGCAGTTGCAATATATTGTATCACTGATTCACCCCCTCCCCTCTAGTGATTATACCTCTTATAGTTATTCTATTGCATTGGATGCTTTTCATGAATAACTCATCATAGTTTAGTGTGGGAATGATGATAAATAATGGTCATCCTAGGGAATGCACCCTGAGACCTCCCACTTCTAGCACTCAGCTCACTCACCGCTAAGCTATCGTTATCGAGTAAAATTTTGGGTATAGATATTTTTATAACAAAAATACCCAAACCAAAAAATGAATATTATTCTTAGCCATGGGTTGTGGACTTGTTTTGTTACATTGAACATAGGTTTCAAGCCACATACCGACCCCCATCATATTAAACACTGAGCTAGTAGTCTATTGTATGAAATACTTTTCACAAATAACCCATCATAGATTAGTGTGGGAATGACACTAGATAATGTTCATCCCAAAAATGGACCCTAAGACCTTCCACTTTTAACACTTAACTCACTTATCATTAGACTATCATCAGTAGGTTGATCTTTGATACCCATTTTACAATCTTTGATTTGTATCATTTATACTATCTTTGGAAACAGTTATACCACTTATTCCATGTCTTATGCATAGGATTTGGAACCTATATCCCCTACATTGAGTGTAGATCACTATCCACTAGATATTCAACTATTTACACCTTATGGTTTTGATATCATTTCATGTACATAGGCTCAATTTTTTTCTTCTACTTATATCCTAATCTATAGAGAGAAAGAGGATCATTACCTTGATCATCTTATCCCACATACACCTTAACCTTGCTATGACTACTTAAATTGATTAAAGGATCAATTTTCCCTAATTGATTCTCAAATTATACCAATTACTTGATTAGTTGATTGAGGGACACAGTTAGGATAAATTGAGCCTTATCAACCAACAACGACCATCTAATATGATTTAAGGCTCAATTTTCCCCATACTAATCCTAGACCAATTTTTGAATTGGTTGAATGGGGGGCATAATTAAGTGCAATCGGGCCCCCTATATGTAATTTTGACCACCTAAGAATATTTGGGGTTCAATTTCTCCTAATTGAATCCTGCATTAGATAAATCACTCAATTGGTTAATGGGGGACATAATTATGGCATATTGTGTCCCCTCAACCTAATTGTGACCACCTAGGGTGATTTGGGGCTCAAACTTCCCTAAGTGACTTCCCCTTTCAATTAATCACCCAATTAGTTGAATGAGTGACACAACTAGGGGAAATTGAGATAACCTAATTATGACTACTTAAAATGATTTTTGGCTCAACTTCCCATAATTGAATACTCCATTTAATTAATGACTCATTTTTTGAATGGGAGACACAATTAGGGTAAATTGAGACCTCTCAACCTAATATCGACTGCAAAAAGTTGTTTTGGGCTAAATTTGTCCTAATTAACTCCTCCATTCAATTAATCACTTGATTGGTTCAATGAGGAAGGCAATTATGTAAATAGATCCCCCCAACATATTTTCCACAACCCAATGTGATTTGGGGCTCAATTTTTCATAATTGATCCCCCATTAAACCAATCACTTGATTGGTTCAATGGGGTCCATTTAATTACGGGAAATCATGTTCTATCAACCTAATTGTCACTACATAAAGTGATTTAGAGTTCAAATTTTCATAATTAACTCTCCCATTCAGCAAATCATTTGAATGATTGAATGGGGGATGAAATTATAATAATCAATCCACCTCAATGTAATTATGATAATTCTATGTGATTTAGATCCAAATTTTCCATAATTAAGTCCCCCATAAATCAATTACTTGATTGGTTCAATTGGGGACATAAATGGAAAAAATTTAGCACCCTCAACAAAATTGTGACCACCTAATGTGATTTTGGGCTCAATTCACACTAACTGAGTCTCCCTTTGAACCAATTAATAGATCAGTTAAATAAGGGATACTATTAGGGGTAATCAATCCCCCTTAACCTAATTTTGACCACCTAAGGTGATATGGGGCTCAATTTATCCTAAATGACTCCCTTATTTAATGAATAAGTCAATTGGTTGAATGGGGGAACTAGTTAGGGGAAATCAAGCCCCATCAACCTAATTATGACCACCTAATGTGATTTAGGACTCAATTTTCCCTAATTGAGTTCCATATTGAACTAATTTTTTGATTGATTTAATGGGGGATGTAATTAGCATAAATCAAGCCTCCTCAAGCTAATTATGATCACCTAAGGTGATTTTGGAGTGTATTTTCCCTTATTGAGTCCCATATTCAATAAATCACTTGTTTGGATGAATGGGGAATGCAATTAATGGAAATTGAGTCCCCTCAACTTAACTACAAGTACATAAAGTGATTTTTTACTTAAGTTTCCCAAATTTAGTTGTCATTCAACCAATGACTTTATATGTTAAATTAGGGACATAATTAGGGGGGATTCGGGACCTTTCAAACTAATTTCAACCACTTAATGTGATTTAGGGCTTAATTTACCTTAATTGAGTCACAAATTAAATTAATTACTCATTTGGTACAATAGAGGACACAATTAAGGGACTTAAAGCCTCTTCAATATAATTACAACCACCTATTGAAATTTGGGGCTCAATTTTCCCCCATTGAGTTCTCCATCAAGAACCAATTACTTGGTTGGTTGAATGTGAAACATAATCAGGGGAAATCAAGCCCCTCAACCTAATTGCAAGTATCTAAGGTGATTTGGGGCTCAATTTTCCATAAGTTCCTTGTTTAACAAATCACTCAGTTGATTGAATGGGTGACACAATTAGGTGAAATAAATCCCTCTCAATCTAATTTCGATCACCTAATGTGATTTGGGATAAATTTTCCATAATTACATCCCCCATTCAAGTAATTACTTGATTAGTTCACTAGGGGTATAATTAAGAAAAAATCAAGCCCCCTCAACCTAATTACAACTACTTAAAGTGATTTTGGGCTCAATTTTATCTAATTGATTCCCTCATTCAACATACCACTTGATTGGCTCAATGGGGGAGGAAATTAGGATAATCAATCCTCCTCAACATAATTTTTAGAACTTAATGTGATTTGGGCTGAATTTTCCTTAATTGAATCTCCTTATTTAACCAATCACTCAATTGGTTCAATGGGAGACATATTAATTAGGGGAAATATAGCCCTCTAAAGCTTACCATAAATACTTAAAATTATTTCGGATTGAATTTTTCCTATTTGACTACACCATTGAATGAAATGCTTGAGGGAAGGGAGAGGGAGATGGGCAAGGTGGCACGAGGGGGATTATGGTAATCAAACCCCCTCAATGTTATTAATACTGCTTATTATGATTTGGGGATTAATTTAATCCCTTTAGTTAATTACTCAATTAGTTAAATATAGAACATAACTAGGAGAAATTGAGCCCCCTCAACATAATTGTGACCACCTATTATGATTTGGAGCTCAATTTCTCATTTTTGATTTCCCCATTAAAGCAATTACTCAATTGGTTGAATGAGGATGCAATCAATGGAAATCAAGATCCATTAACCTAATTGTAACCTCCTAAGGATAGTTGGGGATTAATTGACCCTATTTGAATGAACATCTGACAAATCACTTGATTGGTTGAGTGGGGGATGCAATTAGGGGAAATCTGTCCCTTGCAACTAATCACTTGATAGGTTGAATGGGATCGATTGATTGGCTGAATTGGGGACATAATTAGGGTAAATTAAGCTCCCTCAACTTGTTTGTGACTAGTTAAACTGATTTGGATTCATTTTTTTCTAATTCAATCCCTAATTGAACCAAGTATTTGATTTGTTCAACGGGGGACACTATTACGGTAAATAGAGTCCTCTCAACCTAATTACAACCACCTAATGTGATTTAGAGCCCAAATTTCCATAATTAAGTCCAATACTAAATTAATTACTCAACTGATTTAATGAAAAACACAATTAGAAAAAATCGAGACCCTCAAATAATATTACTAACACACTGTCATTCACACCACCTGTAGATTCAAATTCATATCATACATTGACTATTTTTAAAATATTTTTAATGATAAAACATTAAAGAATTTGCTTCAAAATTTTAACACAAAAATAACCCAAAAATCAAAAACTAAATATTTTTAGTTGCCTAACTTTTATATCACCTTTACAGCATATTTAAGCCAAGTTTGCGTCACTTTTTTCACATCTCATTTGGGTCGGGTATCTATATATTAAAAATTATAGATATATATTTTTAAAAAATTAAAAACATTGCTTTATTTTTGCAGTGTAGCAGTGAAACGTGGAGGTTTTATCATAGATTCCAATCTAATCCAATCTATGAGTTTTATATTGGGAGGTTTTACTGAATGGAACCACCTCCAGAAGGAAATGGCATCTCAACTACTTCCTCCTCTGATTTTGATCTTGAGATCCATGCCTTCGAAGACTTATAGTGGTATTTGTTGTTGGCTAAGCCAAGCCCAAGCTTCCCGACTCCCATTTTGTGAAAAAGATAAATATGGTTCCCAAGAAAAATTCCAGCCACGACGCTGCAAGGAAAAAATCTCCGGCTTTTTTTTAAAAGAGTTTTTATTGGGAGATTTATTAACCTTCCGACAAGACCCAAAACTATTGATGAAAAGATCGAGCTCCATTACAAACTCATATTGAAGGGTGGAATGAACACTAGTTTTGTGGAAGAGGATTTTATAATTTTTTTGGTTTGAGTTGGAAGATAAATATTTGATTTACAGAAGCGATTCATATTTTATGGGTTTGAGAGGGATTTTTGTGAACCATTGCTTCATAGATTTCAATCCAATCAAAGGCATATCTGAAACGTTCCTAGTTTTGGTGAAAATTTTCCGCCTCCTTTATGTTTTGGGATGATCAATCTTTAAATATCATTAATAACACTTTGGGTTATTTTATTAATAAAATTGAGGCAAAATTCAGTTTCATATGTGTTCAATTGTTTTTTAAGAAAATTTTCCACCTCCTTTATGTTTTGGGATAATCAATCTTTAAATATCATTAATAACACTTTGGGTTACTTTATTAATAAAACTGAGGCAAAACTCAGTTTCACATGTGTTCAATTGTTTTTTAAGAAGTATAAATTTAAAGAAATGTTTTCTTAAAACTATTCGGTTAAATTTATAGAGATGGTCTTATTTATATGATTTTGATTATGAGAAGTTATTTTTCAAATGTAATAAAGGTCATGAATGTGACCAATATTTTTAGCACTGCAAATAAAACTAAAACATGCTTTAAGATTTCAAAAATCTTATGCAACATATTTTCATCATACAGATAAAAAAAAGAAAGAAGACGTGCTCACTAAAGGGATAATCAACAAAACATAGGTAATAAATAGAAACAATTGGCTCCTAATGCATCAAACAATTTTGAAGTATTAAGAGAAATGATGATTCGTTTGAACCAATTTTGGAAATGCAAGCAAGTGAATTTGTTGAAGTTAGTTTGAGAGAGTTACAAGTCATTGTATGGTCGTTAAAAATAAGCAAAAGAACAACAAATACTACGCTGAGAGTAGATCTTTAATAAGGCGAAAAAGGTTTTTTAAGTGATAGATGAGGGTTCTTTACCTTAGTGGAACTTGTTGATATTGATCTTGATCAGATAAATTAAAGTAATCTTGAGCTGCATTTGGGCCCCAGTTTCAAATGATCTCCATACAAAATTAATGATAAAATAATCATTTAAAAGTAAAGGTAAAGGAGGGAGACTGAAAAAAATAAATCATTCATAAAAACAATGATTTCTTGAATTTCTTTTGTGATATTGGTGTTATTTCCAACTCAATTTAATAATGAAACTTTATAATAATATGTAGTCTAGTTTTTTTTTGGTATAATTTATTTTTATATGAAACATATAATTTTTATTTATTTAATAAATATATTTTCAATTAAAAAATATTATTTAATTATTTATATTTTAGAATACATGAACTTTACATATTATCAGTTTTATTAATATTATAAAATTTTAATCTTTATGTTATAAAGAGTCATGATATACTATTTTGAATGAAATTAAAATAAAAACTGTAAAACATAAACTGAATTAATTAAAATTATATAATTAAAAAAGTTAATAATTTTATAATGTTAAATGATAAATTAATATTGAAATGAAAAAGAAATTAGAAATGACTTTTTAATTATGAATTAGTGCAATATATATGGGTTTCATAGCGTTGACGAATATAAAAAAGCTTAATGTAAAATATGTAAATGACTTTATACTCGAAGTCGTTAAAGTGAATAAAACCCTCCTTAAAAATAAGGAAGAAGATAAATAGTCTAAAATTTATTATATTCTAAATCTTTATTAATAAGATAAACTTAGGTGCAAATGTTTTTTCAAATTATTTAGAGAAGATGATAAATAATATAAAATTTACTATAATTTAGTAATTTAATTTTTACAAGTTATTGTATCTTATTAAAGTGAGTGGGTTATCTTTTTATTTATTTATTCTTAAATAAAAATTATTTTTTTAATTTTTGAATGAACTTTACTTTTTTAAATAAAAGTTTTAATTTATTAAATATTTATTTTTGTTATAAATTATAGTATTGTTTAAATTTTATTTTATTTAAAATATAATAAATTTAAAATATTAAAAAGTTATAAATAATATTTAGTATGAATGAATTTTAATTATTATTGATTAGTTAAAATAAAATGTAACTATAAAAAAGGCTTTAATAAAATTTGATATATTAATTTTTTAAATAAAATGTAAAGATGAAAAAAGTTTTAATAAAATTTGATGTACTATCAAAAATTTGAGTTTGTATCAATTTTTACAAGACAGTTAATTATTGAAAACAGTTAATTCTTTTTTAATTAACATTCTAAATTTTGTTATTAATATTACAATTTTTTATTAAATTTTTGATAATTCATCTAAATTAAATTTAAATTATTTCATATATTTATAAACATATAATAATTAGTCATTTCAAATAAAAATATTATTCATACAAAATTCAAGCATGCTATTATTTCTAGCCACAACATAACTTTCGTACTCCTAAATATCATAAACATTGAGTCCTAAAAACTAATCAAACAATTAATTAGATATAAATATTAATTAAAAATTTTCATGAATAATTTTAATTATGTTGATTTTTATAAGTTTTTATTGATATATATTTTAAGTTATTTAAAAATTATATATATATATATAAATAATATCATTAAGTTAATAATTATATATAAAAATAATTTTAAAATGACTTAAAATATATATAAATAAAATTTTTATAAAAAATAACAAGCATACATATATTAATAAATTAATGTTAAAATACACCATATGTATCATTCTAGAGATAAGTTAAAAGGTATATTAGATGCCTCAATAATGATATATATGGGTGTATTTTATATGAATATTAGTTATGATTATTTATAAATACGAGGTGGTAGTTAAGATTATCTAATTATTTATAAATATAGTTAGTTATGATTATTAATAAATATGATGTGATAATATATATGATGCAATAATATGATTATTTGTTTTAAAAATATATATTTTATCTGTGTAATTGGAGTGACATTTCAATTTACTCTACATTTTTTAGTCTTCTTTATTATCACCTTTTAAATAATTAAATACTAACATTCTCAGGTTATTGTAAGAACACCTATGAATGTCTATATATTAATCAAACAAGATATGGTATAATGTTAATTATACAAAAGAAAAAAAAATGGGTGAAAAAATTACACCTTCTCTAATTTTTTTTTGAAAGAGTTTTGATTGAAAAATTATTAATCTTTCAATAAAACCCAAAACTATTGTTAAAAAATCATATTGAAGGGTAATAAACAATTAATTCTGTGGAAGAAGATTTTATTACTTCCTATTTGAATTGGAGGATAAATATCTGATTTTCAAAAACAGCTCATATTTTATAGGATCAAGAAGGATTTATATAAACTATTGTTTTATAAATTTCAATCCAATTAAAGATATTCCTAAAATGTTTTTTGTTTTGGTAAAAATTTTCCACCTTTTTTATATTTTGAAATGATCAATTTTTAATATTATTGACAACATTTTGAGTCATTTCATTGAAAAAGTTAAAGCAAAACTTAAATTTGTATATACTCAAAAATCTAAAGAAAGGTCTTTTTAAAACCATTCAATGAAACTTGAAAAAATGATTTTATTTACATGATCTTGATTATAAAAAATTATCTTCCAAACATAATAAAGAGCATAAATGTGGTCACATTTTAAGCACTGCAAACAAAACCAAAATATGGTTCTAAGAGTGCAAAAATATTACACAACATGCCTTCATAACAAACCAACCAATCAACCCAACCCAAAAAAAAATACAAAACAAACATGGAAAAAAAAAAACAAAAAACCAAAAAAAAACAAACATGCTCACGAAACGAAGAAACAACAAAACTAAGTAACAAATAAAAAATGAATCATAATTCATCTAACCATTTTTTTTGGAAGCGGGGGAAATGCAAGCAACAGAAATTGTTGAAGTTAGTTTGAGAGAGTTGCAAGTCGGTGTATTGTACTTTAAAATAAGTAAAGGAATAACAAATATCAGGTCCAGGGTAAATCTTCAAAAAGACGAGAGTTTTTTTAGTGGTAGATGATGATTGTTTTACTAATTTGTTGATAATCATCTCAAGGTAAAGGTAAAGGAGGAAGACTGAACAAAATAAATTATTTATTTTTAAATATAATGATTTTTTGAATTTCTTTTGTGGGGTTAATATTATTCTCAATCCAATTTGATAATGAATCTCTAAAATAATATATAAACTATTTTTATTTTTTTGAAATGTGATTTCTTTTCACCTGGCTTTTTCATTAAGTATATAATTTTTATTTAGATTTATTTAATATATTATATATTTTCAATTAATTTTTTTGATTACTTATTTATTTAAAAAATATATGAACCTTGTATAATAGTAATTCTATTAATATTATAAAATTTTAATGTTTCTCTTATAGATAATCATGGTATGATATCTATGAATGAAATTAAAACGAGGCCGTAAAGCTATAAATACATGCATAATTAATTGAGTTTATATGATTAAACGAATTAATAATTTCATGATGTTAATGACAAATTAGTGTTGAGATAGAAAAGAAATTAAAAATAATTTTTTAATTATGAATTAGTGGAATAGGTATGGGTTTCACAAATTAATAAAAACTTTAATGTAAATAAGAGTTACATTGTAGTCATAGTATCGACTACAATAGATGTTGAAGAAATATTTTTTTATGATTTTTATAACCTATTTTATTAAATATTATATTGTTTACAAAGAGAGCATAGACCTATATTAATAGTTATAATTGGTTTGATAGACCATAAAAAGAAGGCCTTTTTACTAATTATAAAAATAGGGTGTAGTGAAGACCTCCTTAGTAGTGGTCGATGAAGGATTTTGCTCTTTTAGCCTTTCAAATTATACATAGGAGGATAACTTTATTTAAAGCAAGGATGATCTCATAGATTTCAATATTGATAACTTGTGAGGGGAAATATTGAGAAATTTGAGATTGCATTACATTTAATTAGGTATTGGTATGAATATAATGTAAAATTTTTAGTTTTACGGGATCTTAAAGTGTTGAGAGTAGGTCATTTGAAACGACAATTTATATATTTACATTTTTAATAGAATCCTAGGACAAAAAAAATGTTCACTTGTTTTAAAAAATGAACTATGGGTATTTAATTAAACAAAAAAGCTAGCAAACTTGTTTGTGTACTTATAAAAAGGCAATTGCATATAAAAAGCATTGACATAAGTGAGTCAATTTTTCATTTACAAATTGTTTAAAGGAGAAGTGTGCGTGTTACATATTATAGTTAGATTAGTTCTTATAATTTTAATTGCCTTTCTATACTACTATAGATTGCCTACACCCTTTAGCAAATAGAAATATAAAAAGATTGTTTAATGAAGCCCCAAAGAAGGAGGAGGGCAATAGCCATTACCATCCCTATCTAAAATGTTGTGAAGTAAGCAGTCTGAATGTTATATTTTTTTATTTTTTGTTATACTATTGTATAAATTTTAGTGGATTTTAGAGTTTTTCATCCTTCAAATATTTATTGACAACAAATAAGTCTTTTGTTCCATATGTGCCCTGTGTGTGCATCTAATTTTATAAACAAATGAAAATATATGCAGTTTCACCTAGCATCACTCAAATTTATTTCCTGAAGGCATTAAAAAAAACTATAACAGTAGTGTGGCGTGGCAGGTCGTAGCAATCAAACAATAGTAATAATCCAGCGATATGAATAAGTGGTTGTAAATAGGAGGTCTCTTAATCGATGCTTGGAAATTTGCAAATGGTTGTAAGAATACACTACAAGTAGCAAAGTTGATAGAGCAGCTATCTGTCTCAGATAGTGTCATTGCCCCTAATGTCTGCAATCGAACCATAAATATTTTGGAAAATAAAATCACCATAATTTTTTTTATTGGATAGTGAATGGGCAAATCAATGTTTGTTAAAAAAATAAATAAATTAAAATTGTTAAAAAGCAACCACAAATATTATGAAAGTGAAATTTTTTTGATAAAAGAGACTTTACATTGATCCCATCATTTCATTGACAAAAGTTAATATCTACGTAAAAACAATAATACCATGCCTTTATAACAAGTACTAATAAACTTTATTGTTGAAATATATTTGTAACTATGAAGAATGCTAGTGAAAGCTGTGGAGAATGACTTTATACGTCAAGTCATTAAAGTTAAATAAACCTTTATTAAAAATAAAGGAAGAAAATAAATAGTGTAAGATTTATTATATCCTAAATTTTTAGTAATTCAGATTATATAGGATAAAGTTAGATGTTTGGGTATTTACAAGTTATTAGTACCTACCTGTAGGTACTATTGATTTCGCTGTAGCATATTAATTCACATTAAAAATGTTTCAGAGCAATAACAATTCGTCACGATGAGATTTATAACAATTCACCGATGTTTTAACGAAAGCTATGAAAAAATTATTACTTTTTCTCATTAACAGTAAACCGTGAATACTGTTCATACACTCGATGAATGAGAAGGATTGTCTTTGAACTGCATTAGGCAAGCTCTATGGAACCTAAGCAGGGGATAACAGTATTATTTTTATTAGGGTCGCTTACTAGTATGGAGACAACTGTCCTCATGAAATTCACAAGACATTGCCGGAGTTGGGTCTTTAACTGCACGTGAGGGACTCCAAGCAAAGTCCAAATGTGCCCTTGTACCTATTAGTGTGGCAACCAAACTGTCACAAAGCTCTTGACCTGGCTTTACTAGGCGAGCTCACCAACTTGCAGGGGAAAAACAAGATGTGAGTTAATTCACCGCCTCCCACCTGTTGCTGTTGAGCGTAATAGTAGAACAAGCCAGACAGGTTGTCCTGCATGCTACGATTGACCCATTGCTCTGTGGAATCCATGTGCTTCAGGTCCACTATCCTCCAATTTTCAACTCTCTATGACTCTTCAATATTTAAATTTGTATCTGCGTAGATCACTTCTACTCAAATATAAAATGAACATTAAATTCCAATATTATGAAGATTCTTTTGCCATCTACAGGAAGATTTACTCTAATTTAGTTTGAGTTGTCTACTTTGCACTGTTTATCATATGCTTTGAGCCTTTTATTTGGAAATCATGCATTTCCTTGTACCAACAGATATTATGTGAATGATTTAAAAAAATGACGTTGTCTGCACATGTAGTAATTAAAAAATATAAAAAAAACAAAGAATGTTGATGCCTGTTGTCTGTGGATCTAGTTTCTAAGGTCCTGTACAAGTTCTAACAGCATTTTGACTATAGTGCCTGACAAATTCCCTTTTCCCTCAACTGCCCTGGCTCTGCCTCTGTAAAACCCTCTCTGTTCAACAACTTTAGAATACCAAATGAAAGCTTAGTAGCTATAAATATGGATTTACCATGGCTATGATTTAGACTATAATACATAGCTAGAACAGGCCGCTCAATTTAACCGATTTATGGGCAAAATCACACATTTATTGTTTTCCCAAAGTACAATCTATAAAATCGGCATTGAAGGAATTTGAGATCCACTAGTGCATTTGGCAACGAGAACAAGAGGGAGGGATATTATTTTTTAACTTCGTTATATCCACTTATCCATGCCAAGACTTCCATTTCCCCAAGCAGAAAGTGTTTTGTGCCATGTACTAACGTGCCCATCTAGGTAGCCGGGTAGCTAGGTGTCTAGTTTAAACAAGGCACATGACCAACACACTTAAAAATCGCTCATCTTGGCCAAAAACTGCCCTAAGCATTTTGGATGTCAACTGCAGTTCTCGTAGACCTTTGTTGGCATACGCCTACCTTAACGGGAGAAAGGTTATCTTATAATCTATTTTTATTTTAACCTAAATTTATATATTTGTTTTCAATGTTGTTTATTTCAGTTAAAATAGTTGGAAGACCTATTTACTGTAATAATTATTTATAATATTTTTTATATTAAAGTTTTTATTAACCCCCAGATTTTCCCATTATATGTCAACCATCGTTCTGTATTTGATGACAATGTCTGTATACCCATAGCTTAACAAAAAGTTAAGAAAAGCATTTGTTTTATGGGAAAAACTTTAAAAGTAAATAAAAAGAACATTAGTGTATTCATGTGTTTTATATGACAACTAATGCTTCAAGCATAAATGGTTTGTGGCAACAATGTCTTTGAGGAGAGATTTGACACAATAGGTTGAGTTCCATATTTAATAACATAAAACACATGTACAATTAATATAGACAATAAGATATGCAAATGAATGCATGCACTTTATTTAGCTGTGTAGATTTCATTTTGACTTTATAACATTTTTCTCTCATTTCTATATTTCATTTAAAAGGGCATATAAAAACTCATTAATCTTTCCCTCAATTGCAACAAGTATTATATCAAATCTCAAATACACTTTGAAAATCAACTTTAACAAATATTATATCAAACCTCAAATGTCACTTTGAAAAACAAATCATAAAAAAGGAAAATAAGATTCGATGGTCCTACAAAATGTTTATGTTTCCATTAAATGGATGTCATAATCTTGGAATTCCTTACTTTTGGCCCTCCACACCCATTGAAATTCCTTGGATACAAAGAGTTATTCCTGAAATCTTTCATTGTTATCTTATGGTACCCACACTACACTTTTGCAAGTACCTTGTTAGGTTGGTTATCACCAATAATATTGATTTGGTGCCTCTATTTCTCCTACTTCATGTTGTCATGTGCCATGTCAAAGAAGAATAATTGAGCTACCTATGGTTTTTCCCTTTTGGAGTTGTAGCAAACAATAAATTTTATGTTGTGAATTGCAATGTAAAATTCTAGAGTTATCTAACTCAATATAGATTTGAATGGTTGCTTTTAGCTGAACTATCTAAAGCCATCAATGCTTATTTCTACCTTGTGATATTTTTTTATGCTAATGAGATGGGATATTGATTTTCAAACATTATCTTGGATTTTAATACACTTCTCATTATGACATTTGAATTGTTATAAGTACAGTTAAAAGATAATTTTTATAAATTGTATGATAATTTTAGGTGAAGTCTTTTGCATTATATTTTATTGTTGTTTGGATGTGATTTGTAATGAAATTCCACTTAAATTCTTATCATTGGAGTCAAGCCTTCAAGAAATACAAGTTGGTTATGATTTTTAATATATTTTCTTGTTTCTAACTCATTTAATTAAATTTCAATGTTTTATTATACCTTATGCTTATTGTTTGATTTACATTCTTAATGAAATACACATACATGTTAATTTTACAGGCACCCAAATCAATATCGAATATTTTAGGCATAATATGATGCATGATTAGCAATTTCCTATTTTTGGACACAAATTTTAAAATATCAATCAACTTCATCAAAACTTTAGACATTTCTTGTAGACTATTAGATTGGAAACCATAATGGAGGAATCCTCCATCAACAAATTCAAGCAAATTGCAACAAATAATGGTTACAAAAGTATCAAACCATATTCTCCATCACAAATAAAGGCCTCCAAATTAGCATTTAGAAGATGACGGATTTTGTTTTGAATTTACTCTTTTATATGACAATTAATCCATCTTCTTCGCATGGATTGTTGAATACCTGTAGATAGAAATGGATTTGGACATTCACCATTGCTTTCACATATTGCACACATGTATCACCGCATATAATTCTCCTTTGAACTCTATATAACTTAGCTTGTTTTTCAAGCAAATTCGCCAGTGTTTCCACATTTATCATGTCCATACTCTGTTTGAAAGCTCCCATCGTAACATCCTCTAGGAAAATACTACCAAAAGGTTTTTGAAGTTTGTTTCAGAAGTATCATTTTCATTTACTCACATGCCCTTCAAGACATTTTGTATAAACCCATTTTCTGTATAACTTGTTATAGTGGCATTCTATGAAACAACATATGTAACTACAACATCTAGCAAAAGATCTCCTTCTGTTCTAGTTTAGAAGACACCCATACCTTACTATAAAGCTCTTCTTTTTAAAACAACTGCAAAAGTTTTTTATACTTACTCCTACAAACAAATACTAAAACCGCATCACGAGACTTATCATATCTAATAAATTAAATGGTTAAAATAAAAAGGATTATTTTTTTACTTAAATTTTGATAAACTTATTTATTTTAAATAAAGTTTATAATTTATTAAATATATATTTTAATAAAAAAATATTGTTTAAATTTTATTTTATTTAAAATATAATAAATAAAAAATATTAAAAATTCATAAATAATATAAATAATTTTTAATTATACTTTATTAAAGTAAAATAAAATATAAAAATAAAATCATATTTATAATATGAAATAGTTTTAATAAAAAATTTAATAAGTAATTTTAATTATATTTAAATTATTTCATATATTTATAAACATATGATAGTTAGCCATTTCCATTTCAAATAAAAAGACTTTGACATACAAAACTCAACCATGCTGTTATTTTCTAGCCACAACATAACTTGCGTGAACCTGGAAGATCAGGTTGGATATCACATAAATTGACTCTCAAAAAAATTATGAAACTATTAATTGGATATAAATATTAATTAAAAGGTTTTATGAATAATTTTAATTATGTTATTGATTTTTGAATTTTTTTTATTAATATATATTTTGAATTATTTTAAAATAATTTTTATGAGTAATTATATATAATATTAGAAATGATAATATCATTAGATTAATAATTATTGATAGAAATGATTATATATAAATAAAAATTTCAAAAAAATCAATAATATCATCTAATGTATATATTTTTTTAGTGATTGGTAATGAAATTATTAATTGAAAATTTGATTTTATATTACATAAATTTATAATAATATATCATGTAGTTTCAATACAAGATATTATGTAATTATTTTTAGTAGTTAATAACTTACATTCTAGAAGAACTTGTAGGAGTAGCTTCTTGGGGATAGAGGATCGTCAAGAGCTTGCTTACATTTTAGTTGGTAGAGTCTGTAACTCTCTTTTGGGGAAGGATGTTCTGGCCTAGGGTCATGACTAAAAGGGCAAATACTCTATTGTCTCTAGTTATCAGGGGCTGGATAATCAGATTTTTAGAGGAATGGGGGTCCCCTAGTGGAAGCCGATCTAGAATAAATTCTCTTGGCCCAAGTGCAATTTCTTCTCTTGGTTGTTGATGCATAATAGATACCTAACTTGGGAGAATATTTGGAAACATGGTTTTTAGGGCCCCTCTATGTGTGTGTTGTGCTCTAATAGTAATGAGAACTCTTCTCACCTCTTTTTTCAGTGATTTTTTTGTTGGGAAGATTTGGCATTTCCAATGGGAGGCCTGGAACCAACCATGCATGCATGTCTCTTCTTTGGATGACTTCTGGATCAGGTTGGGGAACTCTCGCACTAAGACTTTTTTTCCTCCATATTGCCTAGACAATTGGTCCTAGCTTGATTATATGGCATATCTGGTTGGAGCACAATTGCAGGGTCTTTTTGGATAAGAAGCTTCAAGTGAGGCATATTTGGATGAGAAATTTGGGGGTCATTCAGGGGACTTTAGTGACCAAGTGTGATATTTTGGTACCCATGTTTCTTGGAGAGCTGGGGGTGGTTTAGAGTTTGTGTCTACCTATTTGTGATAGGGGTGGGCCTGGATCTAGTCTAGGTCAAATTGTTAAAGTAAAATTCTATAGGGATGGTCATTAGAGGCCACCTCCTCTTGGGGTGGTGAATACTAATACAGATGGGTCCTCTAGAGGTAATCTTGGTCATGCTAGGGTGGGGCATATCGGTAGAGATAATTCTAGAGTTGTTGAGTTCTTCTTCTCATAGTATAGAGGTCAGCGCTCTAACAATTTCATGGAGGCTTTGGCCATTCTCTTGGCTTTGAAAAGGGCTTGTGTCCTTGTTTGGAGAAGGATAATTTGTCAGTCTGATTCTCAAATTGTGATTGACTTGTTGAATAAGCGTCAATTGGAGGAGGTGAATTGGTTGTTGGTTGTTGTGGTTCAGTAAATCATCTTTTTGGGTGGAGTTTTGGAGTCTATCATCTTTTGTTGTATCCCACAGGAGTGGAAAAAGGTCGCTAATGGCTTGATTAAATGGGCATCTAAGTGGAGGGGAGATTGGAATGTGGAAGATTGGGGTGGCATTCCTGTGAATCTGTCTCAGGAGTTGGAGGAATTGGTCACAGAGGATATGAGATGTTTCTTAGGAGTTACATGATGGCTTTGTTGTTGGCTTTGAGCCCCTGGTGGGCTGGTTGTACTTTCTGGTTTTGTATTGCTTATTTGAATCAATAAAGTTTTTACCCTCTTTTTTTATTAAAAACAACTTACATTCTTAAAAAGGAGGTTACAAATTTTGATATCGTACAGCTAAACAATAATTTCTTTTTTCAAGTTAACATAAAGTTAGAGTTTGGATATATTTAGAAAAAAGATAAAAAGTTACAAATTATATCATTTTTGTTTAATTAAAAATTAATATAATTTTTGTGCCAATTGTAGGATAAATTTATAAATGCTTCTAAAATATGCTTTATAATTCTATCAAGTGTTAGATTCAAGTAAAAGACACAAATTGTTAATACCTAGAGGATTTGTATCTTGATAGATGGATATAAATAACTATCATTCTCACCGATCAAACTACAACCTTTTCAATAAAAATTAGAGATTTATATTTTTACAATCTACAATAATTATAAAAATAAATGTTTATATTTTTTTTTTTTCAAATGATAAATACAAAATATAATTTGAAATATTTTTTTATTTTTTTAAATAGACAATTTTTATCCAGAACCCTCTTTTTATATAAAATCTTAGAAAAAAACTTTGTCGGAATATATCTAAATCAGAATCCCCCAAAAATTGAATTATACATTCACTAAGATACCTAAAATATGCTAAAAGACCCAACGAAAATTTCAGAGAAACGTAATCCTCAAATCCAAACATATTTCTTTCTATATCTTGCAATAGCTTCATTGGCAAGTGCATCGGCTTCTTCATTTGATAAATCAAAACTACATTTTATAAACCAAAAAAAATCGAATATCTATCACTCTGATTCCTAAAAGATGCACATCAAAAAATTCAGAGAATTCGAATCTAAACTTTTTAATCTGTGCCTTCTGATAGCTTCATTTGCCAGTGCATCGGCTTCCTTGTTTGATTCTTCTTCTATATGAGAGATTGTAAAAGTTTCGCACTCCATTACTAACTTCTCAGCTTTCTCGTACAAAGGTCGCAACACATGACCAGGTTTCACTCTACATATTCCTTCAAGCTAACAAGGAAAATAATCAGTCAGGTTTGTTTTTCAATCATTTTATTCAATTAATCAGTGTAATTTCTTAACAGAAACTTAAAATCTTCAATCATAATTTAAATTTATACTTGATTGAAAACAAGCATGGAGTCCCCGTGTGCCTTGACGTGACGATAACCAGCAAGGAGAGCATCTTTGAGGCCATGAATGAAAGCCTGATATTCTGCAACGTCGCTAGTACAATATCCTCCTATGAATTTGCTTTTCCTGATTACTGTGTCACCTTGGGGCGTCTTGAGCAGCCATCCTGCACCAGAAACACCGGGGTTATTCTTACTTGCTCCATCAAAATAAAGTTTCATGGTCCATAGGAGCTTTGATTTTACAGGCATCTTGCAAGGAGTCCAATATTTACTCAGCTTTAAGCTATGTGGACTCCTGTATTTCTGAAATGCTACCCATTAACTCAAATTTATAGATTAACATCCTTAGTTATTATCCTTCTGGTTGATTCATTGGAATTTGAAGAGTCGGATAGCATTAAAAAAATTTGTTTTTTTTTTAATTTTAAACTGACGAGATTTGAATGATAGGAATAATTGGTAAAATCTATTTTTTTTAAACAAATAGGGATTGGAGATAAAGTAAAAATTTGAATAGATTCTTGAGATCAATATTTTCCATTAATTTTAGAGTTTCCGGAGTTATTATCTTTGCAGCAAAGCCTCCAACATATACGTTGGATAAAGGTGGTTTTATTTTGAAATTTTTATTTTCTTTTAATGGAAGGGATTGAAAGATTAACTCCCTTGTCAATAAAAGTTTTTTATCAATCAAATTCTCCAACATATAGGTTGGATAAAGGTGGTTTTATTTTGAAACTTTCACTTTCTTTCAATGGGGGATTGGAAGATTAACCGGTAATTGCCTTTCGTCAACAAAAGTTTCTTATTAATCAAATTCTCAAACAGAGATTTCTTGCAAAAAAAAAGTTGAGGAGGATAGGATATTCTAGGGCCTTGGATGTCTAGATGTGTATATAGTACAAGAAGAGTATAAAATGTTGATATCTCCTATGACAATTAGACAAAATTTTCCATGGGATAAAGTATGGAATGCTAAAGGATGGTCTAAAATTAAAAAAAATTGTTTGGGAAGTTATGCATAAAAGTTGACTAAATTATAAATAATTTTTGAAAAGAGGTTTTTATGGTCCATCCAAATAATTTATGTGCAATTCTCACAATGAAATGCTTGATCACTTGTTATTTCAATGTAAATTTTCTAGTAAGTTGTGGAATAGATGGCTAAATCTCTTTAAGGTTCAATTACCTTTTCAATTGAACCTTGCATACATTTGAAAATGTAAAAAATTTAAGTATACCTCTATTCAAATGGGTTGGTTTTTAGGTTCAGGTTTCATTTAGTGCACATTTGGTTGGAAAGATTTAATGCTCTAATTTTTGAAACTATTAAAACTTATCATATGTCTAAGAAACTTTAAGAGAAAGAAAGGACTCCCCAAGCTCAAAATTTTGGAACATGGGATCTCCCTCCTTAAAAATGGGAAAATTTAAATACAAATGGAGACGAAGGATCAATTTTCTTAGAAGAGATTGTGTAGGGAAGATCATGCATTGGGAGTTAGAGGGTCTAGGAAGGGCTACTAATATTGAAGCAGAAGGGTTAGTTATCTAGGAAGTTTATCTCAATGCTTGGGAGAAAGGGGTACATTAAATTCTAGTGGAGTTATATTTTCAAATTATGATAGTTTTTTAGATCTCCTTATTAATTTTTTATTACAAGATTGGATAATAAACAATATTGTCACTCAAAACAAATTCATTATAATAACTAAACAAAAAAATGTTATCACTGATTTTTTAACTAAATAAATTAATGAAAGACCAACTATATATACATTATAATCAAAATAAGAACACATCAAAATAATTGAAAGTAAATTAAATAGGAAAAAAATAAAACTAAAATCTATTAATTCTTAGAAATTTATAAAATTCAACTTAATTAATAGTTTTATTATCTCTTATCTATATGTTTCTTAAACCTACCTTCTATATTTATACTCTATTCTTTTTAATAAATCTTTAAAAAAATTATACTAAAAAAAATTAATTTTATAATAAAAATTTAATGGAAATATAGAATCATTTCTTTGTTTAATTGTATACCATAAAATATGAAATGCATCGCATAAACATTAACAAAAATATTAAACTCTACATAATAAATTAGACATAGTAAAATTTATATGTATTTATTTTCTTAAATTTTTGAAGAATTGTGGAAATGCCTTCCCTTTCATGTAACCCCAAGACCAATTATTATTGTCCCCTTTCCACCAATTAAAAAATACCTTAGAGTTTACTAATGCTTTGCCAAGCACACCACCCATTGCAACCCCATCCAATTAGGCCACCACCAACCTCGAGAATTATCTCCACTACTAATCTTCTATACCTACAAGGACCTTAGAGTTTCAATTATCTCTTAGCATTCCACTTAAAAATTTGGCCCTTTGGTATTTTTTGCATTCTAGAACAATTTTTGAGATCACGTAGGTCTCAGGAACTCCCTTTTTTATGGGATCATTTTTAGAGAGTTGAAGATTGAAGAGTGAATTTGGCATCACAACAAGTTGTGTCCCCTTCAAAAATATTTTCCCCCTATTCCATTGTTGTGTCTCTCTATGAGGTGCAACAAAATTGAATGATAATTTTTTTAATGTGTATGATTTTTGCAGAGTTTTTATATCTTCACTTGTGTGCACTCTTGTCTATATAGAATTTCTATTTTTACTTGCATGACCTTTTAAGTATCTTCCAAATTTATTACTTAATAGGTAATATGTCGAGATATATATCTCAAAACTCGATGAACATTTTTTTTACCATGATCAGATATTATTTTTTCAAGTACATACTAGATATGTAATAGAATCTGCTTCCTACAATACTAAAACATAAAATATTTTGTTTCCTATTTTTATATAATATTTTGTACTTATGTTCAAAATAATTGTAAACTAAAAACTTGTAAGTAGTTTTGGGCACATTGATTTGACATGGGCACATTAGTTTACATGTCAAACATTGTCTTAGGCATCCTTTATACTAACCATGTATGTCATTCTTGTAAGGACTTTGTTGGTACTTGAGTTGTTTTGTTCCACACTTAGAACATCTTATAGTACTTCTTTGACACTTACTTATCATTTCCAAGCTCAATTTTTAGCGCTTATGCAAGGACTTAGGTTTCCTTCACTGCTTTGTGTGTGCATTGAGGCACATTGTCATTCTCATTCTCATATTTTTCAAGTTCTCACAATGCTTATGCTTATGTGACCAACTCATTATTTTGAGAGCTATTAATACCAAAATGATGATAGATTCACATCCACTAGTACTTATTGGTAAGACCAACTATACACAGTGGTGTCTTTGCATGGAACATTTCTTCACTATACAAGTCCTTGATCTATTTATATAAGGACAAGTTCCTATTATTTCTGACCTGTTTCAGCACAATGATTTTCTAAATATATGTGACAGTGCCTTTGGTAACTTTTTGATGTATTTTTTCATGCCTCTCCACTACCATTTGGATCACATAGATTTTCCTTTCACTATTTTGAGCATTCTTCAAAATATGTAGGGAGACTCTTCTATTGAGATATAGTTTCCACTCCTATTTCCTATGATGATATATTCCTATCAAAAATTTCTCTTCATTTTGTAGATCCACTTGTGTAGGATCAATTTATCTTAGACATGAAACATATTTTGAGAAACTCCACTTTTATTATTATACAAGAATATGCTCTTCATTTTATAAATCCATCACACAATTTAATTCAAAGGATTATTTAACTCCATTGATGGGATTTTCCTTAATGTGCTCTTTTGAACTTCAACATTTTATGATATGATTAACAATCCCCATCTTCTTGTGGATCCATATTATTCAATTTTTAGGGTTTTTGATCCATGCCCTTTACATCACATAGACATTATTTAAGAAAATGGTCCATATCCTTCTTCTAACATGTCTAATTTAGTGTAATGACCTTCATTTATTGTGCACTATCTTACTAGACATATGACACACTTTATTTTTAGACCAATTTTGAAGTTATTCATATTGTTTCCCTTGTCTTCTTTGTGGAGTGGGTATATTTTAAGTTCACATGTTATATCCTTCCTATTATAAATATAAAATAGGTTTTGAAATGTAGATGGAATTTATTTAATCTTCACGAAGAGGCCTTCATCATCAACACTCTTTGGTTTGTGCTTGCACTCCTTCAACCCCCTCAACCTATTTGTGACCACCTAAGGTGATATGGGGTTCAATTTATCCTTAATGACTCCATTATTCAATTAATCACTTCTAATTGGTTGAATTGGGACTCTAGTTTGGGGAAATTGAGTCCCATCAACCTAGTTATGAGCACTTATATGATTTGGGGCTAAAGTTTCCCTAATTGAGTTCCCTATTGAACTAATTATTTGATTGATAAATGGGGGACACAATTAAAGGAAATCAAGCCCTCTCAACCTAATTTTGACCACTTAAGGTGATTTTGGAGTATATTTTCCCTAATTGACTCCCATATTCAATGAATCACTTGATTTAATGAACGGGGAACATAACTATGGGATACTTGATCCCCCTTAACTTAATTGCAACTACATAAAGTGATTTGGGACTCAAGTTTCCCAAACTTATTTGCCAATAAAAAAATGACTTTATATGTTAAATGGGGGACATAATTATGGGAATTTGAGATCTCTCAAACTAATTTTAACCACACAATGTGATTTAGGGATTAATTTATCCTAATTGATTCATGCATTAAGCTAATTACTAGTTTGGCTCAATGGAGGACACAATTAAGGTAAATAAATCCCCTTAAATATAATTTCAACCACCCAATGCAATTTAGGGCTTAATTTTACCCCATTGAGTTCTCCATTCAACCAATTACTTGATTGGTTGAATTGGGGAAATAATTAGATGAAATTAAGATCCTCGACCTAATTATAACTACCTAAGGTGATATTGGGCTCAATTTTCCCTAATTGACTCCCCAATTTAATGAATCACTTAGTTGATTGAATGGGGGACATAATTAGGTGAAATCAATCCCCTAAACCTAATTTTGACCACCTAATATGATTTGGGCTCAATTTTCCTTAATTAAGTCCCCCATTGAACCAATTATTCAATTAGTTCAATATGGGTGTAATTAGAAAAAAAAACAAGCCCCCTCAACCTAATTACAACTACTTAAAGTGCTTTTGAGCTCAATTTTATCTAATTGACTCCCTCATCCAATGAATCACTCAATTAGTTCAATGGGGGGTAAATTAGGGCAATCAAGTCCCCTTAACATAATTTCAAGAACTTAATGTGATTTGGGGCTCATTTTTTCTTAATTGAACCTCCCCATTGAAATAATCTCTCGAGACATAGTAATTAGGAGAAATATAGCCCTTTAAACCTTATCATGACTAAAAATTATTTAGGGCTGAATTTTCCCTAATTGACTACACCATTGAATGAAGCACTCGATTGATTTAATGGGGGGCACAGTTATGACAATCAAACCCCCTCCACACTATTTGTTAGGTTGTGGAGCTAAAAGCTTCATTATATGCAGACATGGAGGAGTTGCTGAGTGTCACAGTCACCAGCGTCGATCAGGCCAACTGATGTTGGTCAGTGGTGGACAGAAAGGCAACCGACATCGGTCAGGAGTCGGCTGACGTCAGTCACCTCCAGGTAGACAGGGACCGATGTCGGTCACCTATGCAGTTCCAAAATTGCTCGTTGCATGAACAGTTAGTTTGTTGAACCGGTTGTTTGCATGTAAAGGCTATTTTGAGTCTTGAGTTGCGTGTCTAATTATTGTAAATTATAAGTCTAAGTTATTGTTTAGTATGGGATCTATTTATAGACCCATTGGCATGTATTGTAAAGTGTGCTAGTGAAGAGAGCAAGGTGTGTTCCTCCTACTTCCACAGATGAGCAATAGAGGAAGGCAAGGTAGATCCTTCTAATTATAAGAACAGATTGATCTGTAGGTGGCAACAAGATCAGGAGAAAGTTCTACATGTTAAGTAAGATCATTTGAGTTATAGTTTGTTGTAAGTTCATGGGAGATCTGCTTAAAGTACTTTTGAGTGCTTGGTACTGGCAGTGTTATTACTGACTGGTTGGAGGTGAACACCATTTCTATGTTTGAGTTGTGTGTTGGGACCATTTTTGGTAAGAGAGTGAACTCTTGAGGGAAAGAGATATGTACATCTGAGAAGTGTGGAAGATTGTGGCATCTTCATTATATTTCCTTCTGGCATGAGTATTAATACAAGATTGTGTATTGTCTCTCATATTATGTGTCATTTGTGAATTCTAGTTACTTGTTCATTCTAGTATAATTCCGTGTTTAGTTGCTTATACAAGGTAATCATATGTGCTCTTATTGAGGAGCAAGATCCTGACAAGTGGTATCAGAGCCATTTGTGGTTCTAGGTGCTTGACAAGTGGTATCAGAGCTTTTGGTCAGGTTACTAACAAGTTGTATCAAATCTAGTTAGTGTTTGTTGATTACAGGTCACTCACAGGGGTTTCTGTTTGAGTGGGAGTATAGCAATGGTAGAAGAAAGTAAGCTACGAATGGAGAAGTTTAACGAAAAGAATTATCAACATTGGAGGATGTAGATAGAAGATTATCTGTATCAAAAAGATTTGTACTTACCGTTGGGTAGGGTTGCATGCAAGCCCATAGATATGAAGGATGAAGAATGGAATGTTCTTGATCGGAAGGCTCTGGGATCCATAAGGTTGAGCCTTGCATCGTCTATGATTTCCAACTTATCACAGTGTAAGACAAAGGAAGAGTTGATAGAATCTTTGAAAAATTTATATGAAAAGCCCTCAGCTTCAAATAAGGTATTTCTTATGAAGCAGTTATTTACTTTGCAAATGTAGGAAGGTGGATCGGTATATAGTCATCTTAGTGATTTCCATGGTTTGGTAAACCAGTTAGCTTCAGTCAATATTGTTTTTGATGATGAAATAAAAGCTCTCTTAATCTTATGCTCTTTACCTGAAAGTTGGGATAGTTTGGTAATGGCAGTAAGTAATACTGCATCTACTTCTAAAATCTTAAAAGTTGATGATGTGGTTAGTGTAATATTGAATGAAGATATTCACAAGAAAAGCACAGGTGAATCATCAAGGAATGCTTTAAGTGTTGAAAGTAGGGGAAGGCAAAGAGAGAAGGTCGAGCAAGGGAAATCAAAGTCAAAGATGGGAAAGAGATCCAAATCCAGAAATGGAGGTATCACCTATTGGTTTTGTGGAAAGAGAGGACACACAAAGAAAGATTGTTGGTTGAAGGATAAAGAAAATCAACATGAAGGTAATGAAGAAGCAAAAGATGCAAGTATTGTGGCACATGATGCTCTCATACTTTCTTTGGATAGTCAGGTAGAATCATGGGTTTTAGATTCTGGTGCTTCTTTTCATGCAACCCCAAATAGAGAATTGTTTCATGAATATGTCTAGGGAGACTTTGGAGAGCTTTATTTAGGGGATGGTACGCCTTGTCGAATGGTTGGCAAAGGGAAAGTGCAATTGGAATTATAGACAGGCAACACATGGGTGTTGAAGGAGGTTATGCATGTCCCAGTCTTGAAGTAGAGTTTAGTTTCTGTAGGAAAGTTGGGTGATGAGGGATGCACAGTAACTCTCACAGTGGATTCTTGGAAGGTTTTCAATGGTGCACTTGTTTTAGTAAGAGGTAAGAAAGTAGGTACTCTTTATCTATCTACTTGTATTACTGATTCTACTTCTGGTTTATCTACTTCAGCTATAGATTCAAAGATGTGGCTTAGTAGGCTTGGTCACATGAATAAGAAGGGAATGGATGTTCTTGAGTCAAAGGGTATGAGTTTAGATTCGGAGGGCATAGATCATGGTCATTACAGGAAAAGGAAATTTGATATTTTTGACAAGAACAGGGAAGCCTTGGTGTTTATGGAGGAGATGATGGACAGAGATTAGTCACAGGGGCTGAATAATTTTGAGCAAGGCAGTATGGATAGGGTTTTGATTCAAGATGAGCTCACGAGTGAAAAAGTCATCACTTACAGGAAAACACAGTTATCGATGTCGATCACATGGAACCGACATCGATCAGGCAGGTATCGACATCGGTCATGTGCACACCAGCAGAGTCAGTAGTGTTGGGCAGGCGGAGACCAACGTCGGTCAGAGGGAACTGACGTCGGCAAGTGGGTCAGTCACATGGAACCGACGTTGGTCGGGTGCAAACTGAGAGATGGTCGAGATTAGTCACTGAAACGGATGTTGGGCAGACAACAAGCTATCAAGGAGTCTCAGACGCCCATATGGAGGACTGAAAGGGTAAGTGGAACTCATATTCTTTGTTCACCTTCTTTATATTACTTGTTGCTTACTGATGGTCAAGAACCAGGAAGATGTGAAGAGGTAATGCAGGTAAAATCTAGGAAATAGTGGGAGCATGGCATGAATTCTTTGGAAGAGAACCAAGCGGGAGTTTTGGTAGAGTTGCCAACCAAGATAAAAGCACTGATAGATGAATGGATTCCCAGGTTAGATAAAAGAGTGGATGGACACGTGAGTTAGAAGGCCAGGGTATATGGTCTTGAGCAGGCTGCAGAACAATGGAGGTTTAACCATTGTGTTTTTTTTACCAGGTTGGATAATATTAGCTACATTATCCTGTTACTGTAGTGTGTATGTTTGTTGCAAGGTTACACATGCAGAGAGTTGCTGAGCTAAAGGTAAAGTTAGTTCAGATGGGTGTCATGAAGAATCTGGGAGCAGCAAGATTCTTTGGCATAAGTATGTCTAGAGACAGGGAAGATCATAGATTGATGTTGTCTCAGGATGATTGTGTGAATAAGGCAGTGGTGAGGTTCAAGATGCAGGATGCAGAATAGGTTAGCACACCTATGGATGGACAGTTCACAGAATAGTGTCCCAATTCACATGATGAGGTTAAGTACATGGTATGTACTAGACCTGAGTTTTCCCAAGCAGTGAGAGTTGTCAGAAAGTTCAGAGCCAATTTGAGAAAGAAGGAGTACTAGAGAGTAGTTCAGTAGATTCTCAGATATCTGAGAGGGACCAGCAGCAATTGCACATGCTATGCAGGGTCAAGTTTTTTTCTACATGGGTTTGTAGATGCGGATGTGGCAGGAGATTTGGATGACAGGAGGTGTACCACCGGTTTTGTGGTGGTTGGTCTTCAAGAGTGATCTTGAAGAGGGATACAAAGCCAAGGAACAAACTAGATGATGTACAGGTACAGGTATAGGTGCAGTTATTTATCTCCAAGTGGGAGATTGTTAGGTTGTGGAGCTAAAAGCTTCACTATATGTAGACATAGAGGAGTTGCTGAGTGTCACAGTCACTGACGTCAATCAGGCCAACTGACGTCGGTCAATGGTGGACAGGAAGGCAACCAACATCGGTCAGGAGTCAGTTGACGTCAGTCACCTCCAGGAAGATAGGGACTGATGTCGGTCGCCTGTGCAGTTCCAAAATTGCTCGTTGCATGAACAATTAGTTTGTTGAACCGATTGTTTGCATGTAAAGGCTATTTTGAGTTTTGAGTTGCGTGTCTAATTATTGTAAATTAAAAGTCTAAGTTATTGTTTAGTATGGGATCTATTTATAGACCCATTGGCATGTATTGTAAAGTGTGTTAGTGAAGAGAGCAAGGTGTGTTCCTCCTAGTTCCATAGATGAGCAATAGAGGAAGGCAAGGTAGATCCTTCCAATTGTAAGAACAGGGTGATCTGCAGGTGGCAGGAAGATCAGGAGGAAGTTCTACATGGTAAGTAAGATCATTTGAGTTGCAGGTTGTTGCAAGTTCATGGGAGATCTGCTTGAAGTACTTTTGAGTGCTTGGTACTGGCAGTGTTATTGCTGACTGGTTGGAGGTGAACACCAACTCTATGTTTGAGTTGTGTGTTGGGACCCTTTTTGGTAGGAGAGTGAACTCTTGAGGGAAAGAGATCTGTACATCTGAGAGGTGTGGAAGATTGTGGCATCTTCATTGTATTTCCTTCTGGCATGAATATTAATACAAGATTGTGTATTGTCTCTCATATTCTGTGTCATTTGTGAATTCTAGTTACTTGTTCATTCTGATATAATTTTGTGTTTAGTTGCTTATACAAGGTAATCATATGTGCTCTTATTGAGGAGCAAGATCCTGACAAGTGGTATCAGAGCCGTTTGTGGTTCTAGGTGCTTGACACTATTCACACTACTTATTGTGATTTGAAGCTCAATTAAATCCATCGAATTAATTACTCGATTGGCTTAATAGAGAAAACAATTAAGAGAAATTGAGTCCCCTCAAAGTAATTGTGACCACCTATTATGATTTGTAGCTCAATTTCCTAGTTTTGAGTCCCCCATTAAAGTAATTACTTGATTGGTTGAATGGGGAATGCAATCAATGTCAATCAAGACTCCTTGATCTAATTATAACCTCCTAAGGATATTTAGGAGTTAATTTTCCCTATGATGCAGAAAAAATAGGCCAACCTTCCGAAGGCCATAACTTTTGATCCATAACTCCGTTTGAGCTCTTCTGTGTGCCAAAACAATCGCATCAAAAAATTTGATTCTACCTTAAGCCACTCTAGCTACTTATATTTGATTTTGATATTTTTCAAAGGCCAAACTTGATCATCTGAGGGTCTAAAATTAACGTTTAATGTTTTTTTTTAGAATTTTCTATTTCTAGAAATTGTATATTTTTAGAATCAGACGTCAAATTTGGTTGAATTTCATCACATAGGCTAATTTTAATATTTAAGATATTCAGGAAAAAATTTAGAGACGCACACGCTTGCATGCAAAATTTACTAAAAATAGAGTTTTTTTTTTAGATTTTAGTTTTTTTTTAAATTTTGCATGTAAACTCTAATTTTGAATTTAGGCTTATTTAAGCATGGTTTCGGTTTGTAATTATTGGAAGTCATTCAATACGAATAAATTTTGAGTTATTGTTTGAGATCTTGGTCTATTGGTAATTTTATTTGTTTTGATAGTTTCCAGGTTCATTACTCTATTTGAATCAACATCCAACAAATCACTCGTTTGGTTGAATGGAGAATGCAATTAGAGGAAATTTATCTCTCTCAACAAATCACTTGATTGGTTGAATGGGATTACGTGATTGGTTGAATTGGAGACATAATTTGGAGAAGTCAAGCTCCTTCAACTTAATTGTGACTACTTAAATTGATTTGGGTCTCAAATTTTCCTAATTGACTACCTGATTGAACCCATTATTTGATTTGTTCAATGGGAAACACAAATAGGGTAAATAGAGTCCCCTTAACCTAATTGCAACCATTTAACATGATTTAAAGCTCAATTTTCCCTAATTGAGTCTCCTATTAAATTGATTACTCTACTGGTTCAATGGAAGACACAATTAGAAGAAATCAAGACCCCTCAACTAATATTACACATGAAGTATAATTCACACCACCCATAAATTCAAATTTATATCATACACTGACTTTTTTTTAATATTATTTTTTATTTTTTTTAACAAAAAAAAGTTTCAAAAATTTCTTTAAAATTTTAAACATAAAAATAACCCAAAAACGAAGCAATTAAACATGCTTAGTTGCCTAACTTTTATACCACCTTTACAATAGATTTGTGCCAATTTTGCATCCCTTTTTTTCATCTCATTTGGGGTGGGGATCTATAAAAAAAAAATTTATACATATATATTAACTCCCAACCAACCAAATAAATAAATAATAATAAAAATAAAATAAAAATTGCTTCATTTCTGAATCACGTATATATAATAATAAAATAATTAAAAAAAACGAACCATGAAGCTGATGGGGGAAAATATTCAGAAATTCTTCAAGAGCTTTAGCAAAAGAAAACTCGATCCCTTGCCAAATATAGTAAATTCCCCAAAATAATAGCCACCTAAACATTTTTAGCGGCCCATTTTAAACGGTTTTAGCGGCCCAAACAACTAAATTACATATGCATTTCTCTAGCTATTAGATTCTCTGAAGAAATGGAAAACATGGAAGGATGTTGTTTACCAAAAATAGTAGCAGAGGAAAAGTTGATTAGGAGGAAGAACACATGGATGATGCAAAATGACAAATGGATGGATAAATGGGACATTAACATGCAGGGCTATCATAATACCAATGCGGAAATCAAAAGATATGTGAGAGAAAAAGTCAAAACAATCATGTGGACAAAACGAGGGAGACGTAAAAGAGTGTACTATGTCAAGAACTTTAATCACACATGTGACCATGAGCAAAAGCACTATATAAGAGTGGAGATAAAGTGGAAAGCTAAAATGTTAATTGCCCCGCTGAAAACCAGTTGACACCATTTTAGATGCGAAACTAAAAGATGGAAAACACTTAAGGAGGAATGGTCGGAGAGAGTTTGTCAGTTTTGCAAGTTCGAATCGGTGGAAACGGAATAGCATTACATCATGGAATGTATAACATATGAGGATATTCGAAATAGTTATGTTGATATCCTACAAGGTGAAGCACTTACAACTTTATTTGAAGACGAAAAAATAGCAAAAACAAAAGACTACTTGACTAAAATTCATAACAGAAAATCCAAACTTAACAAAGAAATCGAAAAAAGACAGAAATAGCAATAGAAGGCAACTTGTTGAATCATGTCGACTGATTTTACTTCCGGGTCCCATAAGCTGACTGGCCTCGTGGACGTTATTAAAAACTTTCATTCATTCATTTAACACTGCTGCACTCACAGATTTTGCAGTCTTAATTCTCTTTTAACGACATTATTTTTAGGGCAGTGTAGCTGTGAAACGTGGAGGTTTTGTCAGTAGATTCCATCAGACAGTAGCTGCAAATCTAATCTCTGAGCTACTGAATGGAACCACCTCCAGAAGTAAATGGTATCTCAATTACTTCCTACTCTGATTCTGATCTTGAGATCCATGCCTTCGAAGACGTAGTAGTATTTGCTGTTTCCCGATTCCCATTTTGTGAAAAAGATAAATATGACTCCAAAACAAAATTGCCAGCCACGACGCTGTATGGAAAATATCTCTTGCTTTTTATTTTTTAAAGAGTTTTAATTGGGAAATTTATTAGTCTTTCGGCAAGAACTAAAACCATTGATGAAAGTTGAAGAGTAGAATGAACAGTTAACTCTGTGGACGAGGATTTTATACAGTTGGAGGATAAATATCTGATTTTCAGAAGTGGCTCATATTTTTTTATGTGATCGAGAGGTATTTATGTATATAATTTAAAAAAAGGTTTTTTTTAAATGTAACCAATAAAAATTGATTAATTATAATTATTCCTTTTAATATCAATTAGAAAAAAGGTTCACACCTTAAAATTTATATCAATACTTCCTCGTCTATATAATTTTTATGGGAAACACCATTCTAATCATTTAGTTCAAATACTTTAAAAAGTAGCTTCATGAGAATAGCTTATATATATGTTTCTGTTGCTTTTTCATATCCATGTGATATGAATAGCTTATATATGTATATGTTTCTGTTTCTTTTTCATATCACATGGATATTATTATGATGTTTTGTATATTTCAAAGTAACAATTAATTTTTTTTTTACCTATTTATTGTTTTTTATCTTTCCGAATTTATCGCACCTTCTCTCTCTTTTTTTTTTCCTTCCCTTCTTTTTTTACTTGTTCAAATGAGTTTCAGGATCAGGTTTTATAAATACGTAATAAGTTTTATTTTTCTTATGGGAAATATGTATAGGGATATTTCAAGTAATTTTCAAATTTATGAGTTTGTTTTGAATAAGTTTAGAAAGTCATATTTTATTTTTGTGAAGTTTTTTCATACTTCACCTTGTTTTATTTTGTTCATTTTAACTTGTTTTTAATTTTTCCGCCAAAATTAAAAATTTAGATTTTTAAACTTCTTTTTGAGTGTTTTAAGAAGTTTTCTCATCTCCTAATGCATCTTTTATAAAGAGGTTAAGAAATGATATTAGACACATTTTATAATAGTTCAAATATCTTAATTCATATGTGACTATGTCATGCTAAACTAAGGTTAAGTCTAAAGTTGGTTAGATAATCTTAGAAGTTTGGAACAAAGGAGTGAGAAGGAACAAAGATAAGAGTGAGTAAAAAAGATAAGAATTGTGAAGAAAACAATATGATAAGATCAATAACATTAATATTCTAGTGAAAAATTAGAAGTATAAAAGCAAGGTCTTATTGACAAGATTATGTTAACACATTTATACCAAAAACAATGAAAGATTGCTTTATTTGAGTTCCTTGTTTCAATATAAATATTAGAATTCATGTAAGATAATTTTTTGTTTTGAATTCATCTTATTCTCTTTGATTCAGAGTTATCATTCGTATTGCAGGGTTGAATAGCAAGTACAATTTTTTTGCAGTTAAGAAAAGTGCTTCTATAGTCAAGAAAAGTTTGTTTTTATCATGTTTTGAGATTGGTCAAGGTGCCAAAGTGGGTGATAGAGTAATAGTATGTATTAATAACTTATTTCAATCAAAAAGATTTTGAGTTAGATCTTAAAATTTTATTTTCTCTTAAATTTGAGCTCTTGACATGTACATTGTCAGGGTACCCTAAACTAGGGTTTTGAAAACTAAAATCCTTCTAGTTCAAAAACGAACCAACCAAAAATCTTGAAACTTTGTCAAAAGGTGTATTAAGATGTTTTTGAAGTGTTTGAAGTGGTTTTAAATAGTTTGACTATCTAGGGAAAGAGATATTCAATTTTTTCATTCTGTAAGCCTAATTATAAGGTCTACCAACTCTATTTTAATATTTTCTTACATTTTCTAGTTTAGATAAAGGTATAACATAATTTTATGGGTTGAGTAAATGTGTAATGAATATACAAGAGGATATTATAGCATAGATATTCTTTATTTGGTTATAAGTTTCTATTAAGAAGGTTGTAGATTTATTCTTCCTTAATCTGTCCATTATTTTTTGTATCAAAGCTATGTTTTGGTTGTACTTTGAAAGTGAATTAAGAAGAAAGATACTTCATTGATGAGAGTGAAGAGTAGGTTGTGAAACATAAACCTGTAAGAAGTGTAAAAATGGCACTTAAAGAAGCAACCATAGGTGGTGTTAGAGGATGTCCAAGAAGATAACCAAGATATGTAATGTTGGAAGAGATGAGAAATTTGCAAGCACATTTGAAGGTAATAAAAATTTATTAAATAAGAGGTGTAATGACAAAGGATGTGAGTGATAGAGAGAAAAAACCACAAGAAGAGGTTTTAAAAGAAGAAGAGGAAGGAAAAAAAGAAGGAAAAATCTTTAAAACAATTATAGGAATAGTTTCCAAGCTTAAATTAGAAGTTCCATTATATGGAGGTAGCTTAAATATTGAGTAACTTATGGATTGGATAAATGCAATGGACAAATACTTTGATTATGAAGGAATAGGTAGAGACAAGAAGATCAAGTTTGCTTCTACTAGGTTGAAAGGACATGTATCTCTTTGATGGGATAGTCTCCAAGATGAAATAAGGAAAAGAGAAAGAGAAAAATAAGTCATATGATAGAATGATAATTAAACTCAAGTAAAAATTCATGCATGTAGACTCCCAAACAAACTTATTTAATAAACTTCAAAACTTGAAATAGAAAGACATGAGTGTAAATGACTACACTAAAGAATTATACAAGTTTATGTTCAAAGTTGGTCATATAGAAGAATATGTTGATAAAATATCAAAGTATATCAATAGTTTGAAGTTCAAAATTCATGATGAAATCAATTTATTATCTCCAATATATGTGGAAGAAGATTATCAAATTTCTCTCAAATTATAAGAGAAATTAGCTAGAAAACAAACTCAATAATCTAGAGGAAGATGTAGAAATTTTAGAGCTAGAGGATAACAAGGTAGTAGAAGTCAGTTACAAGTTCATAACGAATAAGTAAGTATCTCTCAAAGTCAACCTAACACTATAAGAAGAGGTTATTCATATAGAGAAACAAGGCCATTTACAAGAAGCAGATGAAGAATCTTTTGGGTAAAATATTTAAAATGTAACAAGTATGTTGGTCATAGGTCATATGAATTTCTTGAGAATCCACAAACAAGCCATATAAAAACTAAAAGTAAAAATAATAATATTCAAGTTGAGGAAAAAAGTTTAGGATCACCATCACGTGTGCAATAACCTAAATTAGGAGGTCCTTATTCATGAAAAGAGTACTACTAAAGCCAAATAAAGAAGTAAAGGAACCATCCCAAAATAGGACCTTGTTTAGGACTACATGTAAATCAAAATGTAAGTGTTTGAAGATTATTATTAATATTGGTAGTATAAATAACTTGGTTTCTTCATAAATGTTTGAAAATTAGGATTGAAAATATTGACACATCCTACACCGTATAAAGTATCTTGACTCTAAAAGGGACATCAAGTACTAGTCAATGAGTAATGTAAAGTTAATTTTCAGATTGGTAGCTATAAGAATAAAGTACTTTGAGACATTATACCTATGGATATTTTTCATGTGTTATTGGGGAGACCTTGAATATTTGATAGGAGGGTTATACATGATGGAAGGAGTAACACTTATACATAAGAGAAGGATGGTAATAATCATACTTTGACACCATTGAAAGATGGTAGTAAAACTAAAAATAATACTAAGGTGTTGTTAGTGAGAGGAAAAAAATTCTTGTAACTGATAAAAAAGAAGAGATTGGTTGTGCATTGATTACTAAGACAAAGATAGTTATTACAACTACTAAATTGACTGATTTTCTATTAAAAATTCATAATTTATGGGACGAGTATGTGGATATAGTTGTTGATGAGTTTCCTAATGAATTTCCACCAATAAGAAGCATAATCCATCATATGGATCTCATTCCAGTAAACAATTTTTCAATAAAAATTGCCTATAGAATGAAACTTAAGGAGAATGAAGAGATCAAAAGGAAAGTACACAAGTTTTTTGATAAAAATTTTACTAGAGAGAGTCTAAAACCATGTGTTGTGTAGAAATCTAATTCATATCATTATTGTGATGCAATTATCAATCTAAGTAACATTATACAACAATGCACAATATGGGCCAAAATCACTAAAACACATTAAATGGTTGAAGCTTGTCACGTATAGATGTTGATTTAGGCTAATGTATCCTTAAATGGGGCAATACATTTTATGTGATTATTATCTTTTCTTAAATCATTTTAAGTCAAATTGTGGCCACATAAAATCATGTTATGGACCAATAAATTCTTCTAATTCGATAGCACACATCACATGCATGTGTTATTTTGCATTCATAATTTCCTAACTGGGGTATTATTCCTTATGCAACTGACACCTTCTTCATATTATACTTCTATCAAATTATGACTTTGTAAAATGATTTTTCTGATCAGGTTGATTAATCGTGTAATAAATTTACAAAGAATTGCTTAAAATTAATCAATCGCTTAAGCAAATCAAATCAAATCAAGAGCTAAGTAAAAGATCCATGGAAATTATTAAAAATTTATTAATTAAAAATTCTTTCCTCAAATCTGCATTATCCTATGACATCATGAATGTAGTAACATCCATAGGCCATTATGAAACTATTGTCACCAAATTTTACACCCTAGAGATGGTTTTTCAAGCCTACTCTAATATTTTGGCAACATTGGAATACCTCTAGGTATGTGGGTTGCCTATAGCAAAGGTAAATCTCAATGTTTAAGGGCTAGCTCCCTAGATTTCTATTTATTTGCTTATCACCTACACTACTTGTTTGCTTTGATGAAAATAGTTAGAAGAGATATGAAAATAAACTACTCTAATGAGGTGATACATCAAAATGATCTCCACTAGACTACCATACACTTCCACTAATAAACATGACTCACAACACTAGTCTCAAAATCTTGAATTTCTCTAACATTAGTATTTCAAACATGGAGGTGATATTCATTGAACTACTTAAGGTGAGTGAACTAGAGGTTATATTATAGACATTAAGGCTAATATTTACACTTAAAGATAGAAAAATGCACTTGACTACACTTCATGTGACCTATTAGAGTGAAAACTACTTACATCAAACATGGAAGAGTTGAGAGAAAGTAAGGGTAGATTCTAATCACTTGACCTTTCACTATACACCACCTCACACACTTAGAAAAGATATATTGTGCACTCAAAACCAAATTTTAAATCTTTATTTCAAAAGAAAATAATAGTAACTAGCAGGGCTTCACCATACCAGGTGTGGATTTCTTTACAAAAGCCAAATGGCTTGAACTTATAGAGCATGTGAGAAGAGAGAGAATAAAGGAAGTGGAAAGGTCACAAATAAAAGTGTCAAACTATGAATAAAAGTTACATTTTAGGGGAATGGAGTGGATAATAGACCATGAATATCTTCTTGGATAAGTGTCCAGTTGAAGCATGATAATCTCTTCAAAATGGTGTAGAGACTCTTCAACTAGCCTTCTTGAAACTTCCTTCATGATGAAGCATATATTTACCAATTTAAATTAGACTAGGAATAGTTGATGCATATTCACTATCTTATGGAGATTCAAATAAATCTATTACAATCATCAGATACATCTCTAACTGATAGCCTTCTTCATGATACTTGTATTCACTATCTACAAATGCTTACTACCTTTCTTAGTTCCACTCTTCACATTTGTCATCAAGGTGACCTTTAGTTGATCAACCAAATCCATGTAATAGGTGTTCAAACACCTATTTAATACCTCCTTACCTTCCACTCCGTCAAGCAAACCTTAAAAACATTCCAAATTAGACCTCTCATCTTTTCACTAAGCAGTCACTTTATCTTTTCATTGCCTATGATGATTGACTTAGTAAAGGTGTTTCCATGAAAAAATAAGGTTATAAATGATAATATTAAGTGGTAATAAGTCTCTACATGCCTCTCCCAATGATTCTCACTCTTAAGTTCCCTTTTACACCTACAAAACATTTAAAAACATGCAAAAAACCAAGATTTTACCTTGTCCGTACATGTAGGGTATAGACTAATTTGACGTCCAGGATCCTGAGAAAGTATTCAACAATTATAAAAAAAATTCAAGGCCAAAATAACCCTCCTAAATTCATATATTTGCATATTTTCTCCAGTAGGTCAAAAATAAGGTTGTAGGAGGGTTTTAAAAAGTTTTGGTTCTTAGTGATAGTTTATAAAACCTAGATGTCCAACCCCTAAAAAAAATACAAAAATTTAGAGATAATGACCCTCCTCAACTACCCATATATAATTATGGTACCATGTAGTGTGTCAATACAGGTTTGAGTGTTTGAAAATGGCCTATCAAGCTTTCTCATGCATTTTAGGTACCCCTATCATGGTTTTATTCCAAAAGTGACACCTTTGTGTAGTCTCGTAAAAAATAATGGTTCTAAAAAGTCTTATACTATCCCCTAAAGGTATTCATATAGTTTATAAGGTGTATGTAGTCATTTAAATGTATTTATAAGTCATTAGTGTATAGACCTAAAGACCTAGACTAAGTGTGATTGGGTATATAACCCCCTTATAGGTTCCCAATGATTGTATAGGCTTTTCAACACTTTTTTATTCATATAACCAACCCCACCATCCTCTTTCAATGAATTCATACCATTATATTCAATATACCAAATATCATTGCAAGTCATAGGTTCATATAGGCTCAAAGCACTATATTTGATTGAGTGTCTTCGTTGGAAACTAGACTATACTTGAACCTCACTCACCATCAGTTCCCTTTGACCAAACAAGATCCTCTCATGATAAGGTGTTTACTTTACATATATACTAAATTAATGGACTCATTGTACTTGTAAAATCAATGTAATCTCCCACTAAATATGATTCATTATATGAGCAAAAAACCTCATTCAAAAATGTTAAGGTAAGTAGTCTCAAAGGCAACTTTCTTAACCTAAGAACATGGTTCTAAGTCTGTATGCATATGAATATCTCACCATTAAAACTTTGATGATTTTTATTCTCTTAGACATAAATTAAGGTTTCAATTGAGTTTAAAACCTATACCACTCAATACTCCTCTATCTGATATGAATTGAACTTAGGCCACTGTAGACTCCCTATAGTGTTATTGCATGATAATTGACTACGTGTGGTGAATTGGTCTTCACAACTAGTTTATAACCTTTTCAAAGGATCCATATCATTGTTTCCACCTTGGTAATCTTCCCACCATTCTGAAACCTCCTTGTTTCATCACCACGACTGATCAATTCTCAATCTCACTTTACTATAGGTGACAATCATAGGGCTTTATGATTGTGCTTATGTTTCTAACTATTTTCTTCATCAATGTTAGTTTTGAGACCAAACCTTAAAATAATATATTGGTCACCATGAAATGGTAAATTGAAAACAACATATTACCTTGCATTACCCTTGTTTTGAAGACCAAAATAAGAAGACAAGCATTACAACTATTGAAACCTTGTCTGCAGATTGTAATGGAGTCTCTTATTAGTAAAATGAGGTAATATTGCTCATTTATTCACCCTCACATGTGAAAAAAAGGCTGTAAAATTCATGAGAGATAAGTTCATACTCCTCAAAATCATGTACAATACTTGGTTTTCAAAAACCAATCCAAATAGAGTAAAAAATTGAAATCCATGGGATGTGCACGCATAAAAGAGTCACCAACCTTCTTAGCAATGATTCATAGAGTATGGTACACCACTTTAAAATATTTCCATGTATTTGTATTATACATAGGTTATTATCATTCACCAAATGCACTTTCTTGACTCAACTCCTCCTCGCCATACCAAGGTGAAATTAGTTGACCATTTGACCTTGTCTAAGAGAGTGATAGGAAAGATAGAATGGTTTTGATTAATTTTAGTTTTTTAAAAGATTCTCAAGAATGAAAGTGAGCTGAGGGAACTTGAAGAGGCACTGTTGAAGTATCCACACATGCCATAACTACTTAATAAGTTTTAAAACTACTTGAAACTACCACTTTTCCCACTAATCTTCTTGTTTTGACATTACACCTACATTTTGTTAGTTTTATAATAATTCCTCTGACATATTCTTAAATGTGGGACATTTTATATTTATTTGGAACACGTGTCCTCTATGGGAAACTTGTACAATTTCAATATATGAAAAAAAAGTGACCTTAGAATGACGTAGGACAAACTATAAAAAAATGAAAAAGCTAAAGCAAATATGTTTGACCTCATTAAAGAATATGGTACATAGTTTACACCTTAGAAGACCTTTATAATAAGTTTGACTATATAGGAGGTTCACCTAGTTTGATTTGTGGTCAAATTATTCAACATTTTAATTATTTTATAGGGGTGGAAAGATAGTTATACAAAAGACCAGTAGCCTTCTCCTATCCATTGGGCTATGGAATTACTTATATAGTATATTGACACTGAATTTCCTCTGAAAGAACACCAACCACACACAAAACAACAAGAAATAAACACACAAGATAAGACACCAAAGTAAACACACTTGTGTTCTCAAGAACACTTAGGGAAGACACACACAACATAAGAGAAAACACACCTATATTATTATATACAAGACTTTAAACCCCTTAGGTGAAGGACAATTCATCATTTCTTCAACCAGGGTCCAAAATAGTACCTCTTTCATCCTTTATTCTCCATGAAAGCAATCCATCATATGAAGCATTTTTATCAATGAACACTGGATTATGTAGATGTTAAAATGACTTACCATCTTTAGATCCTCTATTAGTTTCAAGATTGTCACTTGGATCTTTAAAAAAAGTTCCATATTGTCCTCTAAGAATCTTGTTTGGCTCTATAATTTGCTTGACTTCTATCATATCTAATTGGCACTTTTTAGACTAAAACTTGGAAGGTGATCAAAGTTGCTTCAACTTCACACTCTTTTTGAACATGATGAACTTGATGTATAGGACCATCAAGTTTCTCTTCTTTATGCTCTATCATATCTAAAAGTGGTACAACCTCAGGTTGAAGTTTGGGCTGCTCCTCAAACACACACATTTTTACCTTGTGTTTATTGGACTCCTTCATGATTGTAACTTTTTTAATAGTAGTTTGACATACATTCTCATGCTTGATAAGATACTCTCCTTCATTCTTGGGAGATTCATCAACCACCATACCATCATATTTACACTTTTTAGGAGGAAAAGTTAACTTACTTAGATGTTCACACTCTTGAACTATGGCATGAAATTGTTTCCATATGTCATCTTCCTCTTCATGGAGGTCACCTTCAAGGACTTTTCCATCTTGTGTAAGAATAATGGCATTCTATTATTCATCACCTTGATCTATCATACTTGGAAAACTATCATCATCATGCATATGAACAATGTAACTACCTTCAGTAACTTGAAGAAATGAATCATTAATGCTTACCTCAGATTGTCCATCACCTTCCTCATGGATGATGTATGCGCCAAGATTATTCTACTCCAATAAAGTGTATGGATCATGTCCATAGGTGTCTACACCATACTCATCTAGTAAAATGTCACATATTCCCTCAATCTTAGAGGATTCTCCATAATCCAAAACATACTCGTCTTGATCATTGATTGTACAATTGAGATTAGAGCTTACTTTCACATAGGGCTCAATATGAAACTTTACCAATGATTATGTCCTAATGGTTACCTTTAATCTATACATTGTATTGAAATCAAAGAAGGACCAATTATCTAAGAATTATCCTCCTATCTTGGTTATGAAATCTCTTGAGAGGTAGATAACAAAGTGAGTAAATAGATCAACAACCATAATATCTTGAAAGATAGGGAAGCTAGGACAATCATGCAAGAAAACTCTCAACCCTTTGACAAGTCCCAATGACTTAGCTGGTGTCCTATAAATTTTTAGCACTCCCTTATTGTATGGTTCATATTTCAAACCCAATTTATCTTCCATAAGCTTGGGCATCACTGAGGTACTAGCCCCATTATCCACAATGCAGTTGTGAACAAGCTTGTCTCCCACAATGAGAGTGACGTATAAGGGTGGGGGATTTTTTGGTTTAGTAGAGGATTCCAAAATGTGTGTGGGATCATTAGTGAGGGAAAGATTACCATGAATTGATGGTTTAGGATTGAGGTTGATATTAGATAGTTATTCTTGAAGAAGCTCCTTTAGACTGGGCATGTAAAGCACTTCTCAAAGAGAGATACTATATTTAACTTTATTCAAGGAATCAAAAACATTCAAATAAGGAAAAATTACCTTTTATTTCATTATTTAAGGAAAATAAGTGCCTTGAACTCGAGGCATTGGATCAATTTGATTCACCCTACCAACATTCTACTTTTGGAGAGGTGCAGAAGTTGTAGGGACTACCACACATGGACTCACACCTTGCTACCTTGTAGGAGGGTTATTTGAACTTGTGTCAACACCATGATCATATCCTAAATCCCTTTTTTTTTGGATATGGTATTAGTTTTAACTGAAGTGTTTTGATTGAGGACATATGTGTCTTCCACTAAGAAGTTTTCAAGGTTCACCTTTTGGATCTACCATCCTTCATTTTATTATATGTAACTCTCATCTTCTACTGAAAACTAAGGAGTGACTTCTCCTTGAGGAACCAAATCTTGATATTCACCTTCATTGGAAGCCATGAATTATCTTTGTTACCATTCTTCTCCTTGGACCAAGTTACTATGCACTAGAACCATGGATCTTGTGTTGGAGGTGGAGGTTGGGTTATATGCATTAGATGGCGTATTGAATTTAGGTTGACCTTGTCCTCTACCCTGACCATATTTATAAGGTGGGAACATATTTCCTTATTGAGGATAGGATTAGGAGTTTTGATTAACTCCATACCATATATGTAGTTGCCTAATCTAACCTTCTAATGCTTGGACCCTTGCATCTAAATCAATAATATGTTTTCCCTTCTTAGTGTTAGCTCTAGACTTCATATTTACATTTGGGACTTGAGCAAGATTTGGAGTAGTAGTAGACATGTTTAGCATTATATGCATAGAAACTTTTGGAGGTAGTTTTCCAACTTGTATTAAGCCATTCTCAACTCTAATTTCAAGGTCATAAGCTTCAGGTAAGGTGTAACCACCCATGCACTGCAGCATGATGGCTATGTTAGTACCAATATCACTTAGATATGTAGGGAAGACAAATTATGAATGTGATCTCATGGGAGGAGGAAACCTATACCAAGTTTTTGAAATATCTCTTTGAATTCATGCATGGTCTCCTTAAGACCCCTTTGAATTACATTGAACTGAGGAATGATTGATGTGTGATCACTTTTATCTTCAAACCTTGAGGTTAATAGATCTCTAAAATCATTCTAAGTGGTGATACATCCTTTGGGAAATGTCCTATACCAATCAAGTGTTTTCCCTCTAATAAACATGACAAGTAGTCTAATAGCAATATTAATTTCAGTAACATTGTGAAAACCATAAAATTTATATATGTCCCTAATATGCTCACTAGGGGTGGCATGACCATCCCCATTGAATGTGGGAACACTCTTGGTAGCATTAGGAGGTATATTGTTGCATCTCGATTCCTTGATAAGCTAACTATTTGACTATTCGTAGATATTTATAGTGGAAAAATATGACATTAGTTATATTTCTAACTAAACTTAAAATTTATGCTATTATGGGATAGTAGAATATTGTTTAGATACATGATGATACATGATTACTTATTATGAGTTGGTTAATATATGTGTTTACATTTCAAGCATATTAATGCATTATTTTAGTTATATTTATTGCTATATATTTATCATGTGATATGATCTAATTAATTGTGTGTCTTGAGGTAGACACAAGAGAACTTATCCCTTAGAGCATGCCAGAACAAGAGCATCATCAGAGAGGGTGATGTAGATGGAGACATCAGAGGTTGACATAGATCTAGAAATAACCTTACACACACCATGGTAGTTAGTACATGGTATAAATGCATTAAAAATAGCTTGCTTATGGTGTGTTTAATTACTTTCTTTGGAGTGTTGTTGTCTACGATTTTCTAGTGTAGGTAAATATCGTAATGAATTCTCTTACGTAATTGACATGTCTTATCATTAATGTTGGTAAAAATATTATTAGTAAAGGTAGATTTAAAAATATGGATTTTAGTGATTATAAATTATCATTAAAAATGTCATAACATTGTGGATGTTAGTTGATTTAACTAAATAATAAAATTTTAATATTTAGTTTTAAATATAGAAATATTCCTGGAAAAGGAAAAAATAAGAAAAGAAAAGGAAATTAAATAAAAGAAAAGCTAGAGACTAAAAATATAAAATAAAAAGGAATTAATATGTTAGAAAAATAACTAAAACACAAAAAGAGAGTGAAAAAAACAAAAAACAAAAAAATCCAAAGCAAAGGAGTATGCCTATTTCAAAGGGAAAAAGATATCATCTTATGCATTGGAGAAGAGAAGGTCAGAAAAAGAAGGAAGGAACACAACATTGAGGAAAAGAGACATAGAGGATCAACAATGAAATTCATCTAGTAGGTGGTGTTTTTAATTACATACATCAATGATTTTTGGTATGCTTATGATGAGATATTGTGTCGATATTATATATGTATAAAATATCCTTGTTTGGGACACATGTGTATTGTATTTAAGACTACCTTATGAAAGCATCATGCCATATATATATATATATATATATATATATATATATATATATATATATATATATATATATATATATATATATATATATATATATATATATATATATATGTTGAGTCTTAGCAACATAGCAATGATCATGAGGAAATTAATTACATATTAATCATATCATGTTATAGATATACAATAGGGAAACAATTTTAGACTTATAAACATGCTGATATCCTTTCCAACATGCTCCTAAATCAATGGAATCGCATCATCCTTAGCTTTCCTATTTGATATAGATCATTATAGTTTTTTGATAAATAGATGTCTTTTGAGGCTTTGTTGATATTAGATACATAGTGAACCTTAGAAATAAATAAAAGAGCCTTTATTTATTAATCCCAGCCTATGCAAATCACTGAATTAATTAGCTTAAATGCTTATTGGATTTGTCTATTCATATCTATTAGTGGATATAGCCTATTGAAACTTAATAAATCCCTGTTAATTAAAACTTTTGAGTCGAACCATGAGAAAATTGCTATTATGCTTGGCATCACTGTGTATTAGTTCATCTCTAGTATGGCATCATCAACTCAATAGTAAATGATATATTTTTATAATGTAGAGTTTGTTAAGGAGAGATATAGATGAACCATGGTTTATTATTGGGAAGTTATAATAACAATGAACTAGTTGAGGTTAATTTACATTGACATATCTTCTTAGCTGAATTTATTTAATAGATTGAATGCTAGAATATTTCCCTTGGGAATCACTATTCCTCTTTTAAATTTCTTGTATTTTATAAGTTTTTTATAATATAATATGTCCAAAGGCATCATTTTTTTTTTTGGAATTATCATGTGTAAAAACTATGGGAATATAATGAAATTGATTTGGTAATACTCAGTTGAATAAGGTAAAATGAGTTTTTGAAATCATATAGTATGGTTACTTAATTAGTGTGTTTTTAAACAATAAATCAAAAGTTATATTTAGTTACATGTCATCATACTTTTCAGTTCCCAATAGTTTATTGTAAGTCACTTTTGTAAATAAATCAAACTTGGTTGAATACAGTTAATCTTACTTGTTAATTGATTTATATACAACTTTATGAGAAAAGAGATTATTAGCCAAACATCTCCATATATAGCTAAATATTCTTAGCTTAGGCAAAGGTTTTACTTTCCCATCGAATAAAAATATAGTTTAGTCATGGTTATCAAATAAGGAAGCATTGTATTTAATAAGTAACATAAATAATCACATCATGGTGTATAATAAATTATAATACAATGTATGTGTATCATTGTGTATATTTATGATCGGGATATCACTCATAAGTATGTTTCCTTAATTATGGTTTAGGATATGTTTATTAAAATGATCCATTTTCCAAGTAATAACTTTATTATATATAGGGATGGTTCTGAAACATAGATCACAATGTTGATTATTGTTCCATTGTAAACATTTAATTAAATTATAAGAACTATTCTAGAAATTTCTATTTGTCTAGCTCAGTTGTTATCTCCTTTTTGTTATGGAAACAATGGGGTAATCTCATAATATGCTCTTTAGGAATATTTTTAATCATAGGTACTATCTGATATTTATATATCAAGAAACTTTTAAAAGTTTAAATATGACATGCAAAGGATAGAAAACCCATCAAAGAGTCTATCATGATAGGAACAAGTATCCTATCATATATAAGTTGTGAGTTAAAATCATGTGACGTAAAAACAACATTAGAATAAGCTACAAGTTACCGAATACGAGAGTTTAGGGTGAATGTACCCAATTACTTAAAAATAACTTAGAAAATGTTTAAATATAAACCCTTGAATTTAAAACAAATGCTAGACTAGATTTCTTACATTTCAAAAAAATGAAGTTCTAGATGTTCTAGCTATTGAATATGAATGTGTGTTTCCATGTATTTATGACTAATTCATTTATTTTATTTTGATGTTTAGTATTTATTCTTAAAAAAACTAGACTGTGGTAATATGGGTTATCATAGGGTGTAGTTAAATTGGAATAAAATTTATTTAAACTCTATAGTTAAATGTGTATTTACCTGGGTGGTTTAATTATAGTCATTATTTCTAGTATGGATTAAAAATAATATAAAACTCATGCATATATTTGATGGAATAAATGTATGTTATAGTTACTCATATGTTTGCTAGTAGGATGTAAATTATATGAATCTTGTGGTTGAATTGGTATTTTACCAATTTGCATTTCTAATGCAGAGTAAGGAGTGAGATGGACTTCACTAACTTAGTAGCATTATAATGTTAGATGAAGATAGTTCGATCAAGTGGTGTGTATAAATTTGATTGATCTATGGATCATTTTATATTACTAGTCTTAAAGCTTTGGCCAAAGTATGTTTAATAAAAAATTATCATTTCATGAGTATGATTTACATGTATGTGAGATGTCTTGCAATAGATCAAGTATTATATGATACACTACATATTTAATTTATAAATCATACCACACATGGGTACTTGCTTATCTTTTTGGATTTCTGTGTTATCACTATCTACTCATCCATGAAGGAAGAGATAGTACAGGGATCCATGAAGGGAGAACCATTCACTGATGGGATTAGTGTAAGATATTTTTGGTTTATGATTGGTGTGGAAAAGCACTTGAATGATTCTCTCCCTCCCCACAATAGTACTACTTATCAAGATGACACTTGAGATTGTCATAGATATGTGAGTTCAGGAACTATACTCTGGGGGAGCCATGTATCTTATATATTGTATTATATTTTACTTATTATTTGAAATTGTCATGAAGATTTTTAATTATTTAATATTATACATTAACAATGGTGACTATATATTTGTATTAGTCATGGTTAAATTGATGTAATTATTTTCTATATTAGGATTATGATATACTCTTTGATATTAAAGATCGATGATGTAATATGATTTTTAACTATTATTACACTTGAGTATTTAATTTGATCTTTTGTTGGATTCTTATGGGTAATTTATTTTGATATATGTGTTTAATTGAAAAAAAAATCATGCATTTCTAGGTAGATCCCAAAGGGTTTATTATATGTGGTATCAGAGTTATGGCTCGAACTCTAAGACCTAATGAGTCCACTAAAATTTTTATATCCTTATGTTGACAAAAAGAAGGATGGTGAATGTGATAGTTTATGGAGAGGTTCCTTCAAATGCTAATGACAACAACCCTCCGTTTGATCCTAACTGATTTTCTACTGAGTAGTCAGTGAAGATGGACTAGATTGTCATAGTTATGAATGAGACTAGAGATTGGATTATAGATATGGAGTAGGTATTCCATGATCATGAGGAAGAGGAATAATATGATGAACCTAAAGAGCACCCACTAAGTAGAAAAATCCTCAAGATGCTAGAGCTTAGGTCATTGTAGAGTTGGCCAAAGACATGAAGAAGGTGAATCCACTGAAGTTTGATGGGATTGTTATGGGTGATGGAGCTAATGCATGGCTAATAGAGATAGAGAAGTATTTTAGAATTAAAAACTACTCTAAGGTCACCAAGGCGGTTTGGAGATCATACTAGTTGGTTAGCAAGATAGCTATGTAGTGGGCCAACAAAAGGTTGGAAATGAATCTGAATTTGACCACCACCACTTGAGATTAGTTTGTGGCATTATTAAGATAACAATGGATCCCATATCTTTATTTTGATTAGAAGCTCAGAAATTTTTAGAATCTAAAATAGGGTGAAATATTGGTGAATGAGTATTAGGAGCAGTTCACTAAACTACTAAAGTACGTACCTCAGTATTAGGGAGATGAGCAGTTCAAGATCAAAAAAATTATCATGGGTTTGAGGCCCCAAATTAGTAGAGAGGTAGATGTTCATGGACATTCTAAAATGGACCAGGTCTTCAAAAAGGTGGTCAAACAAGAGAAGAATTTGAAGTCTCTTTCACAAGACAAAAACAAATTCAAGAAAAGGTTTGGAAATTCTAAGTCAACTTTCAAGAATAAGAATTGGAAATAGAGGAGTGGATACTCTAGGAAATATTTTAAAAGTTAGAATACCAAGTTCAACAACATATCAAGAAACAAGAAATAGGGTAATGGACCCAAGGATAGTTTCAAGGGAAACCAATAGAATGATAGGAAAGGACCACCAAGAGGTTGTTTCATTTCCAGAGAGGATCATTATGTTCAAGATTGTCTATAGAAAAATTCAAAGGTAAAAGGTCCTAATTCTCAAAAGATTAGTTTTCAACATTGAATTCATGTAACAGTCGATAATCGACAAGCTAAATATCAAGCACTACCTATTGAACTATCAGGTATTTTATTTAACCATCTAGTTTTCATTTTGATTGATATAGGAGCCACTAAATGTTTTATAGCTCTTAGGATGCTTAGTAAGTTTACTAGAAGACTTGGTGTGATGGAAAATTCATGGTTAATATAGTATGGGATAACTTAAAAGTCATGGTTGACAAGTGTCTATTCGAAGCATAAATTAAGTTACCCAAATTCACAATATTTGTGGATTTATATGTAGCACCTCTAGGATCATATGATATGATCTTAGAAATCAACTAGCTTACAAAACATAAATCCAAGGTTGAATTCTACCTAAATAAGGTTGAGTGTCTTGATGATTTCATGAATTAGACACAAATTCAAGGTGAAAATAGAGAGTTAAAGCTTAAACAGATCTCTGCAATGTAGCTTAAGAAGTTTCAAAAAAAAGGTGCTAGACATTTATTATCAAGATAAATCAAATGGAGGAACTTAAGGAACCATATCTTGAAGATTATCCTTTTCTTATAGATTTTCATGATGTGTTTCCAGAAGAATTGTCGGGTTTAGCTCTTAGATGTGAGTTCAATTTTTCTATCAACATCATACCTAGTTCATAACCATAATTTAAGGCACCATATAGGATGATAGCTACTGAGTTGGTTTAATAAAAGGCTCATCCTTAGGATTTATTGGCTAATGGGTTGATTAGGCTAAGTGTGTCACCATGGGGTGCATTGGTTGTCTTTGTCAAGAAGAAGGATGGCACCCTTCAACTTTGTATTGATTATTGAATGTTGAACAAGGAAACCATCAAAAATAGGTACCCACTACCTCGTATAGATGATATTTTTTATCAAATGAAAGGAGAAATAATATTCTATAATATTTATCTTTGATTAGGATAACCATCAGTTGAGGATTCAGGATGAGGACATTCCAAAAACAGTGTTCAAAACTTGGTATGGTCACTATGAGTTTAAAGTGTCATCATTTGGACTGATTAATGCTCCAACAGCATTCATGAATCTCATGAATAGCATATTCAAATATTACCTTGACCACTTTATGCTAATTTTTATGGATGGCATTCTTATCTATTCAAAAAATTAATATGAGCACCATCAGCTTTTGTAATTGGTTTTGCAATAGTTATGAAAGCATAAGTAGTATGGCAAGTTGTCAAAATATGTGTTTTTTCCAAAAAAAAAGTCCAGTATATTGGACACATTATATTTGTATATGTTATCTATGTAGATCCAGGGAAGATTAGTGCCATTATTTAATGGCCAACATCGAAGAATGTACATGAAGTTAGAAGCTTCATGGGGGTAGCAGGCTACTACAGGAAGTTCATTTCAAACTTTTCCAAGATAGCTAATTCTATTACTTCCTTGTAATATAATAACCACATATTTTTTTGGTTAGAGAAGCATGAACTAGATTTTTAGGAGTTTAAAAGAAGGCTTATGTTAGCACTAGTGTTAAGAATTCCTAACCTTAATGGTCAATTTTCAATGGTCATAGATGCATCAGGGGATGGACTAGGTGGATTCCTTATGTAGGATTGTATAATGGTGGCTTATGAGTAATAGAAGATAAATCCATATGAGGTAAATTATGCCCCTCATGATTTGGAGCTTGCAACAATTCTTCATGCTTTGTAAGTGTGGTGGCATTACTTATTGGGAAAACCTTCTGAGCTCAAGATGGATAACTTGGAACTCAAATATATTTTCATGCAATGTAGTTTGAATACTCATCAAATACATTAGATTTATTTCTTATCTAATTATGATTTTGACATTAGTTATATCAAAGGAAAAGAGAATAGAGTAGCTGATGCCCTCAGTATCAGAAGTTATATAGCCATTATAGCTACTATTAGGAGTACTTTCAAGGATCTGGTGATTGATTTCTCTCTATAAGAATTTTTTTTGATCAAGTTAGAAATTTTTTATTAGATAATGATCAAAATCCTCGGTCTAAGGGATTTAGTTTGGAGATTGATGGTTTATTATGTTACAATAGATGGATGTATGTGTTCGATTGACAAAATTTATGAATCACAGTGCTAAATATATTACACAATTCCCCATATTTAAGACATCCAAGAGTAACCAAGCTCATGGTAGAGCTTAGACCACTATATTTATGGAAATAAATCAAGAAAAGTGTAGTTGATTATGTGTCATGTTGTCTTGAGTGTCAACGAGTGAAAGTTGAGCATGTGTATCCAACTAGATTATTATATCCACATGATATATCAGAATGGAAATGGCAGGTAATCAACATGGACTTTATCAAAGGGTTACCAATGTTATAGATCATCACCTACCTTTACAAAGAGGTTCATAAAGGAAGCATATATGTTGCATGGTTTTCCAAAGAAGGTCATTTTGGATCATGAACCAAAGATGACTTTGAGGTTTTGGATGACTCTAAATTTAGATTTGGGTACTCAAATTAATTTTAGTACGACTTAACACCCAAATATTGACAGATAGATTGAGAGAGTTAATCAAGTGCTTGAGGATCTTATCTAAATGTATTGGATGGACTATTAGTACAAGTGGGAATATTATCTTCCATTGGTTGAGTTTGGTTATAGTAACTCATACCAATAAGCATTAAAGATGGCACCATTTGAGGAACTTTATGAGAGAAGGTGCATGACACCCATTAGTTGGGATAGGTTAGAGGATAAGGTAGTCTTCAAACTCGAGATGCTCTCTGATATAGAAGAGCAAGTTAGACTAATCAAGCAGAGATTGGCAGAGGTCAATGATAGACAAAAAAATTATACAAATCTGAAGAGGACATAAAGACATTTTATAGTAGGTGATAAAGTGTTTTTACAGGAAAATACGTAGAAGAGTTCGATTAAATTTGATAAGTCTATAAAATTATCATAGAGATATGTGGGATCATTCTAAGTGTTATAAGTGGTTAATATTTTAGTGTACAGTCTTGATTTACCACCAACCCTAACACTTTTACATAATTTCTTCCATGTTTCATATATTAATAAATATATAGTTGATCTTATGCATGTATTAGATTGGAATGTTTTACAAGTTCTAGATCCCAGGGTGGTCATAATAGAATCAATCAGGGTAATTGACACACAAATTTTGTTTGCATAATATAGAGATGTCATAGTGCAAGGTCCAGTGGGACCAATACTTTGAAGATAGTGCTACATGGGAAGACTAAGATGAGTTTTTTAGGATATTTCCATATTTATTTGATTGATTAGATACTACTATACTATGTTATTTTTAGTTGAATAATATTTTTATTTTAGAACATGTGTTTGAATAAGAGTCATCTTGGACAATGACTAGCTTTAGGGAGGAAAGATGTTGCATCCCAATTCCTCTCTAAGAAAACTATTTGACTATTCATAGATATTATAATCGACACATATGATATTGGTTATATTTATGACTAAGCTTGAGATTTATGCTATTATATGATAGTAAAATATTACTTAAACATATGATGATACATTATTTCTTACTGTGAGTTGGTTAATGTATGCATTTACATTTAGAGTATATTGATGTATTATTTTAGTTATATTTATTTATATATGTGTATCATGTGATATGATCAAATTAATTGTATGTTATGAGGTGGATGAAGGAGAAATCATCCATCAAAGCATGTCGAAGGGAGAGCATCATCAGATAGGATGACGTATATGGAGACATCAGAGGTTGACAGAGACCTGGAAAGAACCCTGCACACACCATAGTAGTTAGTACATAGTAGAAATACATTTAAAATAGCTTGCTTATGGTGTGTTTAATTACTTGCTTTGGAGTGTTGCTTTCTATGAATTTCTAGTGTAGATAAATATCATAATGAATTCTCTTGTGTAATTGACACGTCTTATCATTAATGTTGGTAAAAATATTATTAGTAAAGGTAGATTTTAAAATATGGATTTTAGTGATTATAAATTATCATTAAAAATGTCATAACATTGTGGATGCTAGTTGATTTAATTAAATTATAAAATTTTAATATTTAGTGATAAATATATAAAAAATAGAAATTATCCTAGAAAAGGAAAAAATAGGAAAAGACAAAGAAATTAAATAAAAGAAAAGCTAGAGACTAAAAACAAAAAATCAAAAGAAATTAATATGTTAGAAAATAACTAAAACACATAAAAAAGAGAGAATTTTTTTATTAAAAAAAAAAAATCCAAAGCAAAGGAGTATGCCTATTTCAAAATGAAAAAATGAATAAAGTTATCATCTTATGCATTGGAGAAGAGAAAGTTAGAAAGAGAAGGAAGGAGTGCAGCATTGAGGAAAAGAGACATAGAGGATCAATAGCCAAATTCATCCAGTAGGTGGTGTTTTCAATTACATACATCAATGATTTTTGGGATATTGTGTCAATATTATATATGTATAAAATATCCTTATTTGGAACACATGTGTATTGTATTTAAGATTACCTTATGAAAGTATCACACCATATATATATATATATATATATATATATATATGTTGAGTCTTGGCAACATAATAATGAACATGAGGAAATTGGTTACATATTAATCATATCATGTTATAGATCTAAAATAGGGAAATAAGTGTAGACTTATAGACATGTTTCTATCCTTTCCAACATGATCTTAAATCAATCGCATCAAGTTATCCTTAGCTTTCCTATTTAATATAGATCATTATATTTTTATGATAACTAGATATCTCCTGAGGCATCATTGATATTATATAGGTAGTGAACCTTAGAATAAATAAAAGAGCCTACGTTTATTAGTCCCAACTTATGCAGATCACTAAATTACTTAGATTAAATGCTTAATGGCTTTGTTTATTCAAATCTGTTAGTGGATATAGCCTGTTAAAACTTATCAAATCCATGTATAATTAAAAATACTCATTCAAACAATGATAACATCGCTATTAAGCTTGGAATCATTGTGTATTAGTTCATCTCTAGTATAGCATCATCAGCTTGGAAATAAATGATATATTTATCTAATGTATAATTTATCAAGGAGAGATATAGATGAACCATGGTGGATTATTGGGATGTTATAATAACAATGAACCAACTGAGGTTAATTTGCATTAACACATCTTCTTAGCTAAATTTATTTAATATATGGAACATTGGAATCTTTCCCTTGGGCATCATTGTTCTTCTTTTAAATCTATTTTATTTTATAATTTATTTATAGTATACTATGTCTAAAGGCGTCACTTTTTATTGGAGCTATCACATGTAAAAATTGTGCAAATATAATGAAATCATTTTGGTAACACTAAGCGAAATAAGGTAAAATGAGTCGTTGAAATCATATATTATCGTTACTTAATTAGTGTGTTTTAAAAAAAATCAAATGCTATATTTAGTTAGGTGTTGTCATACTTTTCAATCCCCAACAATTTTTTTAGGTCACTATTGTGAACAAATCAAACTTGTTTGAATATGATTAATCATATCTGTTAATTGATTTATCTACAGCTTTACGAGAAAAGAGATTATTAGCCAAATGTCACCATTTATAGCCTAAAGATCTTAGCTTAAGTAAATATTTTACTTTCCCATCAAATAAAAATATAGTGTAGTCATGGTTATAAAAGAATTAAGCATTGTATTTAATAAGTAACATAAATAATCACATCATGGTGTATAATAGATTTAATACAATGTATGTGTATGATTGTGTATATTTATGATTTGGGAAATCACTCATAAGTATGTTTCCTTAATTATGGTTTAGGATATGTTTAGTAAAATGATCCCTTTTCCAAGTAATGACTTTATTTTATATCGGGATGGTTATGAAACATAGAGCATAGTGTTGATTACACTTCCATCGTAAACATTTAATTAAATTATAGGAACTCTTATAGAGATTTCTAGCTATCTATCCTAGTTGTTAGCTCCTTTTTGTTATGTAAATGGTGGGGTAATCTCATAAGATGTTATTTGGGAATATGTTTAACCATAGGTACTATCTAAGATTTATATATCGAGAATATGACATGCGGAGGATATAAAACCCATCAAAGAGTTTATCATGATAGGTATGAGTATGCTATCATATATAACATGTGATTTAAAATCATGTGATGTAAAACCAACATTAGAATAAGCTACAAGTTATTGAATGAGAGAGTTTAGGGTGAATGTACCTATTAGCTTATTTAAAACATAAGGATAAATTTTGTAGTTATAGTCCTTGAGTAGAGTATTAACTAAATTAAGAGAATTACTTAAAAATAACTTAGTGAATGCTTTCATATAAACCTTTAAATATAAAATAAATGCTAGACAAGATTTCTTATGTTTCAGAAAAATGAAGTTATGGATGTTCTAGTTATTGAATATGAATTTGTGTTTCCATGTATTTATGACTACTTTATTTATTTGATTTTGATGCTTAGTAGTTATGCTTAAAAACACTAGACTGTAGTAATATGGGTAATCATAGGGTGTAGTTAAATTGGAAACAAATTGTATTATTTTAAGTCTACAATTAAATGTGTATTTATTTAAGTGATTTAATTATAGTAATTATTTCTAGTATGGGATATAAAATAATGTAATATTTATACATATGTTTGATATAATAAATGTATATTATAGTTACTCCTATATTTTTTAGTAGGATGTAAATTATATGAATCTTGTGGTTGAATTTGTATTTAACCAATCTACATTGTTCATACAAAATAAAGAGAGAGATTGACTTCATTGACTTACTGGCATTACAATATCAGATGAAGACAATTTGATCAAATGGTGTGTAGAAATTGGAGTGATCTATAGATCGCTTTTATATTATTATTATTAAATCTTTGGCCAAATTATGTTTAGTGATACATTATCATTTCATGAGTATGGTTTACATGTATGTGTGATATCTTAAAGTAGATAGAGTCTTCTATGATACACTGCATGTTTAGTTTACAAATCATATATCACATAGGTACTTGCTTGTCTCTCTAGATTCATGTGTCATCACTATCTACTCATTTATGAAGGGATGGATATTCCCTGATAGGATTAGTGCATGGGATCATTGGTATATGGTTGGTGTGAAAAATCACTCAGATGATGCCCTTTATCCCCACATTAGTACTACTGATCGAGATGATACTTGAGATTGCCACAAATATGTGAGTTTGAGAACTATGCTCTAGGGGAGCCATATATCTTATTTGTACATTGTCTTATATTTTAATCATTATTATAAATTGTCATGAAGAGTTGTAATTATTTATTATTGTATATTGAAAATGGTGACGGTATATTTGTATCAATCATGGTTGAATTGATTTAAATACTTTCTATATTAGCATTATGATATACTCTCATGATATTAGAGATCGATGATGTACTATGCTTTGTTACTATTATTACACTTTATTACTTAATTTGATATCTATTATATTCTTTTGGGTATCTATTTTGATATATATGTTTAATTAAAAAAATCATGCATTTCTAGGTAGATCCAAGAGGGGTTGTTACATATATTATCATATGTATTGAGGTGGATTGAATTCTTAGTTTTAAAGGCTAGGAAAGCATGATGCCTAGTCATATTGTCTTCAAGTTCCTCTTCACTCTTTTGATCTTCTTGGATTATAAAGTCTTATTTTTCTTCAAAGGTCAATATAGGTTGATGATGATGAACTTTAAGAGGAAGTTCAGGTTGAAGGAGTGGGTTAATGGGATTGATACCTCTACTAGTAGATGACATAGTAAAGACCATGAATTATGAACCAATAAATGATAAAAATTAGTCTAAAACCATATATTACCTTTAATGGAGTCACTAAATGTTGATTCAGACACCATATGTAGTTGTGATGTTGTCAAGACCAACATTCACCTTGATAAGATGTCTTTGAGACAATGATCCCACTAGCCATGCTAGAACTATTGTCACCAAATCTTGTACCCTATAGATTTTTGTTCAATCCTAATTTAATATTTTGGAAATATTGTAATACGTCTAGGCTTTTGGGTTGCCTATAACATAGGTAAACCTCTAGGTTTAAGGGCTAGCTGCCTAGATTTTTCTTTACTTACTTATCACCTACACTATTTTCTTGCTTGGATGGAAAGAGATAGAAAAAAACATGAAAATAAACTAATCTAATGAGGTGATACAACAAAATTATCTTCACTATACTACCATACACTTTCACTAAGAAACATGACTCACAACACTAATCTCAAAATCCTGAATCGCTCTAACATTAGTATTTCAATTATGGATATGATATGCATTGAAATACTCAAAGTGAGTGAACCAAAGGTCAAATTTTAGACACTAATGCTACTCCTTACACTTAAATATATAAAAATTCACTTGAATACACTTCATGTGACTTGTTATAGTAGAAACTATTTGCATCAAACATGGAAGAGTTGAGAGAAAGCAAGGATAGACACTAATCACTTGACCTTTCATTATACACCACTTCACATGCTTAGATAAGATAGTTTGTGAACTCAAAAATAGATTTAAAATATTTATTTTAAAATAAAAATATAGTATCAAATCAGAAGGGATTTGCCATACTAGTTGTGGATTTCTTTACAAAATCCAAAATGGCTTGCATTTATAGAGCATGTGGGAAGAGAGAGAAGTAAGGAAGTGGAAAGGTCATAAAGAAAAGTGTCAAAATATGAGGACCAGTTACATTTAATGATTATGGAGTGGATAATAGACCATGAATTTATTATTGGATATGTTTCTAACGTAAACATGACAAACTCTTCAAAATGGCATAGAGACTCTTCAACTAGCCTTCTTGAAATTGCCTTCATGATGAAGAATATCTTGATCAATTGAAACTAAAATAGGAATATTTTACACATATTAATTATCTTAATTAGGTTTTAAACAATCTATAATAGTCATCAGATGCATCCCTAATTGATATCCTTCTTTATGACACTTGTATTCACCATCTGTAGTCACTTACCAATTTTCTTGGCTCTACTCTTCACATTTGTCATCAAGGTGACCTTATATTTATCAAAAAAATATATGGAAGAGGTGTTAAGACACATATTTAAGACTTACTTACCTTCCACTCCATCAAGTATCCCTTAAAAATATTCCAAATTAGACCTCTCATCTTCTCACTAGGTAGTCACTTTGTCTTTTCATTGCCTATCTAAGACTTATAGTGGTGAATGACTCAAAATAGGTGTCTCCATGCACAAATGATGTTATAAATGATCATAGGAAATGGAAATAAGTATCTACATACCTCTCCCAATTATTCTCACTCATAAATTCCATTATACACCTACAAAACATTCAAAAACTTGTAAAAAACCTAGATTTTACCTTGTCTGTACAAGTAAGGTACAAACCAATTTGATATCCAAGATCTTGAGAGAGTATTAAAAAAGTATAAAAAACCTTTAGGTCCAAACTACCACTCATAAATTCATCTCCTTTCACAATTTCTCCATCGGGTTAAAACCAAGGTTTTAGGAGGGTTTTAGAAGGTTTTGGTTCTTAGTGATAGTTCATAAAACCTAGACATCCAACCCATAAACCAATTACACAATATTATATTTCATGACCCTCCTCAACTACCCCTATATCCTTTATGCATCATGTAATGTTTCCATATAGGTTTGAGTGTTTGAAAATGGTCTATTGAGCTTTCTCATGAATTCTAGGTACTCTTGTCATGGTTTTAGTCCAAAAGTGCACCTATTTATAGTCTCCTACAAATTTATGGTTCAAATAGTATTATAATCTCCCCTTAATGTCTCCATATATTTTTTAAGGTTCATTTAATCATTTTAATTTATTTGGAAGTCATTAGTGTATAAGCATAAAGACCTAGACTTAGTGTGACCAAGTATAATACCCACATGTAGGTTCCCAATGATTGTATAGGCTTTCCAACACTTTTTAATTGTTATAACCGACCCCACCATCCTATTTCAATGCATTCTTGGATCCTAATTTCATTTTTTAACCTCTAATGCGTTAGGTCTAGAGGTTAGGTATCCTATGGAGTGCCCTCTATCTAAGACAAAATAGAGAACATCTCCCCTATTCCTCAGACTTAAATGAGACATTAGAGATATTTTTCAAGTCATGATTTTATTATGTACAAAACTCATAGTTAGATCGTGCTTAAAAATCCTTCAAACCTTCAAGTTTCCCAAAACTGGCTCACAAGGTCTGTAAGTTGTGCAGGACTTGGTTGACTATAGGCTAAGGTTGGAAACCTGGTCTTTACTTTATTTTTCCTATTCATGAAGGTCACATGAAAGGATGTTATTACTCTGATAATGTTTTATAAATTATCATTCACTTTTACTATGGCATATCAAACCAACCTACATACTTTGTATGCCTACACTACTCTGTAATATAGACTAAACTATTGGTGTTCATTTTAGGGAATCATGAGATTCCTATATATGTTGGTGTTTATCAACAAACACATAGGAAGTGACATCATCATTATATAATTGACTTATGCATATTAAATAATTTCATTTTTCTTTCCATTAAAAAATCATGCATCCTTTACTAGCATGAGCAACCTATGATTATGCTAGACTGTAAGTTGTAACTCAGACTTCTTCAAGTTTCTTGTAGGTATGCATTTCTTGTCTCAAGATCACATCCTTGTTTCTCCTTCATTCATTCCATTGTCACACTTGAATAAACTCATTGATATTTTCAAATCATGCCTTCATACCATTATCTTTAATATACCAAAGATCATTGCAAGTCATAGGTTCATATAGGCTCAGAGCATTGTATTTGACTGATTGTCTTATTTGGAAACTAGACTATACTTGAACCTCACTCACCATCAGTTCCCTTTGACCAAACAAGCTCCTCTCATGACAAGGTGTTGCCTTTCCATCTAGACTGCAAGAATGGGGTCATTGGAATTTTACAAACCACCTAAGCTCCCACTAAAGATGATTCATTATATGAGCAAAAATCCTCATTCATAAATGTTAATGTAAGTAGTCTCAAAAGCAACTTTCTTAACCTAAGAACATGGTTCTAGGTCTATATGCATATGATAGTCTCATCATTTTCACCTTGATTCTTTCTATGTTCTCAGACCCTAATGAATGTTTCAAGTAAGTTCAAAACCTATTCCACTCAATACTCCTCTATCTCATATACATTGAACTCAGGCCATTGTAGACTACCTATAGGTGCTACTACATGATAATTGACTATGTGTTGAATTGGTTCTCAAAACTAATTTATAACCTTTTTAAAGGATCCATCTCATTTTTTTCACCTTTTTAATATTCTTACCATGTTAAAACCTCCTTGTTTCATCACCATGATTGATCAATGCTCAATCTCACTTGACTATAGGTGACAATCAAAGGGATTTATGACTGTGCTTATGTTTCTAACTATGTTCTTCATTAATGTTAGTCTTGAGTTCAAAAATTTAAATAATATATTGGTCACCATGTAATGAGAAATTTAACACAACATATTACCTTGCATTACCCATGCTTTGAAGACCAAAACATGAAGAGAAGCATTACAACTGTTGAAACCTTATTTTCAGATTGTAATGGAGTCTCTTACTAGTGAAATGAGGTAATATTTCTCAGTTATTCACCCTCACACATGCAAAAAATTATGGAAACCTTGTGATAGATATGTTCATATTTCTCAAAATCATGTACAATACTTGGTTTGCAAAGACCAATCCAAACAAAGGAGAAAATTGAAAGCCATGGGGATGTGTAGGCAGAAAAGAGTCACTAACCTACTTAGAAATGATTAATAAAGTATTATACACCAAACCTACAAATATTTTCATTTATTTGTACTAAACATAGGCTACTATCATCCACTAAAGGCATTGACTCTGACTCAACTCTTCCTGGTCATACCAAGCTAAAATTGGTTAACCATTTAACCTTGTCTAGGAGAGTGATATGAAAGAATGAATGGTTTTGATCAATTTTAGGTATTTAAAATATTCTCAATCATGAAATTGATTTAATGGAACCTGAAGAGGCACTATTGAAGCAACCACATGTGCCATAACTACTGCACAACTGCTTAAAACTACCACTTTTCACTTTGATCTTCTTGTTTTGATGTTACACCTATATTTTATTAGTTTTACAATAGTTCCTATGACACATTATGATATGTGGGATGTTTAATATTCCTTTATAACACTTGTCTTCTATGGTAAACCCTTACAAATTCAATATATGACCCAAAAATGACCTTAGAATGACATAGAACAAATTATACAAAGATGACAAAGCTAAAGCACATATGCTTGAGCTCATTAAATACCATGGTACACATTTTACACCCTATAAAACCCCTATAACAATTTTGAATATATGTGGGGTTGACCTAATTTTACTTGTGGTCAAATTAGTCAATAAAAACAAATGTTATGATTAAGTTCTCCCATGCCTCATCAATGCCCCATTCTTCTAAATATTAATGAGAATATTTATTGCTTGTCCCTCCAAAATTGAATCATTTTATGGCCACACATATTGATCTCAATATGGATGGTCATGGTTTATCTTGAACATTTTTATAAATCTATAAATAAGTGAGCCAAGACCACCATTTTTAATTTTGAGTTGTGTAATGTTATTATGTAGAATTGTCTTCACAAAGTTTCACCTATTTGCACAAATTGATAAAAATCATGAGCCTAAACCATTGGTGCACTAGGAAATGATGGAGGAGCATACTACTCATCATTTACATATACTTGGAGCACCAAATCTAAGGAAAAACATGCTTTTGGCAACTCTTGGAAGGTGGGATGCTATTTCAAAGGTTTGGTAGTATTCCTTATTTAAATAGCTCTTAGAATTCATTAACAACACCCAATGATGGAGTAGGCTTTATTTTTAATTGTCTATATGCTTAATTTTAATATATTTTATTTACTAATTCATGGACTAACGCATCTTGTAATTTTACTCTACATTTTGTACCAATAGTCTTAACTCCTAAGAAAGGTGGAGAATGGAGAATTTATACATATTCTAGAGCCACCAATAAGATTAATATCAAGTATATGTTTTCATTGTCAAGAATGGATGATATAATGGATTTTTTTAGTGGAACATAATATTTATCAAAGATATATTTTAATATTGGTTACCATCAAATCATAATTGGATAGGGTGATGAGTGAAAAACAACCTTTAAGGCTAATCATGTATTGTATGAGTGGCTTGTTATGCCATTTTTTTTAACTAACTCTCCTAGTACCTTCATGAGAATAATGAATGATGTGTTAATACCGTTCATAGGTAGGTTTTTTATTGTTTACCTAGATGACATTTTGATTTTTAATCAATCAAAGGAGGAACACATCAAACATCTTAGGATGGTGTTGAATAAGCTACAAGAATAAAATTATTGATTAATCTCAATAAGTGTACCTTCATGAAAATTGAGTTGATTTACTTAATATTTTTAATTTAAAAGAATGGTTTTAAAATGTACCAAGAAAAGGTTAAAACAATAGTGGAGTGGCCTACTCTAATAAATATTTTTGAGGTAAAACGTTTTCATGGATTAGCTAGTTTCTATAGAATGTTCATTAGAAACTTTGGTGGTATTTGTGCACCTATTATTTAAATAATAAAATTTAAAAATAAAAAATTACATTGGACTTGATCAACTAAGAATAAATTTTAGATTTTGAAGAAAAATATAATTGAGCAGCCTATACAAACTCTTTCAAATTGAATGTGATGCTAGTGAACTAGATATTGAAACTATTTTGAGCCAAGAAGGAAGGCCTATTACTTACTTTAGTGAAAATATAAATGAATATAAGAAGAAGTATTCAACCTATGATCAATAATTATATTCCATAATTTAAGCATTGAATAAGTGGATGCACTACTTATTGTCTAAAGAGTTTGTGGTATATATAAATAATCATGCTTTGTAATTCATCAGTAGTCAAACTAAGTTGAGTTAAAGACATGTGAAATAGATAGAGTTTTTTTTTTTTTTTTTTTTAATTTCTCAAACATAAGAGTGGGTAGTCTAATAAGGTAGTTGATGCATTGATTAGAATGAGTATTATCATATATGAATCTCAAGTGAGTAGCTTGGGATTTGAGTCATTAAAGGAGTTGTATGAGGAAGATCTAGATTTGAAGAAAGCATATAAAGCTTGTAGGAATCCAAAAAACATAGATATGAGTCCATGGATGGACTACATTATTCATGAACGATTGTTATTCAGAGGCAAACAACTATGCATATCTAGGGTGTCTATGAGAGATAATTTTCTAAAAGAAATATATAGTGGTAGATTAGCAAGACATTTTGGACAAACAAAGAACTTTGCTCAATTGAATGTATATTATTATTGACCAAGAAGGCAAGATAATGTTAAGAATTTTTTAAAAATATGCAATATTTTTCAACATGCCAAAGGAAAGAGTTGAAATGCAAGTCTATATCAACCACAACCTATTCCAAACAAGTCATGGGATACAATAAGTATGGATTTTATATTGGGTTTACCAAGGACACAATGAGGTAATGATTAGATTTTTTTTTTTTTGATATATTTTTAAAAATGGCACATTTCATAGCATGTAAGAAGACAAGTGATGCTATCAATGTTATTAATTTATTCTTTAAATAAGTGGTAAAGATACATGAAATTTCTAGAAGCATTGTTTATGAAAGAGATACAAAGTTTGTTGGACATTTTTGGAGAAAATTTTATAAGAAGTTAGGAACCACATTGATTTTCATTTCAACCTACCATCCCCAAACCGATGGTTAGACTGAAGTTGTCAACAGAAGCTTAGGCAATTTATTAATATATTTGACAAATGATAGTCTAAAGTAATAGAATCAGGTGTTAGCCCAAGATAAATTTGCATACAATGATTCACCTTATATGAGTAAAGGTTTCATTCCATTTCATATTGTCTATGGGATAAATCCAAGAGGTGTTTTTGAGCTTAGAGATTTATGTAAGTAATAGAAGAGGAGTGATAAAGGTGAAGACTTTGCTACATCCATGCGAGATCTACATGAGCAAGTCAAGAAGTGTTTGGATTTGAGTGCTAGTAAGTACAAAGGAGATTATAATAAAATAAGGAAGGAAGTGAACTTTTAGGTAGGCGATTTGATGTCAGCACACCTTAGGAATGAGAGATTTCATAAAGGTGAATACAATAAATTAAAATTGAAGAAGATAGAACCTTGTAAGGTCTTTAAAAAAAATTATGTCAATGCCTATGAACTAGAACTCCCATATGATATTGGGATCTCACCCATTTTTAATGCATAAGACCTTTATCCTTATAGATAAGGAGAAGACATAGAAAAAACATCTAAAGATTATAATATTGATTGGGAACAACATTTATCCAAGGCACATAAAGATGAACTAGAAGCTATTTTGGAGAAATGGATTGTCAAGAGAACCAGAGCTAAGGAGTAATTAAAATATCTAGTTAAGTGTAAGAATCATCCACTTGAAGATGCTTCTTGGTTGACTCCATCATAAAAAATTTAGTATGGAACTACCATTGAAGACCTCATGAACAGGAGCTCATGAATGATTTTATACTCACAGAGCCTGATTCAAGAGCATTAGGTTTTAATATTAATTTTGTAAATTTTGGTATTGAATGGGTTTAGGGGGTCATATTTTATTTATATGAATATTTTCCATGATTCACTTTACTTTGTTTTTATCATTTTGTCTTGTTTTCAAATTTCTCACCAAAACCATAAATTTTAAATTTTAAACTTGTTTTGGGTGTTTTAAGATATTTAATCATCTCCTAATTCTTGGTTTGGTGTTGATCCTTCATGGAGGGATCAAGGAAGGATCTTAGACATGTTTTATAATAGGTAAAATGTCTTAACTCCTATGTGAATATGTCAAACTCAATTAAGGTTAAGTCTTAAGTTGGGTTATTAAGTTGGTTAGATAGTTTTAGGAGTTTATAATGAAGAAGTGAGAAGGAAGAGAAATAGGAGTGCATGAAAAATATAAGAAGAGTGAAGAAAAATATAATAATATCAATAATACCAAGATTTTGGTGAAAAAGTATAAGTGTGAAAATAGGGTTTATTGACACGACTCTATAACACATTTACACCAAAAATAATGAAAGATTATTTTATTTGAGTTTCCCTATTTCAATTTCAATATGATAATTCATGTAAGTGAATGTCAGTTTTATTTTTAAATCATATTATTTTCTTTGGAATATCTCTCGTTCATATTATAGGTTTGAATAACAAGTACATATTTTTTGAAATCAAGAAAAGTGCTTCTACAATCAAGAAAAGTTTGTTTTCATCATGTTTCATGATTGCTCAAGGTGCCAAAGTGGGCGAAAGAGTAATAGGTATGTGTGAAGAACTTATTTCAATAAAAAATATTCCAAATTAGATCTTGATATTTTAATTTCTCTTAAATTTGACCTCAGCCTATGCATAGTCAAGATACCCTAAACTAGGGTTTTGGAACACTAAAATCCTTCCAGCTCAAAAATGAACAAGCCAAAAATATTGAAATTTTTTGAATATGTGTATTAGGATGCTTTTTAAGTGTTAAATTTATTTTTAAAAAGTTTTACCACTTAGGGAAAGAGATATTCAAGTGTCTCAGTCTCTAGGCCTAATTATAAGGTCTAGAAACCCTATAATCATATTTTCTTGCATTTTAAAATTTAGATAAAGGTGTAAATCAGATTTATGGGTTGATTAAAATTTTAATTCATGTACAAGAGCCTCTTATAGCTTAAATACTCTTGGTTTGCTTAAAATTTTCTATCAAGAAGGTTGTAGGTCTATTCTTCCTTACTCTATCCATTAGTGGCCCTACCATGCATCCCATAGATTTAACATAAGTTTAAAACCCTCCCAATAAAGTACCCCCAAACCTCCCCATCCCACGCCCTTCTCACCCCTGCATCACCCCACCTACATACCACCTTCCCATACTCCCCCACTACTCAACTCTATGTTTTGCAGTTGTCTTTGAATTGCACCACTACTTTGCCAAGCATACCACCCACTACAACACCATCCAATCATGCCACCACTAAAATTTAAAATCACCTCCACCACTAATCTCTTGGACCTCTAAGGACCTTGGATTTTCACCATGTCCCCTTAGCCTTCCCCTTAAAAATTTGGCCCTTTGGGATTTTTTGCATTTCAAAGCAATTTTTGAGACCATGTAGGTCCTAGAGATCCCTTTCTTTATGGGATAATTTTTAGAGTGTCTAAGAATGAAGAGTAGGTTCAGTGTCACAATAGGTTTTGTCCCCTTCAAAAACCTTTTTTGTCTATTCCACTATTGCGTCTATCTGCAAGGTGCAACAAAATTGCATGATAATTTTTTTAATGTGCATGATTTTTTGTGTATCTTTTAGAATTTCACTTGTGTGCACTCTTTCCTATATATAATTTCTAATTTTAATTGTATGACCTTCTAGGTGTCTTCCAACTTCATCACTCAACAAGTGATATCTTGACTTCTATAACTCAAAACTCAATGAACATTTTTTGACCCATGTTATTTTTTCAAGGACATTCTAGATATGTAATAGAATCTACTTCTTACTATACTAAAACATAAAATATTTTGTTTATTATTTTTAACTAATTTATACTTATGTTCAAATGCATTGTAAACTACAAACTTGTAAGTAGTTTTGCGGCACTCTTTATTATAAACACACTAATTATAAAGTTTCATACTTCTCAACACATGTGAGTGAGGAGGGGGGGTGTTGGGTATAATTATTTTTGGGCACATTGGTTTGCATGTCAAACATTGTCTCAGGCATCCTTTGTACTAAACACATCTATCATGCTCTTTAGGACTTTGTTGTTTCTTCATCTATTTTGTGCCACACTTAGCACATCTTTTTGTACTTCTTTGACACTTTTTATAGTATAAATTATGAATTGGTCTCATGTTTGATATTATCTTTCATGATATACTCGTACTTTTATGATCTTAGATATACATTTTGTGTTTCTCCATGTTTTGAATTATTATCATATGCTCTAATTTATTTTGAGCTTAAACATACATTTTATCTTTGTCCTTATGTAAGCTTTGATCACATGTTCTATAAGGACCCAAATAAGTCTTGTTTATAAGATATAACTACTACAATTTGATTTATATAAGTCTGCATTCTCTACTTGATTGTGTTCATTAATTTTTAGAAAAATACATTTTGAGTGGATTATTTTTTTCAAGATTAGTTTATTACTTTATTTTATTTCACAAAAATATGTACTAAAAATAGAATAAATATGTCATATCAGTCAAATCTAATACTATAGCTCAAGACCTTTGAATGGTAATAAATTTTTTAAAAAACTACTTAGTTTACCAACTTTATAATTCACACTACCATTTCTTATATAAGCATAGGTGTCTTTAGATAGAATCAATCAACTATGATAAATTGACAGCATCTCCCCAATCAAGTATGATAAATTGATAGCCTTTCCCCAACCTTGAATGTTGATTTGTGCATAAAAAAATATTTTTTGGTCTAGTAAAAAACATAATTAAAATAAAAAATAATCACCCATAAATGATATGATAGTTAAGGTGTTGCTCATTTTGTTTAATATATCTAAAGTTTAAAGTGACCATTTGACTTCCCTTGCTTCTAGACTAGTTTAGATTTGCTTCTAAATTCTAAAAATTTACAAAACATATTCTTAGTCCCTTTGAAATTACAACTAATAATATTTTGGATCTAAATAATCATATTTAATACATGTGTATTATTTATTTTTGTGCTAAGCTTACATTACAAATTAACATACAAATTTAATTATAACCCTAAACAATTGTCAATACAAAGATAGGGACTAATCCCTATGGCCCTTATTATATCTTGCTATTAAAAAGAAGCAGTTAAGTTATCTCTTTACCTTGTTTATTTTAAATAAAAGTTACAATTTATCAAATATATATTTTAGTTATAAAAAAAATATTATTATTTAAATTTAATTTTATTTAATATAAATGATATTTATATAAATATGATTAAATAAAATAAAAGATAAGAATAAATATATATTTGATATAAAATAATTTTTTATAAAATTTAAAGTATTATTAAAAATTTAATTTTTTTTCAATTTTTCAAAACATTTAGTTATTAAAAGCAGTTAATTCTTTTTTAAATTAAATTTCTAATTTTTTTTATTAACATTACAATTTTTTCCTTAAATTTTTAACACTTCATTTAAATTTAATTTAATTTATTTAATATATTTATAAACATGTGATAGCCAATTTTATTTCAAATAAAAAGACTAACATACAAAACTCAACCATGCTATTATATTTTAGCTACAACATAACTTTCTGCTCCTGGAAGATCAGCCTGGATATCACAAACATTGAGCCCAAAAAAATAATGAAACAATTAATTAAATATAAATATTAATTAAAAGTTTTCATAGATAATTTTAATTATGTTGATATTTGTGAGGTTTTTTATTAATATATATTTTAATTTATTTCAAAATAATATATTAAAAAATTAATATCATTAAATAAATAATTGTTTATAAAAATAATTGTTTATGAAAATAATTTTGTATATAAATAATTTTTTTATAAAAATAAATAATATAATCTAATATATTTATTTTTAATGATTAATAATAAAATTATTAATTGAAAAGTTGATTCTTTATTTATGAACTAATAAAAATATATTATATAGTTTTAATATCATATTATAATTAATTGTTTTAATGGTGAAGAATTTGTATGTGATAATTTTTATTTTTATTTAAATCTTTTTTAAAATTAATATAAAATTAAAATTAAAGCTTAAATACAGTTAAAAAAATGATAAAAAATTATAGATTATACTATTTTTACTTAATAAAAAATTAATATAATTTTTATGCCAAGTTAAATGTGTAATATTATAGGAAAAATTTATAAATATTTAAGAAATGTGTTATAATTCTATTAATTGCTAGACTCAACAACAAATATCAATGAAAATTGTATTGAATAATTAATATTGTATTCATATTCAATGTATCAAATCAATTCAATTATTGCAAGTGCAATGGTGTAAGAGATTATATTGGTTTAGCGGTGATATAAAATGTTAATATAGATTTTTTAAAAATAAGGTCAAAGACTACTAGTTTATCCTAGGTTTATAATTTGCTATAAAGAATAAGGTCAAAGACTACTAGTTTATGGGGATTCAGAACTAGTGGTCAACTAGGTAAGAAACAAATACCAATGTAAGATCTCATACCTAAAATTTTATAAGTTTAAGGTTTGGGATTTAATTGAATCCTTTGATGCCTTTGGCATCATTTTCATCCCAAGAGGAGAAAACCAAGATCCTGATGAGTTGGCATCTGATGTAGCCAACCTCATGCCTGACCAAGATTCCCCTAATTTTAGCATTAAGCTAATCCATTATCCTTCAATGCCTGATAATGTTAACCATTTCCAAGTTTTCAATGATGATCAGTAGATATTGGATTTCATGACCAAATTTAGAGCATTTGATGCTTATATTATTGATGATACTAATAAGAATACATCTAAGGAGGACAAATTTGATGGTAAAGTCATTCAACTAAATGACAAAAAGATCTCCAAGGGGATGATTGCTTTAGAAAGATTGTTTGATCAGGACAAACTAGCTTAGGTTACCAAGGTAAGTGGGAAAGATTATAATGCTATTTATCTTAGCCTCCAAGATCAACCCCAATTGGTAAATGTTGGAAAAGCTTGCACAAACATTAAAAATAAGAAATCCAAAGAGCTTCTAACCTAATATAGGGATGTCATAGCTTGGTCCTATGATGACTTAAATATCTTTGATCCAAAGGTCATTACCCATACTATACCCCTTAAAGATATTTGTAAACCATTCAAGTAGAAATAGAGGCCCGTAAACCCTATCCTAGAACCCATGATCTTCAAGGAGGTTAAAAGACTATCAGATGCTAGGATAGTCTTCCCATCAAGCATTCCACCTGGGTGGCTACTTAGTGCTAGTTATGAAGAATAATGGTGAGATTAGACTTTGTATTGACTTCAAAAACTTAAAAAAAGCATTAGAAAAGTACAAATATCCTCTTCTTTTCCTAGACAAGGTGATTCAAGTTGTTTTGAGTTTAGTTATGATGTCTTTTCTTGATGGCTTTTCAGCTTACAACCAAGTACTAGTTGATAGAGAGGATATGATGAAGATATATTTCACCACAAAGTGGGGATCCTTTGCTAATCAATGTAGGAGCTACCTTCCAAAGAAATATGGACCATGCCTTCCAAGGCCTGATAGGTAAATGCATCATTATCTATATGGACAATCTAACAATTTTCTCTAAAAATAGGTAAGATCACTTCATGCATTTGCAACGAGTTTTTGAAAGATGAAGAACGTATGGAATTTCCTTAAACCCTAAGAAGAATATCTTTTGTGTTACAGAAGGAAAATTACTAAGTCATGTTATAACCAAAGATGGGATCTCTATAGATCCAAAAAGAGTGGATGCCATATTTAGGATAGAACCTCCAAACAATTAAAAAAAACTAAAGTCATTCTTTGGTAAAATAAATTTTATAAGAAAGTTTATTTTTGGCTTTGCAGATATTGTCAATCCACTGAATGAGATGCTGAAGAAGGTTTCCAAAGTCATGTGGAATGAAGAATCTAAAAAGGCATTCAATGATATCAAGGAGGCCATTAGCCAGGCTCCAATCCTCATAAGCCCTGACTTCTCAAGGGACTTCTACCTTTATTCCTTTGCATCTGACCACACTATGGCTATAGTATTAACTTATAAGATTGATAGGTGTGATCACCCAATAACTTTTATGAGCACTAATTTTAAGAATGTTGAGTTAAATTATTCATTGATTTATAAGTAGGCATATGCATTAATTAAGGTAGTTAATAAATTCATGCATTATATCCTTAGAAGTAAGGTACATGATATCTTACCTAGCCCTAATACCAAACTTATGTTAAGTCAAAATGAATTAGGACAACGTAGAGGTAAGTGGATGTCAGTTTTGCATAAGTATGACTTGGAAATGAAAATAGTAAAATTGGTAAGATGTCAAGGTCTGATCTAGATGATTGCTAATATTAACCCTAGGCTAAGTATTATGCAAGTGGATCAACAAAAATTTCAAGCTAGTGAGTGGTATGGTTCAATCATACATTTGCTAATTAATGGTATTTCTCTTGCAAGATTATTTGGGGAGTAGAAGAGGGCCCTAAGGTTAAAGGCAACTCACTAGATAATCAAGGATAGGGTCTTATATAGAAGAAACTTTGAATGAATTTACTTGAGATGTGTCTCATAAGAGGAGGACACCCAAATCATGAGTATATTTCATGAAAATTTGGACAATGGACATCCATTTGGGAGGACCACAACCCATAAAATTCTCAGAGCTAGTTATTATAGGCTAACTATTTTTAAAGATACTCACAAACATGTGAGGGAATGCCACTCATGTCAATTCTTTAGCATTAAGGAGCTAAAGGCAATAATGCCTTTTCAACTAGTCATGATTGATAAACCATTTTCACAATGATGTTAGACTTTGTTGGGGTGATCAACCCCAATTCATCTGAAGTTCAAAAATATGTCCTAACTACCATAGACTATTGTACAAGGTGGACTAAAGATGCTTCCACTAAATAATGCAGGATTGAGAAGATGATCAACTTCTTAGAGGAAAATGTTTGTAACAAGTTTGAAACTCTAGTCTCTCTAGTGTGTGACAATAGGTCTACATTCATATCTATAGAGATGACTGAATGGGATTATGACAATGGAATTACTCTCAAGTTTGCATCTAATCATTATCCACAAGGGAATGTAGTCTTTGAATCTACAAATAAAAACCTGATGAAGGCAATCAATAATTTTGTTGTAGAGAAACCCAATACTTGGCATAAGCTCCTTAAATTTTCACTTTGGGTTGATAGGATAAGAATCAAGCAAGCCTTATGAGATTCACCATTTATATTGGTGTATGGATAAGAACCTATCTTTTCTATCACTCTTAAGCTGCCCACATACATATTTATGTAAGAATATATGGAGAAAAACCAAGAGCATGCCCATTGTAGATTGTTAGACATAATTCAGATGGAAGATGCAAAGGAGAAAGCCTTTACTAACTTTAGCAGACATCAAACCATGGTCAAGAGATGGTTTGATAAAAGGCCCAAGATCAAGGTGTTTAGATAGGGAGACCTAGTTCTCCTTTGGGATAAAGCATATGAGCCTAAGGGAAAACATGGAAAATTCACACCCTTGTGTATTGGTCCATACTAGATTGAAAAAACATTGGGGAACAACACCTTCAAGTTCAAATATCTACAAGAAGCAGAGTTTACATTGCCCACCAATGGGCAATATCTCAAGCACTACTTCTGTATTGCTGCTCCTAAAGTCTTCATGGAGTAAAAACCCATAAGATGGTTAGATTTAGAGTAGGTAAGCTAGTTATTTTCCTTTTAGTTCTTTCCTTCCTTTCTTTTGTTTGTGCATAAGCATGTATATATTTATCTATTTTCCTTTTTTGTCTTTCTTTCCTACTTTTGGTTGTGTGTTTATTTCTTGTTTCTTTATTCCTTAATTATAATAAGTACTTTTGGAAAATCTTGAGCTCAAATTTATAATTTTTTCTTGAACACCTCCCCCCCCCCCGCCAAATTCAAAAATGTTGGTGTGAACCCTATGCATATGATGGCCATGGTCCTAAAATTTAAAGGCACAATGTTGTAATTTACAAAAATTGGTAAAGACCAATAGAAAAAGTTAACTATTTCATTAGAACTTGATTGTTGTCTTGACCTCAAAATGGTTTTAAGAAGCCTTGCACTTACAAAGTGAAAATTTAAATTATCATGGTATAGCCATATTAACACTTAATCAACATCCTTTCCTGGGATAATGATTTCAACAATAGGTGAGTTTCCAAGATCAAACACTTGACCAAATCCTAAAATCTAGCTATTTTGGTTCCCAACCTTGCTAAAATCATACAATTCTCAAGAAAATACAAAAAAGGAAGCACTCAATGCAAAATCAAATGCTTTGTAAGCATAGGTGATTTTAGTAATCTCCATTGGGGCTATGGATGTCTAGATGGTAATGGAACAAGGCCTTTAATGGAATCAAAAACATATTAGTCAGGGCTATGGATGCCTGGCTAATAATAGAACAATGCCCAAACCTCCCCTAAGCTAAAAAGCATGGTTCCTAAAGGATATCTAAACATGCTCTAAGTTAGTGTTAGTGATTAAATACATGAAGCCTAGAAGTTATTTCTTGAACCTTATGGAAAATAGTTAGTGGAATCAGAGCATACACACAATATGGTTATATCTTGGTGTTTGACCCTAAGTCTGCAAGTGCAAGGTTTGTTTTAACCGTGACTTGATATGGATGAAGATATTTATCAAATGGAGTGAATGACCTCATTATTTGTCTAAATTAGATTCTTTAGGTTCTAACATATTATTATGTTTCCCCTATGAGTCACCATTTTTTAGGACCAACATACACCCATTTTTGAAAATTGGGACCCTAGAGAAACCCTAAAAATTAAACATGAAAATTTAGCATGTTAGGATCATTTATAGAATTTGAAGATCATTCACTTGTTAAAAACAAGCTTACTTGGTCTTGTTTTGATTTAATTTGGACTAACATCACTAATAAATGGTATTTATTACTTTTAGTTTCATATTTTATGATGTTTGTCCCTAGGAAATTCATGTTTCAAAACCTTGGCCAGAACCCTCAGTTTAAGTTTGAATGTTGGAAAAAACTAAATCGATGGGAACCTTTTTAAAATCCATTTTTGGACATAAGGATAAAGCTCATGTTTTAATCTTAATTTTTTTTTTCAACACAACTAAAACTTAACTTAAAATGCTTGGTCCCCTTTGTTATTTTCCCCCTTTAAAAGTTCCTTTGTATGCCTAACTAGTTGTTCGTTCTGCAAGGTCCATTTAAATATTTCCTAACTTAGCCTAATATTTTAATCCTAAGGCCTCATTGTATTTATTAATACAATTGAGACCTTGGTCTTAACATCTTAGCCTAATTTTTAGTTTCCCGAGTCCACTTTTATGTTAATTCAGTCCCTTGTTTATAATTTATCCTAAGGTTTTAATTCTAAGGCCCCAACATATTTATTAATACAATTGAGACCTTAGTCTTAACACCTTAGCCTAAATATTTATCACCATGGTCCTAACTTAACTTCCTCACATCTTGTAAGATCTATTGACCCTCATTTTATCATGGCATTTGATCTAACAGAGTGAGGAAAGCATGAGCTTTGACTTAAATAGCATGCACCTCGGATTATCTAATAGTTCATGCTTCCTCACAACCTTTCAATCAGATAATGTGAGGAAAACTGAAAGGATCCTACACGTAACTCCCTATCCAATCACATTCAATCTCTCAGATCATGATCAATGGTCCTTGTTTTGTAATGAAGACTGGATTAGATAGAATAAGGCATAATTAAAAAGTTAAGGGACTATGGAAGGCCGAAACAATCGCCATGTAGCACCCTTGTAATCAAAGATTAAAATCAAATGGGTCATGCCTGATAAATCAACCAATCATGTGCAAGATCTCAGATCACAATCGATGGCTGACACTTCATCACATATTTTGATCTGACGGAGTGTAAAAGTTCCAAGATCCTAGGAGGCCTCATAGATGTGCCAAGTGGCATTATTGCATTGGGCCATGATAATTTGATGAGTTTAAAATTGATGTCCTCATGATCATCATTTGACATCCACAAAGATGCATTTGATTTTTACACGAGAGTCAACTTTAAGCCCATCAAATTAAAGCTTCGCTAGCTTAAAATTCACATTCATGTGACCATAATTTAACATTTGTGAGGATGTATTTGATGTTGATGAGACCATAAAATTTAAGATAATGAATTATCTCACTTAGGATTAAAATACACCCCAAAATCTTGCTAAAAGGCTTGAAAATGACTTTACAATCTAAGGGAAGTGCTCAAAAAATGCTCAAACACTAGAAATCTTGAAATTGTAAAATGTGAAAATAGTCTTATGATCTAAATATACACAAAAAAAACTTAGTCTAAACATATGCTTTAAGGTCCTCATGACATTTTGTTTAAATATCATGAACCTTAAACTATAGACTTATACTAAGTCTTATTTTAAAAAGAGAGTCTTTATAGCATAAAAATTAGACCAAATGCTTCTAGCTAAAAGTTTTAATGTGTTTGTTGTTAGACCATTATGGCATGTTGATCTTTTTGAGCATATTTTATAAAGCTTTGGCATAAATATTTTAGACCAATTCATACATTGTGTTTATTAAACATGGCATAAACATTGGCCTCGAATATTTAGGCCATGGCCCCCTTACATATAAATCAGAAAACTTAGGCATAAACCCCTTAGCCTAAGGTTTATTTTTTGTTTAAATAAATAAAACAAACCTTAGCCTAAGGGACTTAAACCTAAGTTGTGGTATTAATAATGTACTAACTTAAAGTTTAGGCATCTTTACAAATCAATGGTTTACACTTCATCATTGGATTTTGATCCAATGATGTGAGGCTTCCATAGACTTTTTAATGAAGCCCTGAAAACCTATGAGTTTGATGCGTGGAGAAGGCTCATTCGAGGTAGAACTAACAGGATTATCTAATGGTTCATGCTTCATCTTTAGAAGATGATCCAAAATCACTCATGACTTTTTAAAAGCATGTGATCTCACCACATGGCCAACATTCATTCAACAAAGGACTGACATAAGATTTAGAACATAGGAAGTCACATAAAGACACCAATTGTCACAACCATAGGGTTTTCCATAGTAAGAGCTAATCATAGGTGAGGGCCTAGATTAAAATCAATGACTCATGTTAATCCATGATTTTAATTTTATGGTGTGAAATAAAAGAGGCATTTTTAAATGCTAGCAGCTAGTGCTCAAATGGCATTTATGACAAATGTCATAAAAGGCCCAAACCTATGCCACATAGGCACCACACAAGTAAAAAAGAACAAAATACAAGATCTTGTGGGCTCAAAAATTCAAAGGTATAAATTCAAAGGTCCAAATAAAATCCAAGGCATGTATAAGCCAAAGCATGGTTATATTCCACCATTAAAGCTCCAAAACCCTAAACCCTACATAAAAATGACCCAAACAGACCCAATTGGTTACAATTTGAGCCAAGGAGAACCTGATTGAGTTTCTAAGAACAAGATAGCTTTCACCAAGATCATTTTTAATTCAATGTTAGTAATTTATGAGAATAGAGACAATGGCAACCCATAGACAGTAATTATAGGAAGAGACTAACCTCTACCTATTGATAGACAATGAAGGTCAGATCTTCAAAGATATCGAATTAGACCTTGCAGTACTAAATGTCCCAAGTGTTAGGAATTGGTCTAAGCTCTTATTCATGATAGAAGAGTTACCACCATTTCCAAAGAAGAATAAATAATTTCCACCATAAGTAGGAGGCACTATGACCTAGTTGTAGTCTACATGGCTGACCTTTACCACGCTATGGTAAAATCTAAGGTACTACACTATATAGACATCTTTTCCCCCATCTTTGTTGATTGTAGAGTAGATAGTGAATGGATAATTAGGGAAGGAAATTCCAATAAGATAGCCTATATTTCTCTTGTAGCCTTGGAGAAATATGAAAATCTCCCTCTCCCCCATGTTGGCCTATCTAAAGTCAAAGAATGGACCAGAAACCATGACTTAGATTCCATCCTTAGACCTTGGATACATCAAAGACCCCATATATTCAAAATTTTGAGGGAAAAATACCAATAATCCAATTCAAAGAGAGCATTACGGTAATAATGACCCTATTGAAACCAAGCCTTCAGAGCCCCTTCAACCACCTATGTGAATGAAATATGGATTCCATTTATAAATTTCATGGTGGAAGAAAAGCTCACCCCTCCAATTAGATATTTAATCAATTTCTTCCTCACCAAACAATTCACTACCATAAAAGAGGACCTCCAAGTAGTTTTACATGATGTCATACCTGTTAGATTCCCTTCTTGCCTCTATTAAATTTTTAGGGATTAGAAATTTGTCCCCAAAAGGAAAGACTACCATTTCCCACCAATACTCCAAATTACATATCTTCAAGTATAGGAATCGCATGCAATTTATTTGTGAGTACATTTATCCAGCCATATTAGAGGCCATCACAGGTGTTCCCATGCCTAGGGTCCATCCACTCATCAAGAAGTATGTTGAAATGATGGGGGACATATGGTATTACCCTAATTGTATAGTTATCAGGATTGAGGAGATCATGTTCCAACCTTATAAATTGTCAATATATGTTCCAAGAAAGCTTATAGAGAAAGAGATTTCCTCCCAGCTCATCCATGGCATTGATGGGACCTTCAAGGAGAAGAAGAAGGATCTACTCCACCCCTTCCCCTTGATTATTGGGAAAACCATATTGAAATACTGGAAATAGGTGGAACTCATATCCACACATAGGGATTGATTTGGCTTTCATTTATATGAACTCAAAATGTGGAATCCAAAGAACATAGTGGGTGAGCATTTTTAGGACAAGAATCTCCCCAAACTTGAATATGTACATCAACTCAATTTTCATGACACCATCTATATTAAAGCCAATAATTATGAAGTATTGGCTAGGATCCAAGGCCACAACATTAAGCTTGAACATAGGTTAACCAAGGATGACAAGCCATCTGGGGAAGCATGGAAAATGAATCCTTTATAGTATAACTTGCTACCTGGTCCATCTAGGATATCCCAAAGACAACCCCAAGTAGAAAAACCACATCCACAGCCTTAAGAACAAATTGTAGAAGGCCATGACAAGGAGAAAGTAAGAGAAGTGATATTGGAAGAGAGACTTGAGGAGGGGCCCTCAGCATCAACACTACCCCAAAGGCCACCTTCCCTAGTTAAATACATAGACCTAATTACCTTAAAACTAGAAGAGACACTAGCGGGTGCTCTCAAGGAGCTTGCAAAGGCATATGATAAAGATAGTGAGGGGAAGCAACTTCAATAAACCCATGTCTATGAGGGAGAGCTTGGAGAAGATAAAGGAAAAGAGCTTATCCCTATGGTATCCCAAGAGTGTTGGGGAATCCAAGAACAACACACCTATTTTGATCCCACTTGTTAGGATCTTGATCCTTAGAAAGAGCACAATATGATTACCAAATACAAACAATTAAACATGCGGAATTAACCAGAAGTATAAGTAACTAGAATTCACAAATAACACAGAATATGAGAGATAATACACTATCTTGTATTAATACTTGTACAGAAAAGAATACAATAAATAGACGCCACACTCTTCCACCTTACAGAGGCTTCCCACACCTCAAGTGTACAGTAATTCTTCTTCAAAAGTTCACTCTCCTACCAAAAATGGTCCCAACACACAACTCACACATAGAATTGGTGTTCACCTCTCCAACCAGTCAGTAATAACCCTGCCAATACCAAGCACTCTAAAGTACTTCAAGTAGATCTCCCATGAACCTGCAACCTACAATTCAACAGACCATACTTACACATGTAAATCTCCTATGAGCTTGCAACAACCTGCAACTCAATGATCTTACAATTGGAAGAAATCCTTTTCTTGCCTTAATTACAATACATGCCAATGGGTCTATAAATAGATCCTAAACTTAAACAATAACTTAGACTCTTAATTTAGAATAATTATCCATGTAGCTCAAGACTCAAAGTAGCCTTTACATGCAAGCACTCAGTTCAACTAACTAACTGTTCGTGCAATGAATAGTTCTGGAACACACAGGTGATCGACGTCAGTCCCTGTCTAATTGGTGCTGACCGATGTCGGCCGACTCCCTGCCGATGCCGATTTCCTTTTGCATTCATCATGATCGATGTCGGTTACACTACCAACGCCGGTACTTTTGGAACTCAGCAACCTCTCCATGTCTGCAACAAGTTGAAGCTTTTAGCTCCACAACCTAACAATCTCCCACTTGGAGATAAATAGCTGCAACTGTACCTATACTTGTACACCATCTAGTTTGTTCCCTTGGCTTTGTATCCCTCTTCAAGATCACCCTTGAATACCAACCACCACAAAACTTGTGGTGCACCCCCTGTCATCCAAATCACCTACCACATCCGCATCTACAACCCATGTAGAAAATAACTTGACCCTGCATAGCATGTGCACCTATTGCAGGTCCCTCTAAGAATCCACTGAACTGCCCTCCAGTGCTTCTTTTCCGAATTGGCTCCAAACTTGTGACAACTCCCACTGCTTGAGAAACTCAGGTCTAGTACATACCATGCACTTAACCTCATTATGTGAATCAAGACACTGTTCTGTGAACTGTCCAACCATCAGCATGCTAACCGGTCTCACACAATCATCCTAAAACAAAGTCAACATGTGACCTTCCATGTCCCTAGAACACACTCATGCCAAAGAATCTTGCTGCTCCCAGATTCCTTATGACACCCCTCTGAACTAGCTTTACCTTTAGTTTAGCAACTCCTTGTATATGTAACCTTGCAACAAGCACATCATACAGTAATAGAATAATGTAGCTAATATTATCCAACCTGGTAAAGAGAAACACAATGATCAAACCTCAATTGTCTTGCAGCTTACTCAAGACCATATACCCTGGCCTACCGTCTCACATGTCCATTCCCGCTCTTCTTTATCCTGAACATCCATTCATCTCTCAGTGCTTCCTTCTAGCTGGCAACTCCACTCAAAACTCCCATTTGGTTCTCCTCCAAGGAATCACATCCTTCATCCATGCCAAGCTCCCACTGTTTCCTGGATCTACCTGCTCTGCTTCTTTAATAACTTCCTAGTTCTTTACCATCAGTGAGCAACAAGTAGTGTAAAGAAGGGAAATGATGAATTTGAGGCTTGATTACCCTTTAAGTCCTCCATATGGGCACTTGAGACTCATTGACAGCTTGTTGTCTGCCCAAAATCTGTCTCAGTGATCGATGCCGGTCACATCTCAGTCTGCACCCGATCGACGTCAGTTCCATGTGACTGCCTCATCACCGACGTCGGTTACCCCTAACCGATGCCAGTGTTTATCTATCCTTGAGTCACTGACATTGGGCTGCACATAGCTGACATCAGTCCCTGTCTAGACGCTGACGTCAATTTTCTAACCGACGTTGGTCTCTATGTTTTTCTTGTGAGAAATGACTTTTTCTCGTGAGCTCCTTTTGGATCAAACCCTTGTCCAAATCACCCTTGCTCTACTCAGAATTCTTCAGCCCCTTTTGCTGATCTCTGTCTATCACCTTCTCCTTGAAAACCAAGGCTTTCCTGCTCTTGTCACGAACATCGAATTCCTCAAGAAACGTTACCTTCTTCTTCTGCATACAGAAATCTCAATTCATGCTTTTCAAATTTGAAAGCATACCCTCTGACTCAAGAACATGCATCTCCTTCTTATTCATGTGACCAAGCCTATTAAGCCACATCTTCGAATCTACAGCTGAAGTAGATAACCCAGAAAGAGAATCAGTAATACAAATAGATAGATAAAGCGCACCTACTTTCTTACCTCATGCTATAACAAGTGCACCCTTGGTAACCTTCCAAGAGTCCATTGTGAGAGTTACTGTGAAACCCTCATCACCCAAACTTCTTATAGAAATTAAATTCTGCTCCAGAACTGGGACATGCATGACCTCCTTCAACACCCATGTGTTACCTGTCTGCAATTTCAGCTTCACTTTCCCTTTGCCAACCATCTGACAAGGCTTACCATCCCCTAAATAGATTTCTCCAAAGTCACCCTGGACATACTCATGAAAAAATTCCCTATTTGGGGATGCATGAAAAGAGGCACCAAAATCTAAAACCCAAGATTCTACTTTATCTAAGGAACATACCAGAGCATCCTGTGTAACAAAATCTGCAACATCTACTTCTTCTTCATGTCCTTCATGCTGATCTTCACCCGACCTGCAATCTCTCTTTAAGTGCCTTTGCTTTCCACATTTATAGCAGGTTATTTTTCCATACCTGGACTTGGATCTCCTGCCTATCTTTGACCTTGATCTCCCATGCTCGATCTTCTCTCTTTGCCTTCCCCTGCCTTCAACACCCAAAGCATTCCCTGATGATTCACCTGTGCTTTTCCTGCGTATCTCTTCATTCAAGATTACACCCACAATATCATCCACTTTTAAATTTTTGAAGCAGACGCAGTATTACTAACTACCATTACCAAACTTTCCCAACTTTCAGGTAATGAGCATAAGATTAAGAGAGCCTTACTTTCATCATCAAAAATAATATTGACTGAATTTAACTGGTTTACCAAACCATGGAAATCACTAAGATGACTATGAACAGATCCACCTTCCAACATTTGCAAATTAAATAATTGCTTCATAATAAATACCTTATTCAAAGCTGAGGGTTTTTCATATAAATTTGCCAAAGATTCCATCAACTCTACTATTGTCTTAGCGTGTGATAAGTTGGAAATCACAGACGATGCAAGACTCAACCTTATAGATCCCAGAGCCTTTCGATCAAGAACCTCCCATTCTTCATCCTTCATATCCCGGGGCTTGCAATCAACCCCACCCAATGATAAGTACAAATCTTTCTGATACATATAATCTTCAATCTGCATCCTCCATAATTGATAGTTCTTGCCATTAAACTTCTCCATTCATAGGTTACTGTCTTTTGCCATTGCTCTACTCCCACTCAAACAGAAACCTTGTGAGTAACCTGTAATCAACACACACTAACCAGATCTGATACAACCTATTAGTATCCCAACCAAAAGCTCTGATACCAGTTGTTGGGGAATCCAAGAACAACACACCTATTCTCATCCCACTTATTAGGATCTTGCTCCTCAGAAAGAGCACAATATGATTACCAAATACAAGCAATTAAACATGCGGAATTAACCAGAAGTACAAGTAACTAGAATTCATAAATAACATAGAATATGAGAGACAATACACTATCTTGTATTAGTACTTGTACAGAAAAGAATACAATAAAGAGACGCCACACTCTTCCACCTTACAGAGGCTTCCCACACCTCAAGTGTACAGTAATTCTTCTTCAAAAGTTCACTCTCCTACCAAAAATGGTCCCAACACACAACTCACACACAAGATTGGTGTTCACCTCTCCAACTAGTCAGTAATAACCCTGCCAGCACCAAGCACTCTAAAGTACTTCAAGTAGATCTCCCATGAACCTGCAACTCAATGATCTTACAATTTGAATAAATCCTTTTCTTGCCTTAATTAAAATACATGCCAATGGGTCTATAAATAGATCCTAGACTTAAACAATAACTTAGACTCTTAATTTAGAATAATTATCCACGTAGCTCAAGACTCGAAGTAGCCTTTACATGCAAACACTCAGTTTAACTAACTAACTGTTCGTGCAACGAACATTTCTAGAACACACAGGCGACTGACATCGGTCCCTGTCTAACTAGTGCTAACCAACATCGGCTGACTCCCTACCAATGCCTATTGCCTTCTGCATTCATCATGACCGACGTCAGTTACATTTCCAACGCCGGTACTTCTGGAACTCAGCAACCTCTCCATGTCTGCAACAAGTTGAAGCTTTTAGCTCCATAACCTAACAAAGAGAAGAGGAAGAAGAGCTAGCATTGGTTCCTATAGGACCAAATAAGAGGCCAAGATTGACCATCTCTCACCCCACAAGTGAGATAAATTTGTTTAGTGATGAATTCCCCATTCATGGGCTAGTCATCCTTGACTGGTTCATTTATGAGAAATTACAAAAGATTCCTTCTCTCCCATTCATGGGCCATGAGAATAATTGATGATGTTGAGATACAAGATGACATGAAGCCATGGATAAGGGCTATGGTGAAGGATCAAGAAGAAAGGAGGATTGTGTTCTCCCAAGGACTAGAAAGCAAGAAGATAGATGATCCCAAAGCATTAAGTAGCTCAGGTGTGGAGTTCCCAAAACCTCCCAAGTTCAAAAAGCTATCCACTACCATTGAATTCAACCTTGAAATAGCTAGGTTAGAAAGGGTAACAACTAGGACAGGTATTTTTTTGGAATAGAGAAATTCACCTTCTAAAATGTAGAGCACTTTATAGGATTGGCCCCTATGGGAGGTCAGCAGTTTTGTGAAGCTACCATTCATGAAGAGGATGTGGAAAGATTGATTGAGGCCTAGTCAGCATAAGCAAAATTTGGGGTCTTGGGCATGAAATAAATGATTCTAAACTTGGAAAGGGAAAAAGAAAACCTATAAACATAGGAAGTTATACTATTACCTGAGGCAATGACCAAAATGCTTGATGAGTCATTTTATGACATGTTTGAAGCACTCAAAAGAATGAATCTAAGGTAGAGTGCATTAGATTAGTAGAGTGCATTGGCCAAGAGTTTGGTCATCTAATGGCAAGCCTTAGAAGATAAGATAGCCAAACTTCTTAACATACAAGCAATAAAATATATCCCAAGCTTTAAAATCATTAGTTTGAGACACCTGAGCATAATTATGGGATTTGTGGTTGATAAGGTTCAAAGTTTGAGTGAATGGCACAATGATGTAGAAAGGATCCTTGAAGATGATAAAGAGCTAATTTCAAGGATTGAAAAGCCTTTTGGGACCATGCTTATAGATCATGTACAACCCACTACCCTTGGAATCATAAGTGATGAGGAATTCAAACATAGGGATACTTTGGTAACTCAAAAATCAAAGGAAAGAGCTAAGGCAAATTTGGGTCAGATAACAATAAGATCCTAGACATGATATTCAATGTTGAAGAGAGGATAAATGAAGATATGAGCATTAAAGAATCCATGGCCAGAAGTGATAGAGAGTTTGATGACCTGGAAGATCAAGAAGAGGAGTGTATCCTAAAACTTGATGTGGATCTAGAGCTAGTTGATGAGCAACATACTAAGGCCATGAACATCCTCCAACATCAACCATCAGAGGCCCCACCAGTAAATTAAGCAATATTCTATTTTGTAGAATTTTATAACTTTTTGAAATAGAATATTCCATTATAGAGGCATATGCTAGTTTGTTAGAATATTTGCCTCTAGATCAGTCTAAATATGAAAAACATGTGTATTTTAAAACTTGTAAGGATAGTTGTCCTTATCTTTATACACCTATACTTTATAGCTAATTGATATACTACCCGATCTTTCTAGAAAGGCATGTACTACCATTTGTGAAAGAGGAAAAATTTTGAGCAAATTTTGTACACTTGAAGCAATTAATATAATCAATGAATTCTTCAAGGATTTATCATATTTGATATGTCAATTGCTAATATAGTTTTTCTCTCAATTTCTATTAGATGTCTTGAATTTGAATAGTGTCTTTGAATTTTGAGTTGCATTTTCTAATCACAGGGCTTCTAATTTGTGCATATGCTAGATTAGTTGGAGGATCTTAGTTTTTGCTTCACTTCATTTTGCTCTGTATTCACATGTGCTAATGCTATTTGATTATAGTAATAAATCCTTAAATTAGCCCTAGTTATTACTTGTGACTCTTTACATTATCCTTTGAAGTTTGTCTAGTATATAGCGGAATTTGAGCTTAGGCTATGTTGCATTATATAATTGTTGAATGCATACTCAGTTGCAATTGATGCTTTCTCATAATGTTTGAGACTAAAATGGGCAATCACTCATTTTTTTCTGCCTTACCCTTCTCTTTGCTCCTTCTTACACTAGATCACTTTAGTTTTAGCTTCATTATAAATATCTACTTAGATTAGTCTGTATCTTAAATCTAGATCACAATTCATTAAGTATTAACAAAGATTTTTCTATAATTCATAAAGAATAGACCAAGGTGGCTCCCAACCACCAAATCATATAAATATTATGTAATAGTTTATTTTGCTCTGTTGTTATTTCACCATAGGCAACTAGATAGCCAAAACTTGAAACTCATGCTCTAAATTTCCTAAATTCTAAAATGAGAAGTGTTCCTTAAATACTAAGAGCACCTGTGGTTCATTTAGAAGCATCAATAGTAGCTAGTTAAGGCCCTTTTTAAGATGTATGATATTTAATGTTGATGATGAACAATATTAGACCATTTTATAGACTAATGGTTCATTGGTTCCTTTTCTTTATGTAGTAGGAATGATTTTTTTTTTGGGTTGATGTGAAGGGTATCCCAAATGCTCAAGATAATACTTAGTATTGATAATGAACAACAATAGACCATTATATAGAATTATGGTTCTAGTTCAATGGTTCCTTTCCTTTATGTAGAAAGATGAACAATAGTGTGAAAAGAGAAGGGGTTAAAATTCTAAACATTCAAATTCATTTATAGTATAAAGCTATAATAAAAATGTATAGAGTTCAAATTCCTTTATATATAGTACATCTGATAAGTAATAAATATATATACAGAATCCTTTTTGGAAAGAAAGTTAATACTTAATCTGTGTATACCATTACAAAGAATGTAAAGGTTGTGAGTTTTCCCTTACAATGTATTATTATTTTTTATTCTAGTTTGAATATACCATTACCTTCCTCATGACTATGTATACTTGATTTACGTATATCATTACTTGATCTATTTATATAGGTATTAGTGTACATATGTTTACTTTTTTTAACATTTTATTTTGAATGTTTGACATTTTGACCACTACTCTACTCACTAACTATGTATGTACACTTGAAGTATGAAGCATGTTGGTTATACTTCAATGTAACTTTTATTGAAACACTCCATTAATTTTATACTTGACTAAATAAGTATAATATCATATGTACTAATATCTATTATAATACTTACTAATGCCTTATTGATTTTATACTTGATTGTACTAGTATCATACCCTATTATAATTTCTTGTTTTACAGTGTGCTATTCTAGGAGGCAAAGTATAGGAGTGTGATTTTTATCTCAAATAGTAATTGGCATTGAAAGAATTATACATTCAATGAATTATATGTTTCATATCCTAATTACACAAACTATTCAATAAATTATTTGTTGAATGAATGCTTATTCCCTAACTAATCATTAATTCCTTCGACCAATCAACAATACAGTAAACATAAAATAAACTATGCCCTAATTAATCTTTAATTCCTTCAAGAACTCAACAATATAGTCAACATAATACTCCTTTGTTCTTCAGTGATAATTGTGCTAATGTGAAGGATGGACATGTATAAATATTTCTTCCAAGATTTTAAAACACTTATTGTGTTCATTTTTCTTGATAACTCAATCAAGTTAATAATAAAAAGCTCATAAAAACCACTGACTTTATTATTCAATACTTGAACCCCTTATGGTATGCCTATTTGGTAATGATTTTAGGACCTTTATAATGTTTAATTTCATTTTGCTAATGGATAGAAAGAACATAGGTGGTGGATAACATACTACTATGTTTCTCTCAATTTTATGTTTATCTTAGCTTAGCACCCAATATAAGTGTTTTTTGTGGACTTGAAAAACACTTATTATGTTCATCTTTGTTCATAATTCTATCAAGTTAATAATAGAAGGATCATGGAAACCCATTGACTATTATTTAGTCATGGTGATTAAAAGGGTGAATGAAACTAATCTTGTGAAGGGGTGTAGGAATTGAAAATAATTAAAGCTAAAGTTCACTTTTCCTTTATTATTAACATTCCTCATGACTACATCGGTGGGGCCCAACAATGTCTTAACAATCACAATTAAATAAAAAAACCTATGGCTAATGTAAGAAAAAATGGATAATAAAAATGAGCGTAATTAAGCCCAATGTGCCAAGGAAAAAATGATTGAAAAATAGATGTGACCAGTTGGGCATCAACATCTAACATGGCAGTCTACACTAAAAATACTCATTGACTATATTGTTGACTACTTGAAGAAATTATTTTTTGGGGGGTAGAGTTGGATTTTTTTGTGATTATTTTTTAGCTAGAATATAAAGGTATAGATTGAAAATTAATTTATATGTAACATATCCAACAATGATTATGCATTTAATTCATGTGTTCATTGAATTATATGTAGCATATCATATTTGCATAATCTAGTTAATAAAATATGCATTGAATGAATGATTATACCCTAACTAATAATTGATTCCTTTAAAATAGACAATGATTATACATTGAATGAATGATTACTCCCTAATTAATCATTCATTCCTTCAATGCAAACAATGATTATGTATTGAATGAATGAGTATGCCCTAAGTAATCATTAATTATTTCAAGTAGGCAATAATATGATTAACATGAAATGGACCAAAATTTATATTATGTTTAAGGGATGGATATAAAATAATGCATACAATTATTATGCATTTAATGGATAATTCTGCCCTAATTAATCATTAATTTTTAAAACCAGGTAACAATACAGTCAACATAAAATGAACCCAAACTGATATTATGCTCAAGGGTTGGAAATTCAACAATGTAGACAATTATTATGTATTGAATGAATGATTATTCCCTAAGTAATCATTAAATCCTTAAAAAATATGATAATACAATCAACATAAAATGGATCCAAACTAATATTATGCTCAAGGGCTGTATATTAAATAATGCAAATAATGATTATGCATTAAATGAATGATTATACCCTAAGTAATCATTAATTCCTTTAAGTAAATAATAATACAGTCAACATAAAACAAACCCAAACCAATATTATGCTCAAGGGTTTGATATTAAATAATGTATAAAATGATTATATATTGAATTAATGATTATGCCTTAAGTAGTCATTAATTCCTTTTGGCAGGAAACAATACAGTCAACATAAAACAAACCCAAACTGATATTATGCTCAAGGGTTAAATATTCAATAATGTACATAATGATTATAATTTGAATGAATGATTATGCCCTAAGTAATCATTAATTCCTTCAAGCAGTGAACAATACAGTCAACATAAAATAGACCCAAACTAATATTATGTTCAAGGGTTGGATATTCAATAATATAGATAATGATCATGCATTAAATGAATGATATTCCTTAAATAATCATTAATTTCTTCAAGTAGTGAATACAACAGTCAACATGAAATCATCCTAAAATGATATGATGTTTAATGGTTGGGTATTTAACACTGTAAGCAATGATTATACATTGAATAAATGATTATGCTTTGACTAATCCTTCATTCCTCCAAGACCTAAACAATACAATCAACATAAAATAAACCCAAATATATTACACAAACTAAATTGATATGCCCTTCTTATCAATATCGTACATCTCAAAAGATCACAACCTAAAAACCCTATGTATAGAGGGTACGAGAACTTACATGGAAGACTCTACTTCTTCTACCATTCACAATTCTATTTGCTCATCTTTTGTTAAAATTGTCATATTCTCTAGAGGATATGTAGAGTCTCAATAGTGCACATATGATATCAATGGTGGGATTCAAAAAAATAACATAAAGGTATGAAAACCTTTATCCAGTTGTGGTGATGAAATAGATGAGGGAAATTGAGATCACAAAGGGGAAAGGGAAGTGGGGAAGGGAAGGTTCTAGAGATCTTACAAAGCAACACAAGTTTTGAAAATAATGAAAACTAAAATTCATTTTTTCTTGATTATTAACATTCCTAGTGACCACATCAGTGGGGCTTGAATAATTATTATTAATTCAAAATCAATGGTTAATGAAAATAATAATTAGTTAAGAAAATAATAGTGGTTAAGGCCAAACTGTGGGAGCATTAACGAAGTGGATGGGTACTAGTCAAGGGTCAATGTCTAGCATGGTAGTCCATGCCGAATGCTCTGATAGTTATGCTTAGCGAATGTTTTAGGGTAGATTAGAAGTGAAACATGGAAGTTTTATTATTATATTCCATCAAATAGTGGTGGTATGTCAAGTGGATGCAAATCCAATATATGAGTTTTTATGGGTAGGTTTTATTGAATGGAACCGCCTATGAAGGAAATGGCATCTCAACGACTTCCTCTTCTGATTTTGATTTTTAAATCCATGCCTTCAAAGACATAGTGGTATATGTTGTTGGCTAAGCCAATCCCAAGTTTCATGATTCCAATTTTGTGAAAAAGATAAATATGGTTCCAAAAAAAATTCCATCCATGACGTTGGAAGGAAAAAAACTTTGGTTTTTTTGAAAGAGTTTTGACTGGGAAATTTATTAGCCTTTTGGCAAGACCCAAAATTGTTGATGAAAGGATGGAGCTTCATTAGAAACTAATATTGAAGGGTAGAATGAACAATTAGTTCTATGGAAGATTATTTTCTAATTTCTTGTTTGTGTTGGAGGATAAATATCTAATTTTTAGAAGTGGCTCATATTTTATGGGATCAAGATGGATTTATGTGAATCATTGATCCATAGATTTCAATCTAACCAAAGACATATCTGATGTGTTCTTTGTTTTGGTGAAGAATTCCCACCTCCCTTATGTTTTGGGATGATCAAACTTTGGATACCATTGGCAACACTTTGGACCACTTCATTGATAGAGTTGAGCAAAACTCAATTTCATATGTGCTCAAAGTTTTTTTTAGAAGTACAAATCTAGATAAATGTCTTCTTGAATCCATTCGGTTAAACTTGGAGAGATGGTCTTATTTATGTGATCTTGATTATGATAAGTTACCTTTCAAATGTAACAAAGGCCATGAATGTTGGCCACTTTTTTAAGCACTGTAAATTAGACCAAAGCATGCTTTACGAGTCCAAAAATCATACACAACATGCTTTCATCACACAAACAAAAAAATAAAGAAGACATATTCATGAAATGAATAATTAAAAAAAACGTAGGTAAAAAATAGAAATAATTGGATCTTAATACATCAAACAATTTTGAAGTAGTAAGAGAAATGATAACTCATCTAAACCAATTTTCGAAGGAGGAGAAATGCAAGCAAGTGAAGTTGTTGAAGCTAGTTTGAGACAGTTGCAAGTCGTTATATGTTAATTGAAAATAAGCAAAAGAACAACAAATACTAGGGCGAGAGTAGAACTTTGAAAAGGTGAGAGTTTTTTTTAGGTGCTAGAAGAGGCTTCTTACCTTGGTGGAACTTTTTAATATTGATTTTGATTAGATAGATTAAATTAATCTTTGGCTACATTTTGGACCTAGTTTCAAATCTTAATGTAAATAAACTCTATTATAAAATACGTGTGTGAAACTATGGATAATGCTAGTGAAGAACATAAATCGTAAATTTTTATCTAATTCAAATATAGAATTAAATTAGATGCAAGTGTTTTTATAAGTTATTATATCTTGTTATTAAAGTAAGTGGGTTATCTTTTTACTTATTTAAATTTTTGTAATTTTTTTTTAAATAAAATTTATAATTTATTAAATATATATTTTAATTATAAAAGATATTATTATTAAAATTTTATTTTATTTAAAATATAATAAATTAAAAATATTAAAAATTTATAAATAATATTAATAAGAATAATTTTTAATCATGTTTGATTAAATAAAATGAAATTGATTTTAATATAATTTGATGTATTTTTAAAAAATTATATTTTTATTAATTGTTACAAGACATTTAATTATTAAAAGCATTTAATTCTTCTTCAAATTAACATTTTAATTTTTCTCACTAACATTATAATTTTTTCTAAATTTTTTAATAATTTATTTAAATTAAATTTAAATTGTTTAATATATTTATAAACATATGATAGTTAATCATTTTAAATAAAAAAAGACTACATATATAACTTATTATTTTCTAGCCATAACATAACTTCCGTGCTCTTGAAAGAAGGCTGGATATCATAGACATTGACCCCAAAAAATAATGAAACAACTAATTGGATATAAATATTAAATAACTTTTTTTATGAACAATTTTAATTATGTTATTGATTTTTATAAACAAAAATTATTAACATATGTTTTAAATTATTTCAAAATTATATATATAAATATAATTAGGTTAATGATTGTTTATAGGAATGATTTTAAAATGATCTAAAAATATATGTAAGTAAAAATTTTACAAAAATTAATTAAAAAGTTGATTTTTTATTTGTGGATTAATAATATATCATATGATTTCAATTCGATATTATATAATTGTTTTAATGGTGAAGAATTTGTACTCTAAAAAAAGTCACAAATTTTAATTTTAATTTTAATTTTTTTCAAATTAACATAAAATTAAAAATTAAAGTTCAGATATATTTTTGAAAATGATAAAAATTTACAAATTATATATTTTTTATTTAATAAAAAACTAATATAATTTTTATGCCTAGTTAATATGCAATATTGTAGGAGAATTTTATAAATGTTTATAAAATATTTCATAATTCTATCAAGTGAAGAAACTCAAGTAAAGGGCACAATTTTTGGCATAGCAGCAACAAATAAATATGAAAATTGTATTGAAGAATCAATATTGTATTCATATTCACTAAGACAAATCAGTTCATTTTTTGCAAGTGCCCTGGTATAAGAGATTATATTAGGTTAGGGGTGATGTTAAATGTTAAATTAAAAATTTTGTATAGTTTCATTATAATTATAAAATGAGGTTTTTAAGGTTTTTGTATTATTTTTCAAATAATAAATTAAGAAATATGATTTAAAATAATTTTATACAAATTTTATGAAGAATTGTAAATGGTGGTTAGTTTAAATGGTGAAGATGTTTGGCTTACAAAAAATTTACCAAAAATCAATTCATATTACTAATAAAACCTTACATGATATAAGGGATGAGATTGCGTAAAACAATAATCAACAGAAAAAAGTTATAAAAAAAACTCTCTTTTCAATAATATCTTCAATTAAAAAAATAAAAAAATAAACAAAATTGAATTATTCATACACTCAGATACCTAAAAGATGCTAAAAGGCTCCCCACAAAAATTCCATAGAAACGTAATTCTCACATATAAACATATTCCTTTCTATATCTTGTAATAGCTTCATTGGCAAGTGCATCAACTTCTTCATTTGATTCTCTTTTTATATGAGATATTGTAAAAGTTTTACACTTCATTACTAACTTCTGAGCTTTCTCATACAAAGGTCGCATCACATGACCAAGTTTCACTTTACGTATTCCTTCAACCTAACAAGGAAAAAAAATAGTCAAGTTTGTTTTTCAATCATTTTACTCAATTAATAAATGTATTTTCTTAACAAAAATTTAAAATCTTCAATCACAATTTAAATTTATACTTGATTAGAAACAAGCATGGAGTCTTTGTGTGCCTTGACATGACTATAACCAATAAAGAGAGCATCTTTGAGGCCATAGATGAAAGCCTGATATTCTAAAATGTCACTAGTGCAATATTCTCCTATGAATTTGCTTTTTCTGTTTATTGTCACCTTGGGGGGTCTTGAGCTTCCATCTTGCACTAGAAGTGTTTGGGTTATTCTTACTTACTCCATCAAAATAAAGTTTCATGGTCCATAAGAGCTTTTATTTTATAGGCATCTTAGGGAGTCCAAGATTAATTACTCGGCTTTAAGTTATGTGGACTCGATGACCTTAACTAGCACACGCCAACTCCATGTGTATGTTGGTCATCACAGGTCATTGATGAAAAGTCTGATGAAATGTTTCATGTCAACTCACTAGCATTAAACCCAAGCCCCCCAATAAGCCACAGTCATCATCATTGTCACCATCAACAACCTCGATTTCATCACCGTGGCAGTCAACAGTTTATGCATGTCATAAGCTGCAGTTTGAGACTAATGGGAAAAAAGAGTGAGAGATTTGAAATGGACCATTGACCCAACTTTACCATTGACCAGTCATGGTTAAGCACTTGCCCTATATCTCTTGCCCTATTTTTTCCCTATATCAAATTTTGGATTTCGGAGAGGAACATTGTCATCGAACTTATATTGTTACATTTCCAACTCATTTGTTGCATTTTAGAAATGAGCATTACATTTATAGTTCATGTTGTTGCATTTCTAGGTTGTTCTCCTTTTTATAAATCCATTCCATTCACTTTCATTGTGTATTGTGCTTTAAAATGGGCATTTAATGGGAGGTGTTCTCTTGCCTTTGTGATTAGTTTTTTGTGGTCTTTAGTGCAAATTTTTCCCAACAATCTACATTTATTTGACTATAAATAAACTATATTATTATTTCTAGAGCTTCTAATGGAGCTTAGAACCTATCTTATGTTGTTTCCTTCCTAACACTAAGACACCATCATTTCTAACATTTTCCAATTTCACACTTTTGCCTTAATTTTGTCTTCTTACTCTTAAAAATCAATGGAAGAAAGGGATATTTTGATGTTATTTGAGTGAGTCCATTCAATAAATACGTCATTACTTCTTTTGTGCTCATCTCCATTCTGTGATTCAGGAGCTACATGGAGATCGATGATCACTTTGATTTGGTGTTTCTTGTAAAACACATTTGAAGCCTTCTATAACATTCTGATTAATCCCACCTCCTCCCCTAATTTGCACATTTCTGGAGAAATATACTTATAGATCCCACTTGAAGGCATCGTCAAGTGATCAAAGAGATCCTCCAAAGAAAGGAGCTAGGAGATGTGGATCACTTGCAATCCACCATCCCACTAGAATTCTCACAGTGTTTATGCTATGATTGAAGAGGAAGACAAAATCATCCTTTGTTATGTAACTATTTTTGTGTTCCTAAACATATAATAGAAAGAAAGTATATTAATGTCCAAATAATCAAATAGGTCAAAGAAAACTAGATCTAGCTTAGAAAAAAAATGATTACTCCAAAATTATTAACCCACATGGAATAAATAGTACACTTTAATGTTAATCATTCTTTGGAGAGTTTTTTTTTTTTTAGGTTCCTATTGGTTGAGTAGTTTGATAATTATACATTATTTTTTGGAAATTAATATAAAGGGGAAGGACCCCAATTGAAAGATCCAAATTTAATGAAGAGAAAAAAAATTAGAAATAACATTAGAAGTGTTGTTTATTTGAAAAGAATGAATTTAATAATTTCATTAATAAAATGGCTTAGGTTAAGAGAAGACAATAATACAAACTTTTGAGTTCAGGTATTCCTATTACTAACACTAGATGACATTGAACTATTGTGGTGTTGAGATAATTAGTAAGTTAATCCCTCAAATTACTCTTTAATTCCTCAAATGTGTGGGTTAATCTCCCACTCTACAATAAATAAGTGTAAAAAATGCTAAAACATGGACCATATTGGGTGTAATTTGTAAAGATGTCATCCGATATACAATCTCTATAAACACAGGGTAAACCACTTCAAAATATTTAATCAAATGCTTTGTTTCTATGCATACAAGATAGCAAACTTCAAAAGATTCTGTTAAATATGTACCATATTTATAATTACATGGAAAAAACTATGATTTTTTTTAAAAATATATTGTTATTGTAAATTTAGAAAAATTTCTTAAATCTCTTGTTAAATGTATGGCTTCTACAAACACGGTTAAAACTATGAAATTTTTGTTAATCATATCATTTATTATGGATGATGTTAAGGCTACAACATACCATAAGCCTATTCTATGGATTTTAACTAAGTTATTAAATAGAATAGTTAAAACATTAAAATCAGGGCAATACCCTATCAAATTTTTGGATTAGGGGTTATATTGTAATTATTAATGATAACTGTATATTACAATTGTTATACAAATTTGAGGAGAGATTTAAAATAAATGGGATGAGGTAAAATTTGAGATTTTATTTTATTTTATTTTATACAAAATATATGATAGGGATAGATGTGTATAATAAACATTGATTAAAGATGGGTACATACAATAAGAGTAAAGTTGATTATATTGTGATCAAGTGTGGTTCTTTTTCAGAATCGAGATCCTAGTTTGTTTATCAATAGTGATTATGATGGAGCTTCTAACTTGGTCCCCTTTAGGATGGTGATTAAAATTTAATGGACCCACTTTAGTATGGATTATAGCTTTGATACACTCTTAAATTTTTATGGACCCGCTTTGCTATAGATCTGGGTTTGATACACCTAAATTTTCATGGACCCACTTTTCTATACAACCTGGCTTTGATAAAATATTAAATTCTTATAAACTTATTTTTCCACAAAAATAGGTTTTAATACACTATTAAATTTTCATGGACATCAAATTTTTGGATTAGGGGTTATATTTTAATTATTGATGATAATTGTATATTACAATTGTATACAAATTTGAGGAGAGATTTCAAATAAATGGGATGAAGTAAAATTTGAGATTTATTTTATTTTATACAAAATATATGATAGGGATATATGTGTAACATGAATACCCATTAGGCTTATGGTATTGATATCAATCCCATATAATACCCTTGTCCCATTTATTTTAAATTGACATAATTTTTTAGGGAATTGGTATTAATATCAATCATGTGCCTCCTAATACATTTTCCATCATGGCACGATACATGTTGATATTCATAAATGCATAAGAGATGATATATAAAAATCTTATATAAATCAAGTTCGACAAAACCATTAAAACTATTATTAAAAAATGCATCACTACTTTTTTCATTATCTTCAAATAGAAGATGGACTTATTAAAAATCCTAAATATACCATTCTTTCTTTTGGATTGAGATTTATTTTAGGGAAATCACTAGTATGCTCTCATTAGCATTTCATGAATTCAAATCACTTTATTCCACACATCAATGTATTTTTAAAAAAAATAATAAATAACCAAAGTCAAAGGAACATTATGTATATATGTTTTCAATTTACTATGACATTCATGGAAGGGTTTACTACCTCTTTAGAGGAAATCATTGCTCTATATGAGATATTATTCATTATGAAGGTCAAATATGTGTAGCTCTATTCATTAGAGATATAAGCCAACATAGAGTTTGCTCTTTAAGATTCGTCAATACAAATATTTATTGCATTGTTTATATTTATACTCTTTTATCCAATCTCAATTTTAGAGGCATAGACATACCCATTATTCTACTTAACAATCATAAGTTGTTAGGAGAAAGATCTTAAAAAATGAACTCTTGTGTTTTATGTTAAATATCTGATTTTTCTATTACAATGTCTTATTTGAAATGTAATTTTGAATGAATTAATTTTAACCTACATTATGGTTGCTTATATACCATATTATATATTCATATTCTTAACACATAACAATAATGATACGGTGACGATAAAACAAAATTAATAATTACGATCATATGAATTCTATTAGTTAGTTTATATAATTTATAAATGATATGATTTAAAATTGATGACCCATCTCTTCTTTTATGTTTGTGTGTTATTGTAGACACCTAATTCTAGTACAACACCCTTTTACATTAGGTATGTTTCATGTTTTATCACATAAGATCTATGTGCATACATTTAGATATTTTTTGTAGACTTTCCTTTTTTGGGGCCTCATGTCATCATCCCCTAACTTAGGTCTTCCTCATAGCTTGAATTTTTGTGAACACCATTTTCATATACTAATTTATCCATCAGATGAAAATTGTATGAAAACATACATATCAACTATTCATTTTCCTTTGTACAACTCTGAATGCTCTCAAAATGTCCAAAATATTCTTTTAGTGTCTTTTTCTTGGTTATCCCATATGACTATCCCCTTAATTTATGGGTCCTTTGTGCCTTTATTTTCACCTTTTACTATATTTTAAGGTCAACCCATGTAACACACACAATTGGTCATTTCATCATTTATATTCTCATCCAACCCTATTATAAGCAGAGTCTCTCACGCTTATTTTATCAAGTATCATCAAGAGCTCTTGGAATTTAATCAAAGGAGTTATACATTGATTTAATTTTCCCTTATATAAATAGTGCCAAGTGCTTGTATCAAATTAAGGCTCTATTAAGAGTATGTAGTTGCATTGAATTATCTAGGATATGAGGTAAAGCCCTTTATCTCATGGTTGAGATTCCACTCACATACACATTATGGATCCATCTTAATATGGAGGCCCATAAAATACTTGTAAAGTACTAGTGTTGAATGTTTATCTGATATTTGTCATATTGGATTCTTATATTTGTATGACACCACTTTAAATTATGATGTTTATATTTAAGGTGTTTCTACATTGAAGATGATCATCTTACCTATGCAGTCTATATGGTGGTCATACTCCACTTTTATAAAAATAATTGATATATATTTCACAACTACATTCTTACAAGTACATTTTTAAAGTTAATTTTTTATAATGAAAATGATTGAATCTTTAGACAATATATATTTTAGGTTGATTGGGTGATCAATAATCACTCTGCTGAAGAGTTTGTTGCATAATATGTAGTGGATCTTGTATATAATTTATTTTATATAGTTTGTGTGTTTATTTATAGTATGTCACTATTTTTGGAACCCCTCTCTAGTTGGCATTCTAATAACTTTTGGAATTCCCTAATCCAACTCAAATATGTAACAAGAAGAGACTTAGATCAAGTTGCAATCAAATTGAATGAATTTTTAGCCGGCCACCACCTTATTAGGCTACTCATGTAAATTACATTGCTAGGATTTGGTGGAATAATAATAATGCTTTTACTTTGGAGTTGTTAAAAGGAAATTAGTCACGTTGACAAATGGAAACATTAGATATAATTTTTAATTCTAATCTCTTATAAAAATCAATTATTACATTAAATGGAATATCTTTGAATCCCATGATGAAAAGTTGGTTTGACATATACTTTGATAGAACTAGTTATGAAACATTCTTGCCAAAGAGATTCTTTCATACATATCACCTTGTGATTAGATTTCAACTTTCAACATGGGATGATCTTCATTATAATTGTGTATAATAATGGAATTCTTTGGATTTAAATCTTGAATTAGATCTCGAACACGTGTTGGATGATCTTAAATACCAAGAAGCAATGTGGTGAAGAAGTCATTTTCCAACACCATTAGAAGAATTTGAGGATGATATAAATGCCCATGATCATGATGGTCACTACTTGTATTAGTTGTAAAAAATTGACATTAGATAGTGGTATAATTTTTTACATGTAATGAAGAAGAAGATTTTTTATCATGATAGCTTTTGGTATAATTTTATACATGTAATGAAGAAGAATTTTTCATTTAGTTTCATAAATGTGTTATGTCATCTCATGGGCCTCCCTAAATTTAGGGGCCAAAAATTATGGTCTGGTATGTGGGAATTATGGTAGTGATAGTCTATGAGGAAATCATTAAATAAAACTGATGGCCTATTTTTCTATAATAAATATCTAATAACTCAATATGGGTTATGCCCTAACCTTACTATGGATGATAAGGCCACCTACAATTACAATTTAATGGGATAAATTTCATCCCATATGAGCTCATATAATTTGTAATGCACACATGTCATATAATTTTTTCTTGTGTTGCCTACTAGCATTTCCTTTCACGTATTGTCCATAAATACTAGTATGTCCATGTTTCTAATTCAATACATTGAATGATTAGTTGATGGAAAATGAGAATATCACGTGGGCTTCTTAGCAAATTCACTTTTTTTTACCCTCTCCTTATTCTATGGGCTTTGTAGAAAATTCCTTATTTTTAAAACCCTGTCTTCATTTTATGGGAATATCACGTGGGCTTCTTAGAAAATTCACTTTTGTTTTACCCTTTCTTGATTTTATGGGCTTCGTATAAAATTCCCTATTTTTAAAACCATATCTTCATTTTATGGGCTTCCTAGCAATTTCTCTTTTTTTAACTCTTTCCTAAAGCTATGGGCTTTGTATAAAAATCATATTCCTACACCTGACCCACATGAATGCCACTTAAGATCATCTATAAATGCAACTACCTCATGCATGTACTATTTTATCCATTTATACATTTTGATGTATTTATTTTGATATGTTTTATGAAGGGTTTTATATTGATTTCAATGAGGTTTTGCACATTCTTATAACCTTTTTGTTCATATTTTTATTAAGTGGTTTGAATTTTCATATTTTAATTTCTATGTGTAGTCCATGGATTTTATTTGCGGTATGTTTGACCAACACGTTCATTTATTGGTTACGTTTAAGTGGAAAGGAAGACATAATTATATCAAAATAATGTTACTTTCTCCTCAAAGTGAAATCATTTGGCAATATGACACTTTTCTATTTGATGAAGTGTCTTTACATCATGCCTCCTACATTGCTTTAATAGATGGGCTAGGCTTATGTTTATATTTGCATAATCAAATAGGTGTGTGCGTGGACATGAATTCAAAGATGTTTATCATGAATTTATAAGGGATAGGGATGTGCCTCAAGGTTTGATAGTTGAGCTACACAATAACGTGACTTTCATGTATGGGTTATTTCTAGAAATTCATATTTGTTGCACAAATAGATGTCTTCAACAAGCATCATCGAGGAAGAAATAAAATGAAATGTGACAAATTACTATGGATGTATTTGCAATTCTTGATTTGGAAAACATTCTTGTAGACAAATTTTTTGATACTTTAATCAATTTTCCATTGGTCGACATATTTATCCATGCTAACATGCATCGATTCCCATTTACTCATTATGTAATGTTCACTTTTGTAGCTGCCATACTATTCTCCATTATCTTCCCCTACAAAGGAAGTCATGAATTTTTATTTTGTATATCTATTACACTTTTCTCGATAATTTAAACATATCTTTATATAGACTTTATTTTGACTCTTTATATGGTATCATGAACTTCCTAACGTTTTTACATATGACACACTCTAAAATAAATTTATAGCTTGAATGGCCCAATACATGTTAAATGTAATAGTGAATGTAAAACAACATATTTGAATTAGAGGTACAATAAATGTAGACAAAAAGGTCATTCTCTTATTTTTCAATGCATATGAGTTTGATTGCCCATTTCTATGTGTTTTAATGTTGTTTTGACCATATTGTCCTTATATTGTATGCATTATTTAATAATTGTCCTTTGTACATTGCAGTGTATGATAGATAGCATTCGATATAACAAAAATTCCTCTGCAATACATGGAAACTTGTGTTCACTCAATACAAAAATTCCATTTCTAATTCGTTCAATAAAATGTTTTCCTTGTAGGCTATAATAGATGGCAAAAAGGTGGGAAGAAATAATGTGCCTTGAACTGCAGAAGCTAGGCGAGGTTCCATTTGATTGCATTTGTATCAAGTTGGCCAATTTTCTTGATATCAATGAGGAAGACTTCTGGGTTTCTTAGGTTGAGAAGGACAAGGTTGATGACTTCATCAAAGGAGAATCGAGAAGGGCATTGTTCCCTACAAATTTTTGTGTTTCACATCATAAGAGAAATTAAGATTTTAATGGAACTGGTCCCAAGATCACCACAACCTTTGAATATCTCATGTGAGTCACCTCACACTATAGATTAAAATCTAGTGTATGTTCAGATGCTATTATGATCTATTCATTTTCATTTTTTTCATCTTTCATGGCTTTTTATTTTTTCACCATAATCATGCAGAAACTAGCGTTCATATGGCCCTGATGACTTTTAGGAAATTGATGCATGTCTTTAATGCTCAAGTATAGAAAGGGCAGTCAGATGGGTTGAAGGATTATAAGGTGTAATTGTCATTGTGCTTTTAGTACATGATACATGGTCTGTAGAGCTGATCATATGTTTCTCACATAAAATCAAGTAGAACACATGGACAATGTGCATAACTATTACCACAACCAACAATATGAATAGTTCAAGGGCAAGAAATGTTTTTTTTCTCCTCACTTCAGCCCCCAACTTAATGAATAGATTCATAGGCTACTATTCTTGGGAATGTATAATGATGATATTCACCTTAAACACTGGGATATGGTGCATGACAAACTTGTATTGTTTAGTGGTGAAATAGAGCAGGATGATTTCTTGAGAAAATATGACATATAGAATAGAGAGCAATTGATCAAAGAGGAAAAATATGTGTACAATGTTAATAATACAACAAGTGTTCAAGAGTGGGCACTAGAAAATCTTGACAAGTGGTTTTTCTATTAATGATACAATGGGGGAGAGTTTGTGAAGATGGGGAAATCCCCTTCATCTTAGGCATCCAACTCCCACAACAACTAGAATGGTTTTTGAGATTTGGGAAGCATATCTTATTGGCAATGATGCAAATTTAGGATGAATGTATTATGCCAATGTTTGTAAGAGTAGTTGATAATATTAATTTTTTTGATGTTTGTAATAATAGTAGTTGTTATAATGTTTTTATATTTTTATTATACAATTCTAATTATACACACTATTGGTGTTTGATTTCAAACACAAAGGTGTGCTCATTTCATGGGTCATTATGTCTTAGTCATGTATTATCATCATATGACAATGGTTGAAAATTCTTCTTCAAAGAGTGCATTTGAAAGACATTAAATGGACAATTAGTGCCTTCATGGTTGATGATGCCAGTGCAGAGATAAAGTCTATTAAGTGCATCATCATTATTCCTACATGCATCATGGACTTCATATTTATATTTTCATAGACACCATCCCCACCTTATTCCATTAATTTATGCCAAACTATTATATTATTCATGGATACATTTGACTATGAGGTATACTTATGCATTTGGCATCTTCGTCACACATGGTTGAAGAATTTGATAACAAAGATGAAAGATGATAATGTAAGATGTGTGATGTTTTAGGACTTGGGATCATAATGAATAGTTGTGTCAATGAGGACATGGATACAAGGGAGTCCAAAAAGTTTGTACAAATATATTGCCCTCTCATCTATTTTTGTTGAATATTGGGAACAACACTAGGCATACAAGGTTGGAATGTGGTCACAATGTTATCAAACACTTCTGCATGTTGGGCAAGACACCAATGCATTTATATAATCTTACCATTCCCATTTAAAATGTCATTTCCTAAGAAAAATAAGTACTTATGCACATTTTAGGGTGGATTGGTTGGTTCACCAACTAACAACATCAGTTTACATACATTATTGGTGGTTATAGCTATGTAAGGACACCAAATTCCATAAGAACTTCAAAGTATAAATACATGAAAACATTTCATGGGTGTGATATTTTAACATCCTATATTCTCATGTGACGTTTGATAATAGAGACCCTCATATATCATGGGTGCAAAGTATGAAAGATGAGATGTTGCATTATCGCATCTTCAATATCACACCTTTTATATCCATGTGTAACTGCTCATTTCCAATCCAAGGATATACTTACAAGCATGTGCTCAAGGTGGACCTAATGAGAAATATGACAAATCAGGTAGTTGTAGAGAATACAACCACAATGAATGGTGTTAATGAGAGCATCAACAACATCATTATTGAGTACCATGTAATTTTTATTCCCCCCTGCCATACTGTATGTATTAACAACTTTGAGGTGACTATAGTTTGTGTAATACATTTTCATTGCCCAAGTCAAAGACAATGGATTTCAAATTGAAAATGAGGGAGAAGGTATGGATGCTGGAAGTTTACACAACAAAATGAATGGTGTATCAGATATGGATATGTAATGATCAAGATATGCAATAGAAGGTGTTGTAACAAATCTAATAGATGACACTGAAGACCAAATGAGAGGGGTTGATATTGTAAGTCTAGTAACTAGTTGCAATCATATGTTTTTCATATTTTTTGGCATTTCTAACTGGATACTTTTCACTTTATGAATATATCCTATATACTAACAGAGTTAATGATGTTAAGGCCTTGATATGTGGAACATGAGAGATATTTGACAGATGTTGTGTAGTAGATAGAAGCATGGAAATTATGGTATTCTTCAAAAACTATATAACACAGGTTTACAACAAGGTGAAAAGTAGGGAGATATCAAATGCACAACACCTAATGCCTCATCCATTCCAAAAAGTGTCGGATGGGCATGGATCTTCCACCCATAGATAGATATACTTCATATAAAATATGAATAGATGTAGATATCAGAGCATGTCGTAGGAGACCACACTTTTTCCAACCCCACCTCATAATAATCCAAAATGACAAGTCTAGGATGATGAGCTTAATAGGTCAATGAAGCAAGATAGGGGTTGACATAATAGAGATAATGCATCTTGATTGTAGCCCTTTATAGGTTTTAGTGATACCACAATAATAATAGATGCACATAACAACAATAAATGCATGTAATGAAAAATAAATACCTTTTTTTAAGGTGAATAGTTCTCTTAGACTACCCACATGTTGTAAAATATTTCATAAATGTACTGTGGGAAAATTTATTGGATATGGATATTACAAAATTTGAATTGTATCATACAAAGATTTAAGAAAAAAATGAAAAATATATTAAAAAAATAAACCACTCATTGATTATAAAGAGGTGAGTCACCTTTCCTCTTAACACATTAATCTTCTTTTTAAATGTTTTTTGATAGACTTTTGGCATTGTGTTCATAATTTTTAAGGGATTTAGAAGGTTTTTGCAACCAATCCTTCACCATGAAAATTATCTTTTATTATGGATTGTTCCACCAAGATAGCAACTCAGGATGAAAAAATACCCTATTTAACTTATCTTGGATCTGTTCAGGTGTTCCATCCTAATTCATCATTCCATTTTATATTTTCTACTTCTCCAATAGGTTATAACCCCTAATATACCAACTTCATGGTCAAAACCACCAAAACACAGACTTTTGAGTCTTTTTTAGGACTGATTTAGTAGGGTATACATACTATTTTAGGTTAAGGACTCTCTATAGGGGCTATGCAAAGTCTTACCAACTTTTTTCCTCTTGTGCCCATTCACAAAACTCATTATAATCAATAACACACATGTTTAGTTATTAAACATCCTTCCTTTTTCACTTTGACTATGCACTCCTATAAGAATGTGATAGGGGTTAGAGGCTTTATTCATTTTCCCATATTTTCCAAGGATCAATATGGTTTCAAGAGTATCTTATTCATGTTCCAAACATAAACACACCCCTTACTAAATTTATATAAACTCTCAGTCTCAAGAACAAGCACTTCTCCTTAGGGGCATATTGTGTTAAACAAAATAACATGTATGCAAATAGGGGGTCTATAGTTATAGCAGATCTTATCACGTGTCTATAAACTATGTATTGACCTTTAAATATTTATTTGAACACAAAAAATAATTTTGCAATCACCATTCCCTATTACCATCACTTTCACAACTATCACTTGCATATTTAGCACTTAACATACAAGCAAAGTCTCTTTCTTATAAAACAGGGATATGATAGTTACCATAGGACTTATCAATTCCTCAAGCCTATGTATTGGATTCCCTTTCTCATTTTTTTAATTTAAAAAATCCTAAATAATCAATACTTTCATTAACCAACTATTTTCAATCTTATTGATGATCAAAGTCTTCAAACCCAATCATTTACTCCCACTTCTTGACTGTGATAATAGTCTATAAGACATTATGAATTCAAGGGGTTATTATTATAAGTTACCCATTTATATAGGTTCTTTCCACGATCTGAGATTCTACACAACACCACTATGTGCAAGGCTACTTGTCTTTGAAAAACTTCATCTACCAACTTAAAACACTTTCTCCTAACCTTTCTTCCATGACTATATTCTCATTCCATCCTACAGACACACACATACACACAAGAACTATATATAATCTCAAAAATTTTGAACATGACATTCTATGATTCAAGATACTCACATAATTGTTCAAGGAGAGTACATCCTAAAGAATCATATTCCATTATTCATTGAATCAAAACAAGATTACATTGTATCCAAAAACCTAAACATATCATCTTTTAAGAGGAGATTATACACCAACTTATTTTTAGATTATTATTTTTTTCCTCTCTCTCTCTCTCTCTCTCTCTCTCTCTCTCTCTCTCTCTCTCTCTCTCTCTCTCTCTCTCTCTCTCTCTCTCTCTCTCTCTCTCTCTCTCTCTCTCTCTCTCTCTCTCTCTCTCTCTATTCTCAGAAAGGATAGGGAATAAGTTAAGAAGGGTATTATTGATAGGAAGGAAGGATTGAAGAGACCATAAGGAGAAAAATAATAATAATAAGAACTACAGGATAGACATAGCATTGGTGAACCTAAGAAGGACCATATAAACCAAGTGTAGAGAGATAACATTGGTTAGAAGAGTTTAGTGAAGTTTTGATCATTATCTACATCACTTTCCTTCTTGAATGTACTTACATCCTTATCCAAACCAGTGTATTCATCTTATCTGTATTCATTTATTCAACATTTCATTACAAAACAATCCATCAATAGACTTGGTCACCTTTCTTGAGGGTTATTGATCATTTTATCATTCTCACCTTTCCTCCCTCTCCTTTGAGACCTCTTCATGTCTCTCTTATCTCTCCTCTACTCAATATACTAGAAATGAATGTTTGATTAAACTATGATATCAATATTTATTAGAATTTAGCATTTAACACAATGACTGACATTATTCTAGCCAACCTTACTACAATAACTTATACAAAAATAATAGTAGCATTAATCCTTGGTTAAAGAAAGTATATTATTCAAACAATGTTAAGTTATAATTCAAATCAAGTGCAATAGTCAAACAAAGTTAGTGTTTAACTTACCTCTTGAAAAAATGTTAACAATCAAATTTGTGCCTTGTAGTAGTCAACAATCAATAGAAGTAGTTTCGGTCAAGCAATAGTTGCCTAAAAATGGAAGATCAAGCAAACTAATATTGTGATTTAACACTTTCCATTTCAAGAAAAAATGGATGCTTGGGTCAAAAATAAGATGGTCCCTCACACACATTGACACTCAACTTTGATAGCTTGTTCTCTTTTATTTACTTGTTTGTTACATGTATGTAGGTAGTTACAAACTGCTTGATGCATGAAATTGCATTTCATTTACATTATCTTATGTATTTTACTACCAAATTTCATTAACATTATCTTATGCATCTAAAATTACATTAGTTTTTACCAAAATCCACAAAACATCATACTATGTTGAATAACTACATGCAAATTGATTAACTACAGTTTGTGAAATATTTTTGGAAATTATTGCTAATTAATTTTTGTAATGTGTGGCAGGTGGCATTGATACTACATGGGGAGTGTTTTATAAACATGAGAGTAATTTCATAAATTAATATGGAATAAATAAAATGTACTAGAGGAGATCAATGTATAATGGAAAACATTGCACAAAATCTCGTGTGTGGTGATTGGTTTCATCAATTAAAGGAGGCATAGAACCAAAACAAATCTCATGTATCTTGATGGATTGGAATGGGTGAATGTTATCCTAAATTAAAACATTGCATATCCTTCATACCATGTTCTAATGGCAAGCTATGAGTACATGACATTCATAGATAGGATTGATCATGATTTCTACATACAGTGGATATATGAATGGCCATAGGACAATGCCATTTTGTTGGATGAGTGGGGCATTCCTGGTGCCATTTCATCATATCTAAGACCCTTTTCGGATAATTTCTTACCAATAAATGTGTCTAATGATACATATGTATATGTGCATGTAGATCAAATATGGAATATATTCATTGGTGTTAAACTACCATTCAGAGTGCATTTCGAACTATATAGTGTTCGAAATAACCTCCTTTAGGCCTCTAGTCTTTATTTGATATAGCCATATGAAACATTGTGGAAGATATACACAATATCCCATAACACATATTTTCCTCTCATCCAATCAGGCTGAAGAATTTTGAGAATAGAAACACTATTTTTTACACACATGTTGTAGAGGATGAAAGTAATGGTGATGATGGTTCTGAAAGTGAATAGAATAGTTTTATAAAAATATGTTTCAATATTGATAAATAGTTTAATTTATTACTAAATAAAGTACATATTTATATATTACATATTTATTTTTGTTCTTGATGTTGATTTTAGTTGTTCTTGATTTTGATTTGTGTAGACAATAAGCTACTTATCTCACACTTTGCCTTGTTCTTGATTGCATTTCTATGTAAAAGTTCACTAATTCATTGCTCACTATGTGGTTTATGGTTATTTAACATATATTTAGGTTTAAGGTATTTAAACATGATATTTGAGTTATCTTAAGAATCCTCAATTCACTTATTAACTCTTCCTAACTTCAACCCTCTACTTACACAAATCTGTCTATTCTACTCACACAGGCTTGTAGCCCTATTTTTGGAAAATTTCCTTCTATGTGGCTATGTATGGATTCAATTTGGAAATATAATTATTTATCTAGATAAACTTTGTATTTATTTATAATACACCCCTTCAATCCATTATCTTTCCACACTTAAGCCTCCATTCAACTTTTCTAACAAGATTTTTGCCTCACGGTACATTCAGACTCTGTCAACAGGGTTTCCAGGCTCTGTCTCAAGGTTTTGACTTCACATAAATTTTTGAAAATGTTAAAAATCCTTTGAATAAAATCCTTATACCTTTATAAATGTTTAATTACATTTCTTAATCTTTATTTCCACTACACTATCCATGTTATTGCCTCTTTTGTACACACAGTCTCTATTTACTAAATTTGTAAGTGACTTATTGTGAGTTTATATTCATGTTTTTATAAATATAATTGGTTTCTTAAGCCTATGAAGGCTCTCCAAGATTGGTTCCAATATCAAAAAACTTTTCCAAACACTTGATCTTCACTATAACACTCCTATACTCCTCTTGATAACTTCCTAGACTCCTTTATTTGCATAATGGCCAATTACAGGTCTGTAAGTGTTCTCTTCAAGTTTTAGATCACTGAAGGGATTTACTAGATTATTATTAAGGTGATATGTCTAAATACACTTTGTGACATATTTAAAAATTGTTCCCAACTCCTTTGATATCCTAGTTAACATCTTTTGTTATAGTTTGTATACTCACAGCTTGAGTATGTTCTTTCTAAAAGGACCGTGTCATCCTCAAACTAGTTAACATAAAAAGTAACAATAGGAATGGTCTCACATACATTTAATAACATAAAAAAGGACTCACCAAATTCAAACTAAATTTTATAAAATAATACACTATGAATCTTTTCCCCTTGAGCAAACAATATGCAGTCAGTCTTCATTTCTATGCACAGAAAATGGGGTTATAGACTTGTTGTTAAAAATTTAAGTCACCATTCATATTATTTTGTGTCTTAAGCCCTTATTTTTGATTACACATAAAAAATAATCAAAAAACCAAAATTGAACTATTTTTGAAACAAATGTAACTAACTAAAGTACTTATCAACAATCATTTACAAGACATTTGGCACCTTTGCACAAGTTCCAAGATTGATTTTTTGTATGACTTATAAATATGTGTAAATTTGTCTATGATGTAATTTTATGATTTATAAATCATTTGATGTTAGTTGATATTAACAATGTTAGTTGATGTAATGAATAAAGAAGGAATTTAACCATGTAAGTTGATGTTATTAAAATGTATTGAGTTGTTTTGAATCATGTATATTTACCTTTAAGGCCTTTGAGGCCATGTATTTTTTTATCTTTATGTGGAGTTATAGGATGCTAAATGATTGGTGGAGACAACCAACAAGGGTTGTAGGTTACAGTCATAAAAGGAAGATATCAGAATGTTTGGTTATAGATCAGAGTGGAGTTTAGTGTGGAAAACATCATTGTATAGATTTATAAATTACAAACCTTCAAAGAGTTGTAATGATATAAGTAACAAGGTGAGACTGAGAGTAAAATGGACCATTGAATCCTTAAGGCCCTGTAGACTATTATCTTCATCATAGAATGAGGTAATCCTTTGAATTTAAGACATCAATCAAATATGTGATGAGATTATGATTGAGATATGAATGTGTGGTTCCTATATATTGAATATTTTTTATTTTAATACAAAATAGGTAGTGATCTTCTATTTATAGTTCACAAAAGGATCAACTTTGTTACACAGTCTATAACCCCTATTTTGGTAGATGTTGGAATGGATATACATTAGGAGAGAGATAATATCATTATTATATAAGTTTATTGATGTAAATAACCAAGAAATAATATCTTAATGATAATTATTGAAAGAAAGAGACCCCAGAATGGAAGTTGACAATATATAGTCCCTGTTTCTATACTTGCATTATTGTTTCGTGACTACAAGGACTGATTTTTGAGGGAATACATATGATCAACAAGTTTTTGGCTTATAAAATGGGCTGGTAATTTCATTTTGAAGGTTTTAAGTCGTTTATAATCTCTCTTTGGTGGAAACATTGTTGTTGGTTGTCTAACAAGGACACAGTTTTGTAACAAACCCTTGTAATTTACACAGTCCAAGGGAAATTGAGTTATAACATGTGAACAGAGGATTGGATTTTGGTTTTCAAATGTTTTATTAGTTACATTAAGGTAATAATAAGCATAAAAACCATTCACAGTGGTATGGAATTCTTTGAAACATTTTCAAGACAATTTTGTTGCTCTCAAGTCTGTATATAGGCCAAGAAACCGTAGACTAGAGTCTAGTCAATTTGGATAGTTTCCACCATTAGAAAAATGTGAAACTTGGTGATTTGAAATGAAATAATATTTAAAATAGTATTTCATAATTTTTGGTCCTTTATGGACTCATTTTGTGTGTATTTGGTCAATTGAGTTGTAACTAGGCAGAATTAGTCCTAAAAGGGTTAATTGTGTAGAGAAAAGGGATAAAAATATGGTGAGAAGGCATAAAAAAGATATTAAAACTTCATAATAAATTATATCCATATTTATCAAGATCATATTAAACCATAAAACTATAATAAAGGTTGTACAATAGATACACAAAGGAGAAACATCCAAAATAGGGCTACTAGCCGAGAGAAAGCATAAAGAGTGAACTGTGTGGAAAGAAGTAATTAAGGGTGAGTTGACAGTTGAAAGGGGTTAATTAAGGTGTGATGAGAGAACCTATAAATATATATTAATTATTATTGAGATATGGGAACCTAAATAAGGATTGGTCCTTTAGACCTAAGAGCTAGTGAGAGAATTACATGAAAAGTGAGATCAGTATTATGAACTAAGCTAGGCATGAATGTTAGTGACATGATAGATGTCTAATGAATCCAAGAAGTGTATATAAAATTTACTAGGGAAAAGTATATTTAAAATAAGGATACTAATCCTAGGAACCTAGAGAAATGATGGAAGGAGATGGAACCTTGAAGAGCAAAGGAAGCATTGAATGTGAATTTTTGCGAGTAAATCATCAAGTGAGTGTAACCAGTTGGATTGAAAACCACATATTGATGTTTATGAATAATTCTCCCCTTATTTATACATAATATATACTTCTCTAGAGTCGTAAACATCCCCTTCAACATCTGAATAATTTTCATTACTTCCAAACTATTTAGTTTTTCCTAAACTCAAGTAGTTGGTAAGAGTTCTTTGTATGGGATTAGAAGGCCCAGGATTTTCATCTTTGAATTGAGAGACACAAAGACCTATTCAAGACACATTTGGGCCTTTGAATATTAATTCAATTTACAAAAAATATAATGGATGCAACAATAGATATATAGAAGTACCAAATAACTTAGCTATTCATCTATAGTTTATTTCACCATAGCTTAAGAAAATCATAAAATGTAACCCTTTATTTTAACAAAGTACTCAATTTCTTCAAAAATTGTTCCAAACAACTAATGTTTTGTAGAATCAGATAATTGGGTCTCATGAGAACCAAGCCTACATGCATTTAGAACATACCCACCATCTTTATGCATTCAGGACATACATACCATCTTTTATGAACATTCATAAATAATTCAGCCTATATGTTATAAGATCAAGCAAGTTTACAATTAATAAAAAAAATGTCATGGTTCCAAAAATGCCTATAAACTATGTAATTATTACTCATTTTTGCTCAGTTTATACTTAAAAATAAAAAAATAAACCACATGATTAGAAGAAGCTACAAAAATAGGTTAGAAAGCTACTCAAGGGACTTTAAAATCCATGATGACATAACCCATATGCTTATCAATAAGATGAAAGCAAATTTTCATAAGAAGTCAATTTGTATTTTTTTGGTTTAACAACTTCTAAACATAGTCATTTATTCATTCATAAACATCTTAAATACACAAGATGAAGTAAGCAACTGGTGGCAAATAAACATCAATTTTGTAGATTAAAATGTGAATAATCATGTGTTTTAATTGATTTCCATCTAAATTCATAAGCATGCATCATGTAATACTAGACACATGATTCATTTCACAAAACTAATTATCATTGTTCATGTATGGAATACCATGTCTATTGGGAGACATCCCATTGGCTTTTGAAAACAAGATGTAGAAATCTACCTTCAAAATCTGTAGCTACTATTCATATATGCCAACTATTCCTTCATGCTTCATTTTCATGGCCTGCATAATATTTGCCCTTGCATCATAGAGTGCTTTTGTGTAGGCATTGGCAGCTTGTAGATTGACAAACTTTATTTCAACATCCATCTTCTCATCCCTCAGTGTGAGAAGTGCACGGTGTAACTTCTCAACCACTCTGGTCTTGTCAACCAATGTAGTTTCTAACTTGATAACCTTTACCCTTGCACCATCAAGAAGCTCAGTCAAAAACTAGTTTTTCCTCTTGAGTGATTATTTTTTTTAGTTTTTAGTGACAATTACAAACCAAGATGTTCTTGTACACCCATTGTGTTATGGGATCTCATCCTTGCAATAAGTTCTTCCATGTCCTTAGGCAATTGGGTATCCACATTCTCTTCTAGATTTGGGACTTTGTTTGTAAAAAATATGATACACATAAAATTCAATGATAGCATTCAATATTTTCAACATTGAAAAGCTAAAAAATCTAGACATAAACGAGGGTCCATGAGAATATTCAAAAGCTAAGAACATCTAATTTTTATAATTATGAATAGTTTCCTTACACACAAAGAGTTTTCTAACTTAAATGAACATAATGAAATCATTGTATTAGAATATGAAATCTTGATCTATGGCATGGTCATTTTGATGTATTGTAGTGTTGCCCCATTCCTTCTCATTCCTCCTCCCTTGCCTCGAACTGTAGGCCATAGACATCGATAGTTGTTTTGTCAATTGCCTGAATAGACATACATAGGATATGAGACAAAGGAATGTTAGAGAGGCAAGCCATGCATACAAATATTATATTGCATTCCTTCCCACCATAATTACTTTTATATAGACATAGATACATACAAACATGTGAACTTTATTACCAAAATGTTAAAGAATGAAAGGAGATTAAGGTATACGTGTGAAGATGATAGATCACCAGTCGAAAACATCACATAACATACACATAAAAAATATGCATTGAGTATATGGGAAAAACATTACATCATTTAATCATGAATGATTGTGAAATACACTGGTAAATGCAAATTAACCACCAAACCATTGCTTAAATCATATGTAAATAAAAAACTACATATCCAAAATAAACCAAAAATTAAACACTTGTATTCAAATCACCTATCCAAATAATATGTTTAACCACACATCAAACATGCCATACATATTATGCCAAAATATATGTATATAAATAATAATGTCCAAGGCAGTAGCCACAAGGCAATATAAATGGTCATGCCATGGCCATTAGGCCTCTAGAAATGGACAAAAAAATGGAAATGGTCAACCACATGAATGCACATATATGTATGTCACCCTGGACACTTGCATTTGAAAATGTGCAGTTTAGAAATCTTGACAAAATGCAAGAATAAGACACCAAATTGAAGAATAAATTTGTTGATTTTGGTAAATAAGAAGTACATATCATACCTTCTAAACATGGTCCATCCATTCCTATGATTATGCCAACTTATCTCCACCAAAATCCTATAATCAATAACAATATATAGCACTATCAAAATATGTAACGGCAGGGTTGAAAGAAAGGTACGAGGAATCAATAAGAGTGCATATAATATGTAGTCATCGTAAGAAGTATAATATCAATTTGTGAGGCAACCTTCCATGTGCACTTTCATTTATTATGCCACCCCCCTCAATGAACATATCTACCATTTTGAAAATGCATTTCTCTCAAAGGAATGTGATCCTCATCACTAGAATGGGCTTAAGGGTCATCCCTCTATAATCATAATGGTGATTGTTGCAGAAATATCAATGTTAATATTTAGTAAGTTGAATAAAACTTAACATTAACTTCATGAAAACCAATTAACAGAATGCATTTTACTTGAGATCCATTATTGCATGTAGCTTGTTGTTGTTCCACCTATTCTCTTTCTCACTCCATTTATCGATGACATTTTCTTCACCAAATGTAGGCTTCCATTCTTCATGCCAATTTTTCACTCGAATCATATGCACCCATCTCATCATCAATAGACTTCAAGGTTTTCTCGCTGAGATAACATAAATTGAACACATCCTCCTATCTAACCACTATCTTTCTAGCCTATCTCTCTTGTTGATGCTCTAAATTTTCAAGAGTTGGTCTATTGCCCTCCTTATTGTTTGCCTTTTGTTGATTTCTCTTCCCTTAAGATTACACTTTACACTTCTAAAATTCCTAGGGGGCTCCTTGGAATGGGTTAGTGACCATGAATCTTATGATGATGAGTGTTAAGTCTATCTCATGACCAAAATGGATGTCCACCATCAGCTCTAAATGTGTCATATAGCCTCAACAAGCAAAGGTGCACATTCTACCTCGTAATACCCCAATCCTTGATTTTGTACTCACTTTCACACTATCATTCAACAAGGAAGAGATGTAAGGTTAAAATCATAAAGTAATGAACAAAATATAACATCATCAAACACAATTAAATGTTAAAATTATAAAATAATAAACATAAGATAACATCATCAAAAATAATCAAATGTTATTATAGCATTTAGTTCCTCCTCTATTTTAGATTGTAAAGCATTCAAAATCCAATCACCACCATCATCATCATCCTCATCATCATTTTCATCGAGGTCATATGACTCCACCTCCTCCTGCCACATAGGTAGACATATATATGTGAGTCCAACTCCAAACTTATATGTAACAACAAACATGGGGCTATGAGCATGTCAAATAAAAGAGAGACTAGAAAAAATATGCACATTTGTAGGGACTAAGTCATTATGCATGTGACTATCAACTATGTCTATGTGGCCCCACTCTACCCCTTCCAACTAAATTTTTTTAAAAAAAAAAACATAAAAAAATGCATGATGTGTCAAGATAATTTTAATCTTGTTTGTTGTAATAAGGAAGAAAGAAACATTATTTAACATGAGGAGAAATCAAAAATTAAAGGCAGCCAAAGGTCCCCATACATCTCTTTAGAAATAGTCATTAGCTGCTTCAGGGACACCTTTTTCACCTTCAGTCTACTCTACCCCCTCTTCCTATAGTATTAAAAAAGATATAACATATAAAAATAGGGATTCATGGTTCGCAATTATTGAGAATGGAAAATGAAAGAGAGAGTATAATAAATACACACATTTTTAGGGATGGATTCATTATGCAGGTGACTATTAGCCACATCCATGTGGCTCTTCTCCACCCCTTCCAACTAAAACACACAAAAAAATCATAGAAAAATGCATGGTGTGTCAATCAAAAGTATTGTAATTTTGATTTTTGTAAGAGGGAAGAAAGAAACATTATTTAACATGAGGAGCAATCAAACATTAATTGCAGCCAAAGTTTCCCATACATATCTTCCTCCTTTTATCTTTGAAGGGGCGAGGGGAATGTCTAAACTGGGCACTTGCACACAATGAAGACTTTTAACTAACTTAATTTTCCTAACACAATGCATGTCACAACAGATTAGTATCAATAAAAAAATACAACTCAAATTCATGTTCGAGTACAATAGCTGAAAATGCATACCATTTGTTCATTCTCAACATAAAGTTATTTGAGGCAATCATCTAATTCTCACTCATCCATCTTAAATCTGCAATAATTAACATTCATAGTATTAGTTTCCAACAAATAATAACTTGCATTCAAAAAAGTTAAGAATATGCTTTACAATACTAACCCTTACCAATAAAATGCTTATAGAAATCACCATAAAGGTCACCACAAGATTACAATGGTGTGTCAATGGCTAGGGTAATCCGACTAGTTGGCAACGTAACGTAGCAGTCATAGAATAATTAGGGCAACCACTATTCATGAAATTAACACCCTATATTGAAAGTATATATTATGAGCCTCCAACAAGGAAATGTACATATGAGAAGGCATTACATTTTCTATAGATAGTGTAATGTTCCAAAGAATAGATTATCTTTTCACATTATAGAAATTTAACATACCAATTCATTTGGAAACAATCTATATAATATGGCAATGATTCATATGGTGATTCAAGGACAAGCTAAATGAACCTTTGTATGTAGTAGATGAGATAGAGAAAATTAATGGATACATTACATTTTGAAAACTTTAAAAGAACCAAAACATTCATGTTGTAAATTTCAAAGGTTAGAAATAATATTTTTAAAACCTATAATATCAAGTCCATGGATATTATATGCAAAAAAATTAATTATAGTTGCATCTTTTATGAAAGACATTGATGGCAATATTTAATAAGCTCAATGAACAATCTGAATGAAGAAGTCAACAATAATAAGTATACATTGCATAATACAATGGGAGTATAACAAACACAAACATGGATTCACACACTCTTACTTTATGGAAGTCTGCACATACACATGAAATATGATAAGAATAACACTTTCAATGTACTTAAAAGTACACATACATCAATGACCCCATCACAAAGAATAGAGTACATTTAGGCACTTGCAAGCATAAATACATAGGAAATGGTGAATAAAAACACATGAATTAAAAATAGAGCTCAAGAAATTAAAGATTAGAAAATTCTATAAAGGCTCTTATACACTCTACAATGAGATTACAACAAACATGGATTCACACACTCTTACTTTGTGGAAGTCTCCACAAACACATGAAATATGATAAGAGTAACACTTTTAATGTAATTAAAAGCACACATACATAATTAACCCATCATAAAGAATAGAGTACATTTGGGCACTTGCAAGCATAAATACACATGAAATGGTGAATAAAAACACATGAATAAAAAATAGATCTCAAGATATTAAATCTTGGAAAATACTAGAGAGGCTCCTATACAACCTATTCTACCCTATTGAACAACTATCTTCCTCTAAAATTGTAGTGCATATTACCTTGCATATAAGCTTATCTTTATGTATAAAAATAGCTTATTAACAGAGACAAAATCTTGGGTGAGCTTAACCTTATGTATATTGGGTCTTTGGCAAGGACAAACAAGGCCCGAGAAATAGTAATTATAGGTAAATTGAAGACAAATGTCTTTTTAAAGGTTTATTACAATATTCATTACTTTTCTTTGCATTTTCATTTAAATAATTTATGAAAAGGAGGCTGATGAACACATTGTGAATGTGCTTATCTAAAGCATTTTCCTTTTTTCCCCATACCTATTCTTACTTTGTATGTTTTGGATTTTGTCTATGTTAATAAGTTTTGGATTTGATTTGTTCACATTTATTAAAAAAAATCTAGGATTTCTTTCCTTGTTTAGGTTATTCAATGTCCACTTGCCCTTATGTGATCACAAAGATGAATGAATATGTCATAAATAAGTTAGGTATTTGGTTTTATGTAGGGTCATATGCACGTTTGAATAAGGTAAAATTGAGCTTTGCTTTCTTTTGTCCTTTAAAATGACCATCTATTAAAGGATATTTTATATTTGAAAAATATAACTCTATTTCCTATGGAAAGGAGGACTGAGTATGTGTACTTGTAAACTAAGTGGAAACTCAAGAATATTGGTTATAAACATATGTCCCATTATCTAAGGTGATTGTGCAGAGTTAAGTGTTTGAAGTTGTGTAGAGTTCATAAACATAGTTCACAATAATGCAGACCACTGTGTATTAAGACATATTCTATAGAGAAGCAAGGGTAACCTTGAATAGGTGCATACGAAACCCTTAAATAGAATGAAATAGTCGCTTTATTCTATGTAGTTATCTTGATACACCTAATTAACTCTATAAAAATGATAAAACCTTATAAAAGTTGCCTTGACATTTGACTGATGCAAAATATGGGATTGAACACCGACTCTTTCACTCTTGTTTTAATCACCTCCACTTGAGCTATCTCCCTCCACCTTGGATACAACATCGACTAAATGGTGAAGGACATTTGTTTAGCCTTTAGGCTTAGCACTACCTGGTTAACATTAATTCATAAGAGATTAATGAAATGCAAAGAGGACATGATTATCAATGTGTTAGGGCATGATAATCCAACATTACCATCAAATGATCCATATACCACGTTGGGTCTGTGCCACATAACAAGTTTAGTAACACCTGCATAATCATGGTTCACAGTTGGGTTGATGGTGATTGTTGATTGGTAGTGAAGATAGCAGTGACCATGACAAGGATGGTTAGAATGAAGTTAAGGCATTAGCATCAAAATTAACTATGGTTTTTCTAGTTTAACTATTGTTAGTGATAAGATTTTGATGACCATTGAAGACCAACACATCGATGATTGATGAATACCAACATGTGCCAAGAGTTGGTGTGTGAAGGTTAAGCTCTGTCATGTGGACTCCTGCATTTTTGAAATGCTACCCACTAACTCAAATTTATAGATTAACTTCCTTAGTTATTAGCTATTGGTTGATTAATTATAATTTGAAGAGTGAGACAACACTATATATATATATATATATATATATATATATATATATATATATATATATATATATATTGGTTGATTAATTATAATTTGAAGATTAATTATAATTTGAAGATTAATTATAATTGTCCCTTTTTCACCAATTTAAAAAAGCCCATCTTAAAATAATTAGAAAAAATTATCTCTTTGAAGATTAATTATAATTGTCCCCTTTTTCACCAATTTAAAAAAGCCCATCTTAAAATTTATATTAATATTTTCTTGTTTATATAGTTTTTCTCAGAAACACCATTCTAATCATTTCATTCTCATACTATAAAAAGTAGCTCCATGAGAAGAACTTATACACACATACATTTGTATGTATATGTATAATGTTTCAGTTTCATATCCATGTATATGTATATGTATATGTATATGTATAATGTATGTATATGCATATTATACTTTTTTGCATATTTGAAAAATGATGTTTGTTGTAAAGAGTATTATGGATAAGAATGCATTTAACGTGTTTAATCTTGTATTATAAAATCTATTAAATTTAAAAAATAAATAAATAAATATTTTTAAATTAGAAAGTGACGAAGTTTTCTACTTTACTTAAAGTGGTTTGAGGCTCATTTACTTCTATTTTACATCTTAAACTAATTACAACTATAACTTAGATTAGGTTTTTTATTATATTTAATTAATA